>CM065714.1:101790942-101918385 GCA_033310375.1 Conus canariensis | reverse complement strand
AACAGTAGTAGGGATTCAAGACTCCGGACTCCAAAAGCGCATACAGATCTATTGCATTTGAAATTCATGAATCAGTACAAGGACTAAAGAGGGTAAGAGATGGTGCAGTATTTCTACATCAGACCCCATGTTTAATCAACGCAAGTAAAAGAAAATGTCTTGACAACAGTTTTATGTACTCAGTTTGGAATGGGATGATCTTGTGCACTGTCTAGAAGAACAAGAAAATAAGACAGGCTTCAACTAATTGAAGAAAAACAATACCACGTATGTATGGGTCTAATCAAGACTGCAAGACAAAAGGGGTGTTTTTGCGCCTCTCCGCCTTCTCTTTATCACAACTATTCAAGATGTTTGGTTTTCCTCCGTCTCACAAAAGATTTACAAGTCATTAAGGTATTTTGGACTGGGCTGTGGGACCTACCACCATAGAGAGGAGGGGGGGGGGGGGGGGGTGGTAAACTCAAGCTTTGCCGATTGCTCGGAAACAAGGAAAGCATCCTTATCACATGTCACCTGGCTATGTCCTGGCAAATCTGAACAACGATTTTCCGCCTTAGGTCTTCCTGATTCTAGTATTATGGTGGCTGATTGCCGGACAAAAGATAACCCCGGCCATTCTTCACACAGCCACCTTTCCCAAGAGCCCTTTTAAACTGTAACTAAGTACTTCTTCTGTTTAGAGTATCTCTTTCTATTGATCGCTCGCTCTCGCTCTCTCTCTCTCTCGCTCTTCTCTCTCTCTTCTCTCTCTCTCTCTCTCTCTCTCTCTCTGACCACGAACTCTGTTCTAGCTGTCACCACCGTCTGAGATCAATAACTTTGATTCCTCCAAACACACTTCTAAATGCCCACCACAACATACAATTGAGTCATGCCATCAGATGCATTTCATTTTGTGTGTGTTATTCTTCATTTGAAAGGTAGTCTTTGTTAGTCTTCTTTTACTTCTTCCCCTCTTTTTCTCGTGTTTGTCATTGTTGTGGGTGTCACTCGTGGTGGTGGTCGTCGTCACTGAAATATTTGTGACGATAACATGAATGTTATTTGATAAAACAGCAATGCGGTATATCTAGACTTTGTGACATGCATGTGCGCGAACGTGCCAATGAATTTTTGTGTTTGTTTTTGCTTCGTTTTGTTCTTTTTTTTTTAAGGGACAAAAAAGGAGACTGCAGTCTGTATTAAACTCGTATATAAACTAACTAAATGAAGGAAAGAGTAAATAAACATATGTAAACATATCGAGCAGACGCGGATGACAAGACCGTAGACAGAAACAACCAAGACGTGCGTAAAATCGTGGAAAGACCAGCTGCGCCAGGAGGAGTGGCACATATACCCGCTAGCACTAGTCATCACAACACTGACCGCAGGTCGTTGCCAAGGCCTTCAGGCTTCACTGATTAGCCCACTGAAGCATGGGGAGTGCCCCACAGAACCCAGCTGACGACGAACCGAGCGTCCGCGACTCGATCCTCCCGATTGTCTTCTTCCATCAATTATTGACGACAATTACACCCGTGTGCGGCGCGTTGACCGTAGATAGCTGTGTGACAATACCGACTGGGGAAACAGAAGTGGGTGGGAATAGACTGGGGCGGTAATGTTTGGGTAGGCTTGTTCTCTTCGGTCATGATTGTAAAACGGCATTGTGTAATCAATTAGTGTGGCGTAGGATTGGTACAGGGACCCTTTTTTGTCTTGTCTACCCCCGTTTTTTTTTTGTTTTTTTTTTTGTCTTCCCTCTTTTCTTCTCTTCTTCTTCTTTTTTTTGTTTGTTTTGTTTTGTTTTGTTTTGTTTGTTTTGTTTGTTTTTGTTGTTGTTTTTTTTTGTTTTTTTTTTTTTTGGGGGGGGGTTGTTTGTTCGTTTTGTTTTTTGTTTTTGATATTGGTTTTGTTTTGTTTCTTTGTGCCCTCCGACGAGGTATAATTCCTCATTCTTGTGTGGATTGTTCCGGTACACTACGGTACGTCTACATCGCTTTACGCTGGAAGCACTACCAGTCACTGACTCTCCTTTAAACATGATTTCTTTACGTTGTATAGGCTAATACCTCTGTCACGCATCAAAATGGATTTACCTGGAAAACACCTGAACGTTCTATAATAACGCCAAAGAAATACGCAAGTCGACATACTTATTGCTGAAGCGAATGCAACCTTGATATTTGACATACAGAAGCTGTCTTTCAAAGGGAAGCAATCGTATGGAATATTGAACAGGACTCTTCTGTTGAAAACACAGATAACTTCCTTTGATAACTTATTTTCAAAGTGAGGTGACTGCAGGCGGAAATCAAAACAAATTCTAAGAATCAACATCCATCTTGCGCCAAATATGAAAAGATAAGTAATAGCTCGTTCTTCATTTTCATTGTTCTGAATGTTGTTTATCTTACCTGAAAGCAGACTTAAGAGGTCGAAACGCGTCGTGTTTTGTCTTGTTACTTGTTTGTCCTTGCTTTTGCGGACTCACTTGTAATTATTCTTAAAATTCGTTCCCTTGATAACACTTTGGCACGGCAGTATTTATAACGTTTTACACAGGCCGCCCGTGCACATCCCACACTCTCGTTTCCTGCTTCTATCACGACGCACGCAGCGCTAGCGCCCACAGTTTGGAGAGAGCAGTTTCAGCTCCGATGTCACGAGCAGGTGACGGTCTGCGCCGCAACATCGATCGTTTCAGGGTGCCTCCCCCTTACACAATATCACCCCGGTTAAATGCTGTGCTGATGTTGCTGTGCTTATCTATTGTGTCCCTTAAATGATATTGTGCACCGGCAGGTCTCATAAATCTGTTCACTGTGGACCCAACTGTCGCCGTTCGTGGACGCACGGTCTGGGGTTGGTTCAGATCGTCACTTGTGTGTATGTTGTCTAGGTATATCGGTGACAACACACTATAACACTGAATGATTGAGCAGGAAATGTGCGTCAGGAGGTCGAAATAAGTACGGATACAGGCCCACTAGTGCTGGCCTATGCAGTGTCATACAGTAACATTGTCATCATTATTATCATCATTTTCATCACCATTGTCTTGGTCGTCGTTGTCGTCATCGGTTGAGAACGTTGTTCTTTCAACATTATAAGTGAAGTACTGTCGGGCGTGAACAAATATAACACGAACAAAAAAGTGACTCATCACATCCAATCCCAAATCATACATTCGCGTAATTAAGGTGACAACTTTCCACATGGATATAAATATCTGCCCTGCTAGTAAAAAGTGCCACCCAGGTGCCGTGATGCCATTCTGTATCGCACAGTCAGTAAATAATGTCATCCATGGTAACATTCTGTACCTGAAGAGAATGTGACCCATGGCAATATACTGTACCAGGAAGAGGATGTGACCCATGGTAACATTCTATACCAGAAGAGAATGTGACCCATGGTAACATTCTGTACCTGAAGAGAATGTGACCCATGGCAATACACTGTACCAGGAAGAGGATGTGACCCATGGTAACATTCTATACCAGAAGAGAATGTGACCCACGGTAACATTTTGTACCAGGAAGAGAATGTGACCCACGGTAACATTCCATACCAGGGGAAAACAATGTGACCCATGATAACATTCTGTACCAGAGGAGAAAGTGACCCATGGTAACATTTTGTACCAGAAGAGAATGTGACCCATGGTAACATTTTGTACCAGGAAGAGAATGTGACCGACGGTAACATTTTATACCAGGAAGAGAATGTCACCCATGGTAACATATTGTACCAGGAAGATATTGCCATCCGTGTTAATATTCTGTACCAGGAAGAGATTCTGTGTTGCAACAAGATCCCTCGCTGGAATGTTACCTCGCGAAAAGATCCACCTCTGTTTGCTGCGTGCCTTCGCCATTTCAGCTTGCCTGCAGGACACGGCAGGGCAAGCTTACTGCAGCACTGATCCAGCTAATGTAGGCCAATACTATACACTTCCGCCGATTAACATACTCACCAAAGGCACACACAAGTGTGGGTGCATGGGTAGAGGAAGGGCAGGGATGGGTGAGTGAGGGAGAGAAAAAGGTCATTTGGGATGGAAGAGACTGGGGTATGTGTGTGTTTGCATGTACGGGCGGAGAGGGGGTTGGGGCAGGCGAGAAGGGGGGTGGGTGAGAAGGTGGAGGAGTGGAGGTGAGGTGGGGTGCGTTAGGGGAAAGGAGGGTGTCGAAAATGAGGTCCATACGTGAATGCCATATAATGGACCATAGAATTTTGTTACCTTGTTTGTTTGTTCGTTTGTTTTTGCTTGGTTGGCTGGTTAAAGGGTTGGTGAGCGGGTTGACTGGTTGGCTGCTGACACCACGACAAAGTTGCATTCTGTGCCAGATATCTCAAAACATACCCCGACTTCAAAGAGATTCTAGAGATGCAGACACCAGCGTGGTCGTTGCTTGTTATTGTTATTACCATTATCATCACCATCATTATTATTATTATCATTATCATTGTTATCATCATCTTCATCATCATCATCATCACCATCATCATCATCATCATCATCATCATCATCTTCATCACTATAACCTAGCCGACTACACAGGCCCTTTTCGGGGCTATCACCATACAGAAGTCCTATTCTAGAAAAACAAACAAAAACCTTTTACATATTATTCACAGTAAACAAATTATGTGTTCACTTACATGCCTCGCCAAGGCCACCAGGCACTCCCCTTACTTAATCGCTCCCAGATTGTCAAAGGCACATTAACAGGTACCAGGGCAACACTCGTGGACATGCTCACAGATACGGGTGCAACATTCGCGATGACACGCTCACAGACACAAGTGTAACATTTATGAAGACACGCTCACAGAAACCAGTGCAACATTTGTAAAGACACGCTCACAGGCACCCATGCAACATTCACTAAGGTACGTTTGAGACAGCGGTGTAACACTTGCAAAACACGTTCACAAGCAGCAGTGCTACACCCGAAAAGACACGCTCACAGACACCAGTACAACACTCGCAAAGACATGTTCACAGACACCAGTACAACACTCGCAAAGACATGTTCACAGACACCAGTACAACACTCGCAAAGACATGTTCACAGATATCAGTACAACATTCCCAAAGACATGCTCACAGACACTACTGCAAACACGGTAACTAAGACACACTGACAGGTATCCAGTGCAACACTCGCAAAGACGCGCTCACAGACACCGTGCAACTCTTGCAAAGACAGGTTCACAGGTACAAACAAAACTCGCTAAGACACGTTTAAGAGGAACGTTGGCTGAAAAACCCCGAAAACATGCAGGTATATCCGAGGTTCAGCATAATCCGCCTTCTCTCTGGACCTCAGTCGATCATTGTAGGTCCTATAATGCTAGCCAAAGACGGAGACTTGAAATGCTGAGCATTTTGTGACGATTTATTAACCTCACTATTGCCGTGGTATTTGTTGACTGCTCTGTCAGAGCTACATTATTCTCGACTCCTTTCACTTTCATTGCTGTTCACCTTATGATTTACACGTGAGAACTTGATGAAAGCAGAGAGAGAGAGAGAGAGAGAGAGAGAGAGAGAGAGAGAGAGAGAGAGAGAGAGAGAGAGAGAGAGAGAGAGTAAACAGCATGACTGATCAGAATATACAAGCCTGAACGAACTAAATAGTCCTTCACTGCTTATGTTAAGCAATGAACGTGCAAGGTTGTAACCAAGCAACAGTACAAACAGAAATGTATTATTTTCGCGTCTGTTGAAATAGTTCATATGGCATGTTTTGTCGGACAGAGATTGAGAGGGCAATCACCGATTCTCAAATTAAAGGATGACAAAAGATATAGGGCTACTGGAAAACAACAACAACAACGAGAAAAGCGTTGACAGACCACAAACTCTTTCTCTCTCTCTCCTCTCTCTCTCTCTCTCTCTCTCTCTCTCTCTCTCTCTCTCTCTCCTATGTACCCTTGTGCGAGCACATGAGCATGAGAGAGAGAGGAGAGAGAGAGAGAGAGAGAGAGAGAGAGAGAGGAGAGAGAGAGAGAAAACACGCAAATGTATTATAAAATCTATATCTCTGTGGTTAACTTCTAACTAAAATTCAGAATGTTTCAGACAAAATAAGTACAAAGGGATTTTTTTTTTTCACCAAAAATATAAAAACAAACAAATAAATAAATTAACACTAACCAAATCACTAACAAAAGATGGAAATCGATTGATTAATCATTCAATAGAAATGTTAATGACACGAGAGATATTTCCAGAACAGCTCAGAATCGCCATCCAATAGCAGCAGACAATTATAAGCTACATCTGTCACGTAGGCTTACCTGTGTTTCGTAACTCCAACAAAATGCACAGTGTCGGTTATAATACACTCAGCTTTGCAATACATATTTATCAGTCGTCGTCGGTCTCCGATTTACGAATCTCCTCAACAACAAAGGCCCTAAGGGTACGAATCAAGAAGAAGCAACGTTTAGAATACTCGTTAGTAGGCGGCAAGTCGTGTAAACGTTGTGGCTACTACACTGCGTTGACATGTGTCCCGTCTAATCACTCGCCGACGACATTGAGAAGTCTCGCTCGAGACCATGGCGACAGTGAACACTGATTTCTGATCGATTTTCCAGCGTGATACCAAAAACACGATAGTTGAAAATTAGTTCCAGCTTTTTTTTGGCCGGCAGGCAGTCATAGATCGATGTAGGGTTCTAGCCGAACTGGAGCGCTGGATAAATAGATTATGCCTGCAGATTGAACGTGTTGTGGGAAGAACGATGTGTGTGTGTGTGTGTGTGTGTGTGTGTGTGTGTGTGTGTGTAGATGGGAGGGGGAGGCACAGGGGTGAGGCAGAGTGAAGTGAATAGCCAGTAGTAATGATGAATGCTCGGAGATTGGAGTGGAGGGTTTGACATGTGCGTGTGCATTATTATGTGCGTGTTTGTGTGTAAGTATATAAAGATGCGTATGCATGTGTGTGTGTGTGTGTGTGTGTGTGTGTGTGTGTGTGTGTGTGTGTGTGCGCGCGCGCGCGCGCGCGCGCGCGTTTTTTTTTTTTTTTTTTTTTTTGCGCGCACGCAAGCGCGATGTATAGTAGAAAGGGTGGTTTTCAATGAATTAAGCTGTCAGCTCCACCCACACTTACCCAGAAAAAAATACCGTTTCCTTGCCGGTAATTGTATGTCACGTCAGAACGCGGGTTTAACCAGCTTTATGCATGCCAGGCTACAGATCCAGCAGATGCGGGTTACGTTTGGCATGAAAGCACACGAGTGGCGGAAGACCATCATTGTGGCGTCAGTGTCATAGAATACACTATCTGTCGGACACTGTGGCCCAGAACGCCTTCCATTTTCAACAGCCACGGACGAAAACAAAAATGAAAAAAAAAAAAAAAAAAGAGCCCCTATGAACATTACCGAAGTGACATCATCGGCACTGCAGTCTTCTCCGGTAGATGTCCTCATGAACGTCTAATACGAACAGCATCTTGTCGATACCAGTTGCTGCAATGCAGTGAATAGCGTCGCGGCCTGCGAAGTCGTTCCAGGTATATACTGAATGCAAGAGGCCGAGAGTGTGTAACTGAGCCGGAAACACAAATATTTCAAAATGAAACATTAGTTACTGGGGCCATCGTAGCCATTGTTGTGTGTCTGCATCACTATTGATGCAAGCATTAGTAGGGCCTAGCTATGAAACAGACACGCTTCTGATCTCAGTATTTTGTTCAGTGGGCCGTTTTACACACACACACACACACACACACACACACACACACACACACACACACACAATATTACACAATCTTCTGTCTGTAAAGTGCAGTTAAAGTGGTATCAAACCATTGCTGAAAGGATCAGGAATAACCGGGTTTCGCGACTGTTCTCTGGCTAAAGTTTTTTTCTTTTTTTTTCAAAGTCCACTAATTGGACTGTGGAGCTACCAAAATGTTCGTTCTCTTCAGCTAGGTGTTTTTCATTTAACTCAATATACAGACAGACAGAGAGAGGAGGGGGGGGGGGGGGGGGGGGCGAGAGAGGAGAGAGAGAGAGAGAGAGAGAGAGAGAGAGAGAGAGAGAGAGAGAGTGATATTTTACCATCATTAATTAACAAAGAGGTCTTTTGACAAGGGGGGGGGGGGGGGGGAGGGGGGGGTTAACAGGACAATAACATTTATCTCTTCCTTTCATTGCAAACAAATAGTACCCACTTATTCCCAGTGTGTTTCAAATCAAAGGTTGACAAAAACACATGAAATCGGAAGATCTCCGGATGTCCTCGGACACAGGAGTAACACAGTAACGTTAGAAAGAAAAAAAAACAAATTGTAAGACTGACTCGACCATCCACTCAATCAAGTGATGAAGTTGCATCTTACTTATCTCCTCAGAGAGAGAGAGAGAGAGAGAGAGAGAGAGAGAGAGAGAGATGGCTTTATAAGTCGCTGCATCGTAAATTCGCTGAATTCCTCTATAAGCCTATAACGAAAGAAATGCTGCATGGTGGCAGAAAAGTCTCTACATCTCTCAGGTTCGTTGTTTTGAGTGGTGATTATCAGATCTACTGCATGCTAAATCATATGAAGCCAGAACTGCAAAAGTTTCTCAGCAAAAACAGCATCGATGTCATCTGCATCCAAGAAACACACTTGAAAGATCATCGACGTTTCTTCGTAAGAGGCTACGAGACATTTCGCCAAGACCGCGAAGACAGACACAAGGGAGGAATCATTACCCTTGTCAGAAACTCCATCCCTGCAGTAGAGACAAACAGATCAAGAAGACAAGAACTAGAACACCTGACTGTCAAGCTCTTGCTGCCCAGTGGAGACCTACGGATCACCAACTGCTACAGCCCATCAACCTCATCTCTTACGCTACACAACGTGAAGCTAGAAGCTTGCAGACATCTGGTGGTTGGAGACTTCAACAGCCACTCGCAAAGCTGGGGATATGAGGAAATGGATGCCCGTGGTGAGGAAGTGGAAGATTGGATGATGGAAAATAATCTAGTACTCATCAACCAGGCGGACGACAAACCAACGTACTTCTCCAGAGCCTGGAAAACCACCTCCACACCAGACCTGGCAGTAGCTACTGAGGACATTCACAAGCTCACGTCCAGAGAAGTCAGCACCCAGCTTGGAGGGAGCGACCACCTGCCAGTCATTCTCAACATCTCCAGCTTAGGATGTACTGAGCGCAACATGCAACCAAGTTGGAACTTCAAACGAGCCAACTGGACCCTCTTTGCAGAAAAGGCTGACCACCACACCAAAAACATTTGCTGTGCAAATGACCTGAACAAGAACGTCCAGAATTTCACTGATGCAATTCTTCAGGCAGCAAAGCAGGCAATCCCAAGGGGCAAAAGAAGACATTACCTGCCATACTGGAGTGACACACTGGAACAGCTTCACACTGAAATGGACAATGCCAGAGAAGCTATGGAGCAAACCCCCACTCCAGAGAACCTAGTGAGGCACAACAACGCCAAAGAAGCTTTCAACCAACAGAAGAAAGCTGAACTCCAAAAGAGCTGGAACGAGAAGACCAGCAGCCTCAACATGGAGAAGGACACCAGCAAGCTGTGGAATCTGACAAAAGCCCTGAATGAAGACACCAGAGCGGGACACAGCAAAACCGTCATCGAGGAAAATGGTACACACCACACGGGAAGGAAAGCAGCAAACATCCTGGCAGAATTTTACAAAGAGGAAAGCAAAGCAACAATACCCATTGCCCGAGTGCAGGAAGTCAGCAAGGAAACCAGGGAGAAGCTGAAACACCAGAACCCTACACCGTCCATGATGTCAGCCTTCTCCATGACTGAACTCAATGCAGCCATTAAAAAACTAAAGCCAAAGAAAGCCCCAGGGAAAGATGGTGTTACCAATGACATGATCAGGAGACTTGGAACCACAGCAAAACAGAAGCTCCTTCTGATCATCAACCAGTCATGGAGCTCAGGGAAATTCCCAGACCGATGGAGAGAAGCAGTCATCATCCCCATCAGAAAGAAACAAAAAGACAAAACCAAGAAATCCAGCTACCGACCAATCAGCCTCCTCAGTTGTCTGGGCAAGGTGATGGAAAGAATGGTGAACACAAGACTGCTGAAACACCTGGAAGAAAATCACCTGCTCAGCAACACACAGTCAGCATACAGGAAAAACCACAGTACGGAAGACCAGCTTGTGTACCTCGCCCAACAGATCGAAAACGCCTTTCAGGAGAAGAAAAAGGTACTCGCTGTCTTTGTGGACCTGACCAAAGCCTTCGACAAGGTATGGAAGGAAGGACTTCTCCTGAAGCTGCTAAACAAGAAAGTGGAAGGGAATATGTACCGCTGGATACGCAACTTCCTCCAGTACTGCACAGCAAGAGTTCAGCTTGATGGGAAAATTAGCCACCGAATCACTCTACAACAAGGTGTACCACAAGGAGGAGTCATCTCCCCTACACTCTTTCTCATCTTCATTGATGACATCGCTGAGAAGCTCACCAAGCACATCTCCAGAGCTCTCCACGCCGACGATTTTGCTGCCTGGAGTGCTGCAGAACATTTAACCACAGCCAGCTACAGGATGCAGGAAGCACTGGAACACGTCGGAAGATGGGCCTCTGAGTGGGGCGTAGAAATCAATGCCACCAAGACAGTGGCCACAGTCTTCTCGCTGTCGCCACTGCCAGAAACCATCAGCCTGAAAATAAATGGAAGAGAGCTAAAACAAGAAGACAACCCAATGTACCTAGGCATCAAGCTGGACAAGCGGCTTACTTGGAATCCGCACCTCAAGAACATTGAAAACGAAGCAGTCAGGAAGCTCGCCATCATGAAGAAGCTGGCCGGTACATCCTGGGGCGCAAACAGCAGCATCCTGCAGAAGGTGTATGTGGGTACCGTCAGACCAACCCTGGAGTATGGCAGTTCTGCATGGGCCACTGCATCCAAGACCAACACCAGTCGCCTGAACAAAGTGCAGAATGCAGGATTGCGACTGATCACTGGTGGGATGAAGACTACCCCAATCCAAGCCATGGAGAAGCTTACTAGTCTACATTCCCTCGAAGACAGACGCGAGGAGAAGGTTTTCATCCACAGTGAAAAGTTACTGCGTATGCCTACCCACCCCATGCACACCGAGATGCAGAACCCCACCAAAAACAGGCTAAAGAGAACAAGTTTCAACCACCTGTCTAAGAGCCTGCATCGCAGCAATGAAGACCTGCTGCCTGTTTCACCAGCCGAAATGGAGATGCTTCCAAATTTTGAGGAACCAGACAATCACCTGGAAGATGTCGCAATCATCACCGAAGTTCCTGGCATTAAAAGAATGGACCGTCAAGCCCCTCAAGTAATGAAAGCTCTAGCACAGGAGATGATCGCCAACCAATACAACCCCAGTGAGTGGACCCACGTCTTCACAGATGGATCCTCAGAAGGAGCAGTCAAAAATGGAGGAGCAGGGTTCTTCATCAGACACACCAATGGAAGATTGACACACAAGGCCTTCCCTACTGGAAAGATCTCCTCCAACTACAGAGCAGAGGCAATAGCACTGCTCCACGCAGTGAGGATCTTTCTGGAACCGGCCAGCCCATCACAGAAGGTTGTCTTCTTCACAGACTGCCGATCTCTGCTGCAGGGACTTCAGAACACAAGAAATGAACAACATACGCAAGACATCAAGGCTGCCCTCTATGAACTCTCAAAACAGTCTGTCATTACGCTTCAGTGGATTCCGTCTCATTGTGGGATCATGGGCAACGAAAAAGCTGATGCTCTCTCCAAAGCAGGCAGCAAAATGGAGCAGTTCAGCCACCCCGTGACCTACAGGGAGGCCAAGACCATCATCCACAACCAGTTTCAGTCCCAGTGGAAGAGAAGGCTGGGTGCAGAGAGTGGTGCTGACCCGATCCACCAGCTCCAAAGGCACCAGCAGACAATCCTCTTCAGACTGAGGACCGGCCACTGCAGACTGCTGAGCCACCTTAACCGCCTGAAGATCACCTACACTGACCAGTGTCCATGCGGCACTGGACCCCAGACCCCTGAACATGTCCTCCTGCGCTGTCCTACTCACGCAGCTCTACGACACAAAACCTGGCCGGGGGGAGCGGAGTTACAGGCGCAGCTTTGGGGAGCCCGTTCTGACCTGGAGAAGACCGCGGGCTTCATCATGGCGGCCGGGTTACAAGTCTGACGCATCCAGCTTCAATCGAACGCAGAAGAAGAAGAATATGTCTGAGTGAAGGTCCGTTTTAACCCCATTTGCAGAAGGGATGTAGGCTACCCACCTGAAAAAAAAAATGCAAACATTCTTTGGACGATTTTTTCATGATGAAAGTGTGGATTTTAATTGAAAATCGAATCGGGCATGTGGCATTCTTGGCAAGATGATCATTCATCTGACTGCCTCAAACGCCAGCATGATCAGGAATCCCAGAGAGAGCAATGCTGTCACCATCATAACTCAGAAAGGTGTAACGTTTAAAAAGTTCAGGAATTCAGGGTGGTTAGGCTGTTTACGGCCTCCAGAACAGAAAGGCAGGGAGAAAGAATGAGACAATCCTTGTGTTTGGACCGATGAATCATCTTGATTGCCAGGACCATTGAGTTCAGTGGTGTAAATGGGGCTGTCAGACCCGAATACATGTTGAATCTACCTCAGTTTCTTTTCAGTTCTTCAATCTTCCTCAGCAAGTGTTCGCATTTCTGATTTCAGCTTTTATCTTCAAACCTTCTGGTAATAACTTTCAGATATGTCTTTTCTTCTACTTTCTTTCCTTTTTCTTTTTTCTAAGGCCGAGTGAGGACGTTATTTTTGGTTTCTTACTTTTCCAAGCTCCCTGACGACCTTGTCGTGCCAGTGCGCCCGGGCGATTGGCGGACTGAGTGGTGTTGCCACAGGCAGCATGTCGTGATCCATCGCTACCTGCATGGTTATTGATTAGCCCTCCCTCTGCCTTCATCGTTTGAGGGCGGAAAAGGCATGGCATCGAACACGACATTCTCATTTCCATCTCATCGATCCGTCTGTCTTTCTGTGTCACAAACCGACATACCATATACAAGGCCATATTGTACTGGGGCAGTTGGGCATTTACAAACCAAAGGTTTTAATAGTAATAACAATTATCTTCATAATCACCATAAATTACATAAAAATAAATAACAATCGACATGTTCTTGACTACGACTGCATTAACACTCGTTTAGAAAGTGGGCGAACGAGCGAGCAAGAGAGAGAGAGAGAGGGGGGGGGGTATCGGACACTTTTTTTTTTAATTGACAGTGACCTACGTACAGAGAGAGAGAGAGAGAGAGAGAGAGAGAGAGAGAGAGAGAGAGAGAGAGAGAGAGAGAGAAAGGGCCTTCGGCATGGAGTAGAAAAGCTTCTTGTATTGTCTCTGGCACTAGCCGCAGCAACAGGCAAACCATCTAATCGACACTCACTTGAAATTTTTGGCGTTGGAAGGCACAGGAAATGAACTAAGCAAGGTCAAGAATTGCTATGGAGTTATGCGTTTTTAAGATAGATGACCTGGATTTCTAAAACATTCCTAATTAAAATAATGCAACATAGACACATTACACACACGTGCGCGCGCAGTGTGTGTGTGTGTGTGTGTGTGAAGAGAGAGAGAGAGAGAGAGAGGGATCCAAAACTGTCAGATTGTGACCGAATCTCTGCCTGCTTTCAGACTTTTTTGGTCCAGGATGTTGATGGCGGTCTGAAGAGTGAATGGAAAGAACAAGAATGTGACTAAAAGGAAATTCAGGAAGGATGCATTGAAACAGTATTTTGAAATAGTCACGACCAGTGATGAGCAGAAGAAGATTCATAGCTCTCTTCACAAACCCCGAGACCGTTGATGACAAATCCACCCATTCAAGGACAGCACAGGGACATGTGAAGTCCTTGTCTGTTAAAGGGACATGTGAGACAAGTGACGTGAAAACTTGAACTGCAGCACATTCAAGATCCTTTTGTTATAGTCGATCACGCCGTTTTCTTTCTTTTTTTTTCTTCTTCTTCTATCACAAATCCCCTTTGCTGAAATAATGTCCTTCAAAGCCGGACAAGCGCTGTTTTAATAGAAGACATGGAAAATAACTAAGCCATGAAATCTGTGTCACTTGTAGAAAAATCGGACCGATTTTTTTTTTTTTTTTTTTTTGGGGGGGGGGGGGGGGTTGGGGGTAACACTGCAGACGAATGTTGTGATTGAATTAGCAACACCTGTTGAGATCAGGAAGAAATGTCAACAGTTAACATTACAAACAAATAATTCGGTGGTTCTCCGATCTCCAAGGTGCAATGGCACATGTAGTGTCAAAGGTGCTCAGATGGGAGGTTGCTGGGTCAAATCTCATAAGATCTATATTTGTGGGACTTCTTTTTTTCTCTCCGTTTTTCCTTCCTTCCTCTTCTTTTTTATGGTTTTGTAAATTTCTACTTAGAATTGTTGAGCACACCATTAGATCTAGAGACCACAGTTGAGAATCATCTACTAAAAGGACACGTTTCTGAAAGTGTTGCTCCAATTTCCTAATCAACAGTGCAGAAATCTTCATCACGGCAAACATTCAAACTTCGGGTATAGGCTATAGTCGCTGACCAACCTCCTTTTGACGTACGTCGGAATATTAAATGTCCCAGTCGTGACTTTTTTTTTAAACCTTAGTAGTTTCTAAGCAATCTCCACAAAATTTATAACCTTTTCAATTAAGTTGGGCCTGCAGCTGTACCATAGAAGTGCATGTTCTCGTCAACAGCTTAAGGCATTAAAAAAAAAAAAAAAAAAAAGCCACTCCGCAACACACAGCAATGTATGTATTATTATCTGTGTTTTTGTATGTGTAGTAATTTTTCGGGGAGGAAGGGGAGGGAACTGGGAGGGCGGAAAGAAGGGGAGGGGAATGGATTGTGGGTGGGGTTTTGGTTTGTATGCCATAAAGATGAAGTATTAAGGCTGGACGTAGCAAACTGGGCGTTTCATATGCCAGAGGCAATCAGATATTCGAGGACCTTAGCTTGTGCGCGGCTTTTGACGTCAGTGTAGGGCAGTGGTCCTGTGCACGCTTCACATGCACATATATTTGTGTGTGCATGTGAAGGAAGGGATGATGTAGCAAGAAGAATGCAAGTTGCATCAGTCAGTGGGTGTTCCACATCTGTTGTGAAGCGGAAAGTCGAGTGGGATAATCTGTGGGTTTGAGACTGACTGGCCAGGTGGCATGTCTCTGTCAATGCTTACAGCTGTGAGAAATTGTGTCACGAGTGCTTCTGGTGATGATATTAACTACATTTATCATTTTCTTGACATTTTTGCTAAAATCTGAATATTCATTTCTGTCAATATTCTTTCTTTTTGAAATCAATCCTTACCACAACATCGATACCATCATACCATCCTCTACCAGACATTCCACACACATAACCAAGATACATACATATGCATTTATATATACGCATAAGCCCACATACACTGGTTTACACAAGCATTTATGTGTGCACTTGCACGCGTGCACACACACCTGTACGTAGTAAGACATTATCAACTTGGTATCCAAGGCCTGACCTGCACACAGTGGTAATGGGTAGGTAAGGCATCTGCAAAGGGTTTCCAGAGATCCATTTACTTGGTCGTCAGTCTGTACACTTTGCACATTGTGCTCTCATGGCTTAGCAATGTGGTGTAACATGTATGGACTTTTCCCCCACGTAGCTGGACACCTCTTTGGGCCTGAAACTACATGGCTGACATCTGATAACTTTTTCTTTCTTTTCCGTCTGAACTTTTGTGCTGTACATCCAAGTCTTTGTGAAAGAATACAGATTCACTGTACATCATGGATTCCAGGGATCCAAGACATCTTGTAAAGGAACAAAACTTTGCCATATATAGCGAGTCTCATGTGACCCATGCTCCCCCCTCCCCCCAATAAAGCCTTGGTGTACGTCAAAGGTCTCCAGGGACCCATGCATTTTCTGTTGGAATAAAGCCTTTCCACATGTCATAGGCCATCAGGGACCCTTTTCTCCTTAGGAACTAAAACTAGCTGTTCATCATGGTTATATACAGACATTAAAGTGTTGATGAATTTTGAAGCATGGAATGATGTGTTTGTTAGGTACATGCAGGGTAACTGGTGTAAATGAAATGACAGGGAGACTGAATGTGATAAACGAAGGTTATAAGCTTTAAACTGTTTAACACCCGAGCCCAGAAATTTTTCAGGCTGAGACGTGCATTCTGTACACCTGTAGCCCAGAGAATTTTCAAGGTGATGACATGAAGTAAACAAACCAGCTTCCCTGGTAACAAATGAAGGG
The DNA here is from genome assembly GCA_033310375.1 of Conus canariensis. Lineage (NCBI taxonomy): Eukaryota > Metazoa > Mollusca > Gastropoda > Neogastropoda > Conidae > Conus > Conus canariensis. The sequence continues at coordinate 101,902,069 of CM065714.1, read as the reverse complement.
AAATGGATCAATACTTTAAGATTGAAAGCAATCTACAGTATCAAAAAAAAAAAAAAAAAAAAAAATCAGTGGACCAAACAAGAAGGTTGTATTCCAAGTATATGGTGAAGTAAACATAGCAAGTGACTGTATAGCAATTTATTCCTCAGCATTTAGGGTACATTTGCACTCCGCAGAGAAGGGGTTAAGCAAGTGTTTCAACCTTTCTCTTTGCTGCAGTATGCATGGTCATGTGAACAGCCCATCCATAGAGGTGCCCTTGAATGCACACACCCACATTCACCAGCGCACAAGCTGGATATGGTTTTGAATGTCATGTCATTCACACAGTGGTGTTCAGTTGTAATGTGTGTCACCAACAGTGTGTTAGTATGGTGCAAATGTGATCTCATAAGAATGCTCTCTGTATGTGTGCGTGCACTTTTTGTTTTTGAGCTCCAAGTTCAGCTAGTGTGAATGTACGTGCAAAAGAGTGTGTGTGTTCATGCTTTGAGTGCGTGTGTGTGTGTGTGTGTGTGTGTGTGTGTGTGTGTGTGCATGTGTTTGAATGGGTGGTTGCCTGTGTGCAAGCATGTAAGCATGTTCATGTGCGTCTGTGAGCACAGATTGTGTGCATGCATACATATGTACGAGACAATAACAGCGATTATTTTACAATGGTAAAAATACTGGATTCATTTACTATTTTTCATATTAGTCACTACTAGTCTACTGAACTTACAACTACCACTAAATGATACAGCGCAGACACAGAGAGAGAGAGAGAGAGAGAGAGAGAGAGAGAGAGGTGCATAGTAGGTACGCTTGTGATGTACTGGTCACCAAAATGTGAGCATGCAACTGTAATCTAAAGAGGGACCATGTGATACGTAATGTGTGACCGTGTGCCCACATATTCCTGAAATGTCCATTCTTTGTCCAGTATTTTTATGTTGGTATAGATGAACTTAGCCAGCCCAGATGTGGCCCTTTGCAGTCGGCTGGACCATAACCAACATGAACTGAATTAAGCCAGCACATTGTGCAAAACAGACCTTTTTCATAAGGTTCAGATTCTTTCTTTATATTGCTAGGGTCTGGCCAGATCCATGGTGATCAGCACTCAAGGTTTGCTAAAACCCATTACTCATGGACAAAAAACAATATTCAGACTGGATGTGAGATTACGCTTCATTGATGATCATAATTTCATGGAGATGGCTTCAAAATCGATTCCCATACAAAATAATGACTGTGGGTCATTAAAATCTTTGTCGTACAAGCGTAATGCATCAGTATCTGTGGGATTTTTCAGCCCTTGTGCATTTCTATCCAGCTATTGAGTGTGCAATGGGCTTAAATTATTGAAGACTGGGACCATACAGTGTGGTCAGTCATCAACCAAAGATACGCGTTTCCGAGGTGCTGATTAAATTACCTAGTCAACAAAAAGTCCATCTCAGAGGCCTGGTTGATGCTTGGATATATTACAAAAGAGCCTCAAACATCGATGTTTGCGTAACTATGAAAAAGTTTCATACACGTGTTTCATGTAGTTGCTGACCATAACAGAAATCCTCATCAATCATGTAAAGAGCGTCAAAATTATGTGATGACCTTTCCATTCCACTCACACATCCATGTCTGTGACAACTTAATACAGACCTGTTCACCTAAAAAATACCATTGGTGTACTTTTCAACAAAAATGCAAGTATTTGTTAAAAAGTATGTGTATGTGGGCTACGTTCCAAGTTTTGTTAAGAAAGGTAGAGGGATGCTGAGAATTGACCATATCACATTCATAGTTTTCTGGTTCCAGATTAATTTCATCTCCAAGCCCAATTTTTTTTCTTCAAAGGAGTATACTACTTCCAGACAATTCTTTCATACTTGGTTCAATAATATTCTTTGGAAGAAATTTCTGTCCTCTTGCCCTCAACTTCTTTTCACTTCAGGGCTGTAGTCCCCACCGTTGTTTGTACATGTCAGTATGGTGTCAATGAAGCAGAATGTGCAAGACCAGATTTTGTGTTCAACAGTTGGTGAGAGTTATCATCTGTCAAAGCACTCAAACTGGCACACCGACACACCACCATGGCAACACTAAGTCCGAATACCCCTAAGAACTGTATTTCTTCTTTTGGATCGTGGTGGTGGTGACGGTGGTTGATTTTCTTGATGTAAACCATATTTGTGGTATTTTCACAGACTATGCTGAAATCATGTGGGTACACGTTGGTTTATGTACAAGTTGGGGATTGCGAGAGAAAGTCGACGCATTTAAAATTTCACGATCACAGTACTGGAGAGAACTTGCCATTCTTTCGTCTTGATGAGTTAAATTTGAACTTGCACACACACACACACACACACACACACACACACACACACACACACACACACACAGTCCTTAGCAAGCATGTTTATACTTCACCATGGACACCATATCATGGCTGCTTTCACAATCAAACCCATGTGTAAACGAGTGTGGATTGATTGTAAAGCGCTTAGAGCTTGGTCTCTAGCTGAGAATAGGCGCTCTATAAGTATTCATAACAATAATATTTAAAAAAAACAAGAGAGAAAACAAAACAAAATGTCACCAAATATTTATTGATGAATGGACAAAGAAACCTCTTCGATCAACACTTCTCAATGCACAATGAATCTGCAAACTCACAGAGTACATGAAGTCAGATGGGCAGACATACATGATTTCTGTACACAAGTAGAACTCAAATACACCATCCACACTTATCATGCTCAATCTGTCCCTCAAAAGCACTTTCACAATCCTATCAAGCAGAATCTAAACCTATCATTCACACTTCTTTCAAACCTTTACATTCTGCCCCACTACAATGATTTCACATTCGTCAGTCATACTTCTTTCAAACACTTACATTCTGTCCCACTGTTTCAATTTCACAATCAGACATGAAGTAGTCTAAAAATACCAATAATACTTCCATCACACACATTCATTCTATACATCACACACACCTTCACCTTACTGCTGCCAACATACTGCAGTAGCAGACCGCAGCTCCTTACAATGTTTGTTTCTATTCTGGGGGCAGGCTCTGCTTACTTCTCTCCTCTTTACTGGTTTGAGCATCAGTCCATAGCCATTCACAGCTCAAGTAAACTGTGGCAAAGTACACTTCCTGGAAGAGACCTAAAACACTTGGTATCAAGACAAAAACAAACAAACAAAAACGCCTTGACAGCAAGCCCACTTTCATAAAATTACATTACTATAAGAAAACTGGCAGTTGTAGGTTATCCGCCTAACAAAGTTAAGATTCTCAACTTAACCTCCTTTAATCACCACACGTCTATCAACTTTTTCTTTTTTTTGTCCATTGGATCATACAGACACTAAAACCCCAAAATGAGACAGAATTTCTCTTCTTCATTTCACCACAAAACTGTTTTTCTTTACTGTTACCTAAATGAGGCACTTTATCAGCATCTCATAAAACAGAATGGGAAAACTTAAAACTACCGTCTTAAGTTGCATTGTGTAACTTACCTCTTGCTCCATTACCATTTTCAAATAGGCCTCCCTGTTTCATTCACACTGTAATATTCCATGCTGAGTGACCATGCAATTTCAACCTTTCTTTTTCAATGACGGGTAACCGAATATTCTGGTAAGGTCATGCCAGTTGCTCTGCAACTTTGTGTGTTTTAATCTCTTGCTAAGACGTCAAATACAAATTTCCAGTGAAGTAGTAATCGATTATTTTACTTATATACGGGACAAAAAAATCCCCTGGAAACAAAGCGCATTTGTTAGTAGTTCAGTCTGTGACCAAACAGGAATGACCCATGTTGTCTGTGCTTAAGAAATTTACAAAATGAGTTTTCACAAAACTTGCATCATGACTGTTGTAGCAATGAAATGGCAACCAAATGCCAAATGCAGGAGACAATAATGGATTACCTCCAACAGAAATTGTTATACGAAGTATCTTTCATGTTCAAGCACTTCCACTCCAAAAGTACTTTATTTCTATAGTGAGCTTAAAAGGCATTTCAGCAATTCTCTTCTCTTCTGAATCTGAATCGGTACTTGACAAAACTCTAGTGAGCATCTTTTGGCAATTTTCTTTTTTTTTTTTTTTTTGGGGGGGGGGGGGGGGGGGGGGGCAAATATATGTTAAAAACACTTCTGAGCACAAAACTTACATTTTATCGATGTGTGGTAAGTGTGTGCACTGGATTTTCTGCAAGCATATGAAGATTAAGGCACAAACATAACCTAACAGTCAAGTCAAGAAAAATCTCTCTTTACTCCTAAGCTGACTTTAAGATTCAAATCACAGATGTCCAATCTTTGAGGAAATACCAACATAATTATACTCATCAATTGGCATCTATCTTAAAGAAAAGTAAATTTCAATCAATATAAATCACCAGGAATGCAAAGGATATGTTTATGCATCTGTGTGTTTATGTGTGCATTTATGTGCTTATGTGTACAACTGTGACTGAGCAAGTATCACTAGTGCTCTCTTTCACCTACCTGCAACTCAAGTCTCTGCAGGGGAAAAGTATACACATAACAAATATGTATCAACAGACAACGTTGTCATCAAAAGCTTGAAAAGTGGGACATCAGGTCAACAGATTGTATTCCTAAATTATTAGTAAAATTATTAGTATTCATTAACCAGTTTACAGCTATTGACTCATACACTCACTCAATCTTCATGTGACTGCAACATCATTGTGATGGGATGGAGTACACTGATCAGGATTACCATGTACCACCGTTTTGTCGTGTCCTTTTTAATATAGGCAGGGCTCATTTACTCTGTTGGAGATATACATGGTTAAACACGTCTCAAAATACCAGACCTTCCGATAAGAATACAGTGTAGAATCTGTCATTAACCTTTTCTTTGTGACTGAACCAAATGGCCTTCAAGCTGTGTGTGTGTCTCTCTCCCAAACATCTCGTATCAGATCTTCTTAGGAAGGTGTTACAGTCCATTCTGTTGCATTCATTGTGGCACGATCCGAGTGCAAAGACAAGCCCCGAAAGCGTGTACAGGGAACTGCTTTCCTTTCAACCACATGTCACGTCCAGAAGGATCATGTTTGTGTTCCGCAAATATTTTTAGCAGTTCTTTTGTATTCTTTCATTTCAACCTTCTACTGGAAGTCCGACATCAGCAAGTACTTGTTAATAAGTTTAGAGGAACCAATCAGTTGGTAATGATCAAAACTCAAACACTGTAGTCAGAAATGACCGAAGTAACGATGACCAGGGCTTTGAACCAAATAGTTTTGACACCAACACTGATGACTTAAATGTGCAGGTTAGAATATGCATAAACAAAAATTAAGTAAAACTTGACCCATTCATGTTCCACCTGCACACAAGGCAAGCGGGAAAATGGCTGCCGAGAAAAGAGGAATGATCTGGGCATACGCAAGACACGAGGCACCTTCCCGGTTCTTGTCCGCAAGGACTTTATTGTGTACGGGGCAGGGATAGCAAACCGCTGTCACTTATTGCATAAGTGAGCCACGGTATAATATGTGTAGTAAAATCCACTTTTAAGCATAAAAATACATTGCCAAAAAAAAAAAAAAAACCCAACCTTTAACCATTTTCTAACAAATTAAAACAATCACATCAATAATGTCATTCTGATACAGACAAAACTTTGATAATTTTTCCAAACAAGCTTTACCTTGAAAATTTCAATTTCCATTACTTACCTGTGCTAATCCATAATATAACCAATATGTCAATCCAACGGGCAAAATGCCTGCCCGTTCTTGTCATCAAGCATGTCCTGCTGGAAGATGGTAACTATCAGAATTTTGTTTCATTTTGTCTTGTAAACCAGATTAAACTATTTTCCATAGAAAAAAGTGCCCTGCTAATAACATGATATGTAAAGAAATTTTCAAAAGCAGAACCCTTTAGTCCAAAAACTCTGTTCTTAATATGACAGTTTATCATTCAGGAGATAATGAAGCAGCCATCTGAAAACCAAATTAATGAGGGAAAAAAATCTAAATACACATATATACTTGTGGATGTCACCTCTGGAACATGTCTGTGGAAATACATCCACAAAAATATATATGTCTACATTTAAATTTAACCAAAGACATCCCCACCTTATGGACCATACTTCATCACCAGCTTTTTTTTCCCTCCATGCATGACCTTCACAGTCATTTCATTTGCTGCATTATTCTTCTCCAGGGTTTCACATCTAATAGAATTTCCTTAAATATCCCCACCATTTGTAGGACCCTTTATACTAAAGGAATGACTTCAGTTTTCAAAAGCAACAAGTGAAGAAAGAGCAAAAAATGACTAAGTATCTTTTAACATGCATGTTGTATGACCATTACCAGTTTTGGTGATAAACCACACACCTTCCTGTAACTGAAATCTTACATTACTCCTAAAACAGCCTTATTACCCAAAATATGCCTACTTTAGGCATGAATCTTCAATCTTCTTGTGCTTATACACTTCCATTAGTCTGCAAGCTTCATGCCTTTTCAGGCATTTCATGTATGACATCTGATTTTACATGGCAATTCACCTTATGATGTAAAACCCTGATATGATCTTGCTCAACATTACAAAGGGCATACACAGCATTTAGGACTTTCAACTGATCACACTTTTTGAAGCTCACAGAAGAGTCTGACATGGTGTTCGAGGATTACTGAAAAATATGTAATGCTCACTCAAAATTTATAGCGGCAACATTTCTAATTTGAGAAACTGTTCTAATCTAAACATCGTCCGGCTAAAAAAAAAGTTTCATCTTTTGTTAATTTATATACGTTCGTATGCATGCAGATATGAATACACAAGTTTTTCTACTTAGATATAATTTTTTGTTGTTGTTGACATACTGAAAACTGTCTGGACAAAAAGCAGGGGAGTGGAAAGGTTTCATTTTACTGGAATCACATACCTTTTGCAGCTTCCAACCGTCAGCAAGCTTACTCTGCCACATGAATATACTTCTAAAGTAATAATAAATAAAAACAATCCCCCCCCCAAAAAAAAACAACAAAAAAAAAAAAACCCACTACACAGTAAAATAATTCTATAAAAAACACACTTATGACATTTACATGGATACCCCTCTAAACACACTACAAAACATATATAAAAGATATGGATATCACACTCCTCCCCCACCCCATAAACATGCACACACAAAGGGGGAAAACAAAGAAAGAATGGGAAACAAGAGAAACAGGGTGCAAAAACAAAACATCCTGATCTAAGTTATTTCTAAGAGTGTATACTACAGATGCATGCCAAAAATGATGAAAAAAAATATTCACCAACTCTCCATCAATAAAATCTTCTCTCTTAAGTGAGAAAGGACCGAGTTAATTGACTTTGGAAGTAAATACAAATAGGACAATTTAGAGTAAGTGAACAAAGAATGTGTCTATGTGTATATAAATGGAAGAAAGTATCTGCATGTTGTACAATACCGATCAGCTGCTCATTTAGCCGATGACCTTTCAATGGTTTCAACCTCGAGTCTAAAAAACAAGGTCAAGATGACAATGAACACTGCAAATGCTGAAACAATCTTTTCATGACCAAATCTCTCTCCTCGTGATTTCATTTTAAACATGAATGTAATCTCAAGAAACTGAATTACATTAAATCTTACAAGTTACAATAATTTCCATGCCATTCCAAGGATAAACACCACAAAGGCATGTCCCTAACATAAAAGCAGCGTTTCCAAGAGAAAAATGTTACACAAGAACTCTGCGTCACCAACAATTTGGGGACCAGAGGCCCAACAGTGGGTCTACCCACTGTGACGCACCAACCTGACCAATCACTGCTTCGACCCAGACTACACAGCCATCAGCAAGGAACAAAAAAACACACAAGAAAAACACTGCATCGCCAACCAAAGTTGGGGCTGTCTGCCCAACAGCAAGCTAGCTCACTGTGATGCACTTGCCTGAAACAAGTCCGCTCTCATGGATCCCCTATTCCTCTTTCGCCACATGCACTCAGGGCAGTCACACACCCATTCTCTCTGATCCTACCCTCATTTAACCGTGTCTCGTGTCAATGCTTGTTAGCCACCCAGGGCTCAACGAGGTGACATCATCGCTTGACGGAAAAAAGAAACAAAGAAAAGACACGAATTAATAACTTTGAAATTCACTCTGATAAATACTTAAAAAAAAAAATAAACAAAAGTCATGCACGAGTAATGTAGGCAGAAATAATGTTCACTCAAAATCAAATTCATTCACAGACTCATCATCAACTCTGCAATACAAAAAGGACATAAAACTCCACCACAGAACTACCCAGCTTAAAAACGCATATATACACATCTTCAGCATACACTAAACCTTTTCCTTACAAAAACTGACCTCATTAAAAACACATGAATCAGAAACAGGATTCTATATCATCTAGCCCTTTATTTTTTCCCCCCAAAAGACATGATGTCATAGAGGCAGCAACTAACGTGTAATGGAGTCAATAGCCGCCACGCATCTGAGGGGGTCCTTGCATGCCAGGCCCAGGACGAAATGGCATGTTGTAGGGTCCTGGAGGGCCAGGAGGGCGCATACCCATCCGAGGAGGCATACCTCCCATCATCCCACCTGAAATATCAAAGCACAATGAAGGGTTGATCATGATTCTGCATAAAAATAAAAACGCCATCCAAGCACACCCGACAACAAACTTAACTATCAAAACAAACAACAAACAAAAATCTATCAAACCAAAATTCTTCGTGATGTGAAAGTGATATATACAACTTGTGTGTGTGTGTGTGTGTGTGTGTGTGTGTGTGTGTGTGTGTGTGTGTGTGTGTGTGTGTGTGCGTGCGTGCGTGCGTGTGTGCGTGAGACCTGTCTACCTCAAAATTGAACCATTAGTATTCCGTGGAGTACATTTTAGTATTCTGTGACAAAAAAAAAAGAAGAGTATTCATCTTACCTAGAACTTTAATATGGATCTTATCACGCAATTCTTGCAGCCAACTCATTGCGCTGTACTCAAACTCAAACACTTGCACCAACTAGCACAAGTGCATTACACACACACACAGACACAGAGTGACACACACTGCACATATCTACTTGACCATCTCATTTTTAAAAAATCATAAACAAAAATATCATAATGCCCTCCTCTCCCCCCCCCCCTCCCCAACACACACACACACAGAGTGACAGTCACACACATGTATACCCTTCATACAGTTTTCATTTTCTATGGTCTTTTTCTTCTCTTTGTACTGCCACTCCATCCCTCCCTCCCCCGTTTTTGGGGTCCTCCCACGTTTTTGGGGTGTGGGGTTGTGGGTGGGGGAAGCGGAGCCAATTAATAGTAGAAGTAAAAGTGACAGGCATACACTGAGCAATTCTGCTGTCACTAGCATCAGGAAACATGTTCTTGAATATGGAACAAGACGATCGGTCGTTGACAGGGACAGATATGCGTCAGCCACCAGCCTACACATCATCGCCTCGGCATTCGTTACCTGCTGCTCCAGGTCCCCACCAGACTTTGCCTCGGCCTTTTTGAATGCTTGTACAACTGAAGGTGTTCATTTCACCACTTCTGATATTTTTTATGCGATTTTGACGAAACACGCTTCACGGTGTCATTGCCTCTACCATGAGCACAACTAAAATCCGCTTGGGACTCAGCACTTCCAAGTTGCGTGGTATGCATTCAGGAAAGTTTGCTCACTCGTTTTGGCAACCTTCTTTTTAATATCTAGCTCTTCATCACCCTAATGAACCCGTTTCTCCGCGTGGTGGCGGCATTCTCCTAGTGTCTATCTGTGTCAGTTGCTCATCATTAAAGATGGCCAACCCATGGTGTAAGCGAGTGCGCGAAAACTGGAACTAGGGACAATAATTCGCGTCTCCGAACAGGAAAATAGTACCATTTTTTTTTTTAAAGCCAATGGTGCCGATTTTCGCATCTTTGTCATACTCGGCATATTATCGTATTTTCCAGTCAAATTTTGTAAAATACGCTAAAAAAAATCCTAGTGCAGGCTGATCTGGTGTATGTGTGTGTGACGGCATTCACAGGCTGGAGAACAGCTGATTTAAAAAATCTGTGAGAAAGGCTGGGGTCCAAGGGCCACCTAGACCTTGGTGAGGTCCAGGGGCAATGCCTGGTGGGGGGTCCACAGGGGGTGAAGCCCCCCAGCTGAAATGGAATTTTTGCTGTTTTGAAGACCCTTGCATGGTCTCTCAGAAGAAAAATAACTCTGTGTGTGCGCGTGCACACGCACACACACACACACACACACAGAGAAGCATGTACACTTAACCTTTACCAGCCGAGTCATCCAGTTGTGGACGACAGGATTTCTCTCCCTTGAGCCGAGTCATCCAAGTCCGGACGACGGACAGACAGCAGTACAGTCTGCCGTGTCGTCCACAATCAGACGACGGGAACATAAAAAATTCCTACACTTTCCATGAAATGATCCAAGGGAAATAAGCTCTGTAACTAGTCTTGGGGATGTTGGAGCGAGTTGTAGACCATACTTTCAGTGGCCTATTGTGAACTTGGCTGACCCCAGGAGCTTTGAAACAAAGAAACTGGCGGCACCGGCACGCTGCACGTATTTCCTGTGCCAGAAAAAATGTCAGTCAGGCGAAGGGGTGGTAGCGATTTCTCGCTCAATGAAGCGCTTGAAATCATATTACAAAGTGGATCTGGTGATGAGGGGAGTGATAGAGAGATAGAAAACTTTGAAAGAGAATAGGAAAGTGAATTGTTTGAAGATGCAGCCATCCCTTCATCTTCCGATTCAGTGTTGTAAAAGAACGGAACAGAATGCAAACAAAGCATTTTTTTCTATTTGTCAGACATGTTTTTCAACGCACAGTCGTGTGTACACATTGAAAGTAAATGATTTGAAATTACTATGTTCGATTAGTTGAGTGTTTGTTCTTTCCTGACACCTAACACAAGACCGTCAGTTGTTGTCTAGCTACCGTAAAAATAAATTAAAAAGTGGCCAAATATGCGCGTCGGCAGGGAATGAGCGCTGTGCGCGAGCGTGCGGCAGCAGGGAATCGTGCCGTCCGTGCCGCTCTCGGCTGGATAGTATTAAGTAAACTTCTTGAAAAAAAGAAATCAGTGTTTGTCTCAGCAGCGACACATGTAACTTGGTAATAAAATAATAATATCCTTTATTGTGTTCATGATTATTGTATCTCATTTGTTGTTGTTTACACCCATGCTGACCACATTGCATATTAATTATCTGGGCCATCACACTGTCGAAACAAACTCTATGCGCGTCTGTTAAAAAGAAAAAAAGGAAAAAAAAAAGGGGGGGGAGGGGCCATAACATTAATCCTATCAGGTAATCAGTCGACTCCGATTGCAGTCCACTGCTCTTGAAGCATCAACATATTTTTTGCTGTGCACGCATTCAAAGAAGGCTGTTAAAACCAAGATCGCATAGTTCTGCTCTTTACAACAAAGCAAACACATAAGAACATGCTATTCGCAGCTCATTTACTGTCCGAAAATAAGTTTAAAAAGGTCAATCGTGATTTCTCTTTTGTAGTCTATTCAGTCTACTCCCCGTCTCCAACAATTAGCAACTATGCCTTCTATACCCCAGTTTACAATTCCTACAGTTTACAATTCCTACACGCAAGACATCACATTCACCCCCAGAAGATGAAGCCTGTGCATCATTAGCAAACAGAAAAATGGCTGAATGGCTTTCACATATGCATGTGCCCACCACTTGATCTGAAATGTTAATGCATGCAGAAGCGCCGCGATGTACCATAATAACTACAAGCAGCAATTCTTGAATAGAAGCATGGAAACCTGGACTGGAAAAACTGGATACAACATGATACTCAAAGGGATCAAGTGGTTCTTGTTTGTTTTTTTTCAGTAGACTTTTTTTCTTTTCTCAGATGTTTGTTTTTCCTGCCTCTGAAAGTCAGATGGTTTTTCTCTGAAATCCTCGGATCTTACTAGAGTTCCTCTGCCTGCATACAGTACTAAAAAAATAACACAAGAAGAACAGGTCGGACTATTCAGCGTTCCCAATGAACATAAAATTCTGAGGGTCATTAAGACTTTCTGCCTTGAATCTTTACAGGTCATTTTCTACTTCAGTAAGGTCAACAGACTTAGAACAGAAAAAACACACACACACACAAAAACAAGTGTATCATGCAGACTCAATCAAACTAAAATTTATTAGTATTTAAATAGCTGTTACATGAAGAATACACATGCAATGACTTGGCAGCACACACGCACGCAGATACATACACACACACCAGCACAAGATAAACTTCAGTTAACACTGACTACAGGCAGCCATGAATACGGAGACCAATTAAGAGAAAACAAAATCAATTCATGAGAAGAAAAAAACGGTCATAATAATTACAAGGCTACCAACTTCACACCAATAAATTCAACTGTTTCCGCCCACTGAGCTGATTTCTCAGTAGAAGCTTCACTATACTTCCATCAAAAATTTGTCACCCTCTTAACTTTGTAAGAAGTGGGTTAACCGACTTCAGCCGACACAGTTGAGGGTAAATGTGGTCTGACCCCAACAATTGTTTTGTCTGCAACATGCTCATTCAACAGTTTTTGCTTTTTTAGAGCCACCATAAAAGCTATACTTTGACACAAGAATGTGTCTGTGCATGCTTATGAGCAGAAAAGGGAAGGAACTTTTGCTTTTTCCTGTTGTTGTCTGCTATGCTTGTTGTCATGACTTTGTCGTCGTTGCCCTGTACCAACTGACCAGCACACTCTATTTGAAAAATGATGTGTGTCATACTGATGTCCAGAGTGATATTTTTTTGCCTCAAAATGTAACTTCAATGCTTTATTTACACATATATGTCAATCTCTGGGAACATCATCATTTACAAATGTATGCAAACATACAGGAATATGGGACGCTAAAAAAAAAAAATTTTTTTAGAAAGACCACATTCATACAATTAGCCGAGTCTATCTATTGTTACATAGTATATAACAAAATCCAGGCCATTAAAAACGAATTTTAATGTTCCAGCAAATCTTCTCTTTCCTTTAATTTACTGACAGTAAGTGGAAAGGTTATGTACAAAATCATGCAATAAAGAATACATTCATAGTGTATTTCAAAATCGAAAATGGCCCTTTTTCTTACTTAATATTTCACAAATCATCTATCATTTTAAAAATTCAAAACGAAATGAGAGAGACTGTCATCATTTTCATATATGTTCCTCTAGTATGATGACTGGCCATTGACAAAGAAGGGGAAAAATTCAGATGATCTGTGTTATTCCTTCCTCATCCCCCCGTCAATAAATGTCAGGTGTCTATTGCAAGATCTCAAAAACAACAGGAATAACCTGCTTTAAGCATAACCACTTTTTTCTTTTAAAAAAGTCATCCATGCGCTACTTAACTTTTTAAAAGTTATTTTGTGGGGTCTACTCTGTGATAACTTAATATGAGCATACAAAGAAAAAGATCATATTCTAATAAAGCAGACGAATGTGTTTAAATACCAAAAACAGGTAATCAAGATATGAAATCCATAGGCACTTATAGATGCAAACCAGTGGTACGGGAGCAACTAATCTTAATGCCTTTTGACTCTCTTTTAAGCGTAACTATGGAGTACCAAATGAAAATACTGTCACAATCATGTATGGTGTATCAGTTGCATTTTATCCGTAATCAAGAAAAAGAGAATGTTACTGATAGCCTAACTGACCACTACGGGCCATATCAAGGCTGTCATCACATTGAAGTGAACTCTCAAGTCATATCATAGAGATAAATATAACTAAATATATATATATATACATAACTAAAAATCTATACAACTCATTAAAATAGACCTTTTAAAACCACACCAGAAATTTTGTCAAAATCTTTCTAACATAAAATCTTACATCAGATGAGAAATACCGACTTTCAGAAATTAAAAAATCACATCAGGTGGAACATGTCTGAGCAGGGTTTTCATTGAATTGTTGTAAAGTGTTTGTGTCTCACATCACGCAAGTCCCAACATTCTAAGAGTATGTTTAACCCTTCACTGATTGAAAATGTTACAAACAAAGGCTTTCCCAGTGCCAGGGAAATCTAATGTGGGGGTAATAATTAACAAAAAATTCTAGCTCAGAAACTACAAAAGATATAACAATGAAATACATATGATTTTTGAAGGAAATTGAATGAAGATTTTGAATCTGGCTTCTTTTGTTTTAATTTTGATAAAAAAATATTTAGGCATTTAGATTTGGATAGATTTTTTTGCACGATCAAAAACATATGTATTTACCACTACAGCTTCACATCCAAAAAAGAACACAAAGCAAAAAAGTTGAAAATAAAGTTTGTATTGTCACACATGTAAATGAAAGTAAAACAGTTTAGAAGTCTATCAAGACGCTTACACTCTATGCAGACAGGTCAGTCCACGACCACGCCACCCTCCCCCCACCACGCCCCCTTGCTGGACTTCAACCCTCTCTTTCACTCCTCCTCTTCTCCTACCTTTCCCTCTGCCCCGTGTCACGCCGCGAGCAGGCCACGCTCCCCTCTCGCGCTGACTATCACATCACTGGCCACTGGCACGCAGTGCAGAGTACACACTAGGCGAGTTCGTTCGACGCTGGCAAACCAGTCAGCTGAACACACACTGAGGTCACACAGCCCGACACAATAACTGACGAATACGGTCGGCAATTCCATCACAATCATCATCTCACTTTCATGCTTGAGTAAGTCGTTGAATAAAAGATTACTGTCTTTGTCAAAAATCATTAGCAGAGCCTGCTCAGCTGTGTAAATACATTGATTTGGTCGCTACGCTTGTCGAAGGTTGCGCCGCCATCTTTGCAAGCGAGACGAAGTGCTGGCTGGTCATCCAGTCAGTGATGAGAATAAATGGGCTTTCCCCTCACGTGTGGTCATTTGCATATTTTAATACTCCCGACATATAAGGCTTACTACGCACACTCTATTTAAGTCCGTTAATAGAAATAGTAATGAATGAAAATTCAAGAAAAATGCATGACGTCAGTGGACGGCCCATAGGCACTGGGAAAGCATTTTTACTTCGGCCTCAGCTGACGGCTTATAGGCACTCTTCGGGTTAAACTGTAAATGGTGCATCACATGGAATGCACCATGGAGCTTCTTCACCTTTTAAAATAGAAGAATGGGTGTAAAAAGAGTGGCCTGTGTGCAAACGGCACAAAACTGTTTCTTTTTTATGGCCGCCCCTTAAAACTTAAAACTCTTTCAGGTTTGGAGGGGTCTGGATTAGTTTGTTATCTGTCTGCAAGTTCCATTCTTCTTGTCTGACCTTCGGGTTTCAGATAAGTGCAAGGGGTAGACAGTCTGCTGAACTCCTTCTTTCTGGCACTTTGGCAAACCAATCAACCACTTCATTGCCTTGAATGTCCACATAACCAGGGTTCCAAGCAAAAACCACTGTTGTATCCATCAGATTTCACAGAGGTGTAAAGTTCAAACAATTTCAACAGTTGAGGGTGTTTTAGGTTACAGCACGCACTTTGTTTCGATTTAGAGACCATTTCAAGAGCCAGGACCAAGGCTGTCAACTCAGAAGTGTAGATGAAGCTGTCAATGGGAATGTGTTCAGAACATCTCTGAGGGATCTGTGCCGCAAAACACAGCGGAGGCAGTGATAATTCTTATGCACAAATGTGCGTCTCTGACGCATAAAAATCCTGTCTGACGCACAGGAATTCAATCCAGTGTGTCACTAAAACGTACCAAAATTTACTGCGACACAATAATTTTCTCCTGTACGCATTGCAACTCCAACAGCGCGTCACATAAAAGCACTTTCTTCTGATCCGCCTCGATCAAAGTCGATAAAACGTACTTTTCCTCGACGTTTTAGAATGTTCTGAATCGATGACCAACTTCCGCTTTAGAACTCTTCTCTACTGAAAACCAGTAAGTCAACAAATTAGACAACCCAAATCTATGACTGGACCACAAGATCATGTGATTCGGCCAAGCACAAATAGTATGGACAATCACATCTAATTCAGCTTTCAGAGACAAAATCTACGGTTCATTGTGCCTTGCAGGTGATCATCCAGCGAATGGAACAAAAGTCAAGCAATCTATGCAACACGACCGGCTCGGATAATGAAAATGGCTGTTATGGACATAGGAATGTGTAGCGCACAGTGAAAGAGTGGCCAATCTACATTGTTTCGTGAAACGTTCCACAAAATGACAGATATTTATCACTCGCCTCTTGTTTGTCACCGGGTTCCTGATGATCATTGCAAGGCAACTTGAATATGGTCAGATAATAAAATATTTCAGTTCTGACAGAACTGGTTCACGTTGTGTAAATTTTGTGATGATAATCGCAGAGGAAATCCCACATATTAAGTTTCACTGTTAAAATCCTGAAAGTGCAGGTGTTCACACTTATTCACTTCATTTTATTAACATTGGAACACGAATCTAAATAAACGTTTAGCATAATCTGGAATGTTTTTACCAACTTTGCTGACAGCACCTCTTATCCATTTTTAATTCTTTCTCTGAGTTTTAACGTGTGTGAGCCAGTCAGAACGTGCTCATGTGTGTGGTGTGTGTGTGTGTGTGTGTGTGTGTGTGTGGTGTGTGTGTGTGTTGTGTGTGTGTGTGTGCGTGCGCGCGCGCGCGCGTGCATGCATGTGTCATTTTCAGTACATTTACAGGCAGTCATAAAGTGTGACCCCCTAAATATTTTTGTGACCCCCTGAAAATTTGAAACAAGTTTTTCACACCGAGTCTGACCCCTTAATTTTTTTGTAAATAATTATTACTGAGAGGCAACCCCCACTCGTAATCTAAAGAACAAGACCTTATGGAAGACTGGCATAATGTAAATATTACAAACATTTCAACTTTCATCTTGAAGTTTGACAGGAAAACATTTTACATGAATTAATCCAAACTTACATATTATTCAATGCTAAAAAGAAAGAAATGCACACAAACAATACCTTGCATTGGATGATTCATATTCTGGTTCATGTTCTGGTTCATGTTCATGTTGTTCATGTTCCCTCCTCCCATGCCTGTTGCCATCCGAGTCTGGTATTTAGGGAGGCTAGCCCGTTTCTCCTCCTGCAGCATCAACATTATTGTCAGTACAATTACAGGCACTTTTCACTGCAATACTACTAGCTTCTGAAGTATTCAGAACATGTGTTGAAATACACGACATCAAAATTTGATTTGAGTATGGACAGAAACACAGCCACCAAAGTGTAATTATTTTTCATCTTCACAATTTCAATGGAAGTGGCAATCTAAAAGAGAAGTTCAGGGTGGTTTTTTTTTTTTTCAAAAGCACTCAAAGCACTGACACAACCAAAGCAGCAAGTTGAACATTAACAACATGGAAAAATGAAAACCAGTTCCTATCTGCTCAGACATATTCCTCTGCTTTCCTGTAACGGTTTCCCATGCTTCTATTATGAGCAAACTGACAGCTAACAAAAAATACGCACACCATCTTTTGCTTCTAAACAGGCAAGACAAAATACACACACCTTTAAGTTTATGCTGTCCAGCATCCTCTTGATCTTGCAGACATGTGAATTAAAAAGACTGGCATCTGCCACATTTATGAGTCCATGGAGTATACATGCTGATGTGAAGAAATACTTGGCGTTAGCTTGATCAAGTGTGCTTTAGTCTGAAGCACTTAAGTATAGTTAAACACATATCTTAATCATTGGATACTTCAAATAAGTGGCCTTGGTCTCAGAACCTGTTTTCTATATCTATATACAGCTGCAACAGCACCCAAACTTCACTGCCAACAATACATACTATTTGTTTTCCAGATAACACAGAAACACTCTTCTATGCTCTTTAAAATCGAACCAACCTCCAATCTGAAGACAATGCTTGATGAAGTTAGGAGTGAAACTCCCCAACACACAAAAAGGCAACAAAGTACTTACCAGAGAAATATCTTCATCTGGATGGATGAGTTTTGAAGTCAAACCTGAGCTGGCTTCTGGTTTTTTGATAGTAGGTGCACCAGTTATTGTGGCTGAAGCGGAAACTGTTGCTGCTGCTGGGAATGTTGGCTTCACTGGACCAATACTTGTTGGAGGTCCACTCTGAAAACATAAAAAGAAACAGAAGTGGACAAATGGGAATCATTCTCAATACATATGACGTACTCATTACATACTTCACAGAATTTGTTTTCCATCCTGAAATTTTGACAATGACCAGTTGTAATGGCATAACGGTCTTCTCTTTATCTTTCAGTTATTCTAAAGGTAAGCACATACATGACTCCTCATTATCAGAAGTAGTAGTGGGAACAAATAATATCCTGCAAACTGATTTCATTTGTGAACCATACAGATCCTCTAAATAAGCAAATAAGCACAAATACACCCTGCTCATTTTTCGCCAGTTTAACAATGATAATAAGCACCTCTTTAGTACAAACTGTATTCACAGTCTAACCTGTTTACTATATATGCTATTCCTTAATGAATTGCAGACTTTCACACTCAGAGACTCACTGATCTAAGCCAGCAGTTATACTGATCATTAAGTAGGTAACTGTCATGAGATATACAGACCTGCCACATTCTGAAAATGAAAAAGGAGGACGGGGGTCAGTGGGGTACTGGGGCAACGCCCCCTGAAGCTGAAGGTTTTTTAAGGATTAGTGAGCAGAAAAGTACCCCAGAAAGCATAGAAATGCATTAACCTTTCTATCCCCATTCCGCCCTTTTCCGCCTGACCTGTCAGGCTCCTGATCCGCCCTGTACCGCCCGTTCCTCAGTAGGCTGATTGTCTCGGTGTGCCTCCCTTATTTGGGTTGACCACAGTAATAAGACAAACCGGTCGTTATCCGGGTCTTTCCTACCTTTCTCAGCGCCATATGTAAAAGCGGTTTGTGGCTTTTTTAAAAAATTTTTAATTGATTTTTTTTGTCATCCCATCGACTTCCGACTACGATCAAAATGTCGCACTCTGACAGTGACAGTGACATGAGCTTGACTGTGGACCAAATGTTCAATATGAATGCGTTTCCGACCGAAAATGACTGGAATCAATCGGACATTGATCTTGACTCTGTAGACAGTGACAGTGACTATGAAGTTGCAGAAGGAGTGAATGCTAGTAGTGACAGTGACTCGGACATAGGCGACGCAGGTGCTACTGATGTCGGTGGATGTGCACAGTCATCGCAGTGGTCAAACGACGACTTTTGGACTGAAGTTCGTGTGTTTGATGCATACAGGGGCCCCCCACGTCCACAAGTGAATCTTCGAACATCTTTTGATTATTTTTCACTTGTTTTTCCTTCGGACGCATATTGAATATTGAAAGTGCCACATACAAAAGTACTGGAATTTGTGCATATAAGAAAAGTGCACAACGGAAAGAAAATTTCATGTCAGTGATCTGTGTGTGACAAAAGTGATCAAAAGCAAGAACATTTCCAGTGACTGTGTTGTTTGTGTGTGATCATATTTGGATTATATAATTCATTACATCTGGAGCCATATGGTGAGTACAACAAAAATATTTGAGTGTTGTTTTGTGTTGTGATGCCTGCCCCTCTTCCTTCCTACTAACACCTGCATATAGTTAGAAATATTATCAGTCATAGGAATTCTTTTTCTCACAAACACAAACTAACTCATGCAGATCAAAAAGCATGCACTCCAATACATTTTCAGTAAATATGGTATGATTTTGACCCGTTATTTTTTTTATTTTTATTTTTTCCTGCTATGTAACTGCTATGTGACTTAAAAGCGTCACAAAAATTTCACGTATATTCCTAGCTACCTGTGTAACTACTAACACCTCACAACACCCATCAGTTCTTTTCAGATGGTGAACCTGACCACTTGCCACCAAAAAGGTGTTATAAAGTTGATGGGTGTTGTATTGCCTGTCTATCACCTATTTCACTGACGTAGGTGTGTTTTCCAGGTAAAATCAGGTGTGTGAGTGTTGAGCCATAAAAATATTTTTACATCCACCTAAAATAACAAGTGCAAACCAAAGTTCAGCTTTCCATAGATTTTTACTGAAAATTTGAAGTCTTTTTATCCATTAGTTTATTTTTTACAATTTTTTAAAGTCAATACCCCAATTCGGGCAGCAAATTCCAATATAAACTTAGTAGTCTAGGCGACTTCTGTCATACGAAATACAGGACAATGAAGGTTAATTTTTATCTCATTATATTCACAAACAAATTTTCAAGTTAAAACTTATTCTGATCAATCAGCCTTGCAGCATGAAATGATGACGAGCTAAAAAAAAAAAAAACAACTAAAAAAAAAAACTACTGTGCATTCATTTTCATGCTGATATTTTGTAAATTTGAGACAAACCCAGACAGTGACATCACAGAGAGAGAGTGAAGCAGAGAGATAGAGAGAGATATTGTGTAGATTTTAAGTGATTTACAGAAATATGAAATGCCCAACTTCCCCAAGTGAAGTGTGAAGTCAAACCAAAAATCAAACAATCCACAAACAGAATAAAATTCAAATGCAACTAAATATGAAATCTTAACCCGTAGAGTGCCTTTAAGCCGTCAGCTGACGCCGCATTAAAAATGCTTTCCCAGTGCCTATGGGCCGCCACTGACGTCATGCATTTTTCTTGAATTTTCATTCGTTACTATTTCTATCAACGGACTCAAATAGAGTGTGCGTAGTAAGCCTTATATGTCTGGAGTATTAAAATGATATGCAAATGACCACACGTGAGGGGAAAGCCCATTTATTCTCATCACTGACTGGATGACCAGCCAGCACTTCGTCTCGCTTGCAAAGATGGCGGCGCAACCTTCGACAAGCGCAGCGACCAAATCAACGTATTTACACAGCTGAGCAGGCTCTGCTAATGATTTTTGACAAAGACAGTAATCTTTCATTCAACAACTCACTCGAGCATGAAGGTGGAGATGATGATAGTGATGGAATTGCCGACCATATTCGTCAGTTATTGAGTCGGGCTGTGTGACCTCAGTATGTGTTCAGCTGACGGCTCGCCAGCGTCGAACGAGCCAGCCTAGTGTGTACTCTGCATTGTGTGCCAGTGGCCAGTGACGCGATAGTCAGCGCGAGAGGGGAGCGCTGCCTGCTCGCGGCGTGACACGGGGCAGAGGGAAAGGTAGGGGGAGAGGAGGAGTGAAAGAGAGGGTTGAAGTCCAGCAAGGGGGCGTGGTGGGGAGAGGGGGGCGTGGTCGTGGACTGACCTGTCTGCATTAGAGTGTGAACATCTTGATATACTTCTAAACTGTTTTACTTTCATTTACAGGTGTAGTGTGACAATACAAACTTTATTTTCAACTTTTTTGCTTTGTGTTCTTGTTTGGATATGAAGATTAGTGGTAAATACATATGTTTTTGATTGTGCAAAAAAATCTATCCAAATCTAAATGCCTAAATACTTTTTTATTATCAAAATTAAAACAAAAGAAGCCCAAATTCAAATCTTCATTAATTTCCTTCAAAAATTATATATATTTCATTTTTATATCTTTTGTAGTTTCTGAGCTAGAATTTTTTGTTAATTATTACCCCCAAATCATTAGATTTCCCTGGCACTGGGAAAGCCTTTGTTTGTAATATTTTCAGGCAGTGAACGGGTTAATAAATGCAAACAAATTCATCATGGGTAGTTGCTTATGTCAATGAGTTAAAATTAACCTCAAAGAAAAAAGAGATGAACGAACTGACAGGCAGAAAGATACACACCTAGATGAACAGATAGATAGAGAGATAGCAGGAAGAGAGACAGACAGACAGACAGACAGAAAACAGATAGACAAAGATAGGGGGAAGAGAGACAGACAGAAAAAAGACAGAGAGCACACAAACTGTTATAGATATTCATTTCAAGCTAAATTCCAAATTAGCACTTTTCTCCAAATCCCAGTATTCAGCTATAGGACTATTTCTAACTTGATAGTTCTGCCCCGAGTACTACTGTTGTCTACATTAGCCATACATAAAAACCTTTTCACCAAACGTGCCCCTAAACATTAAATGTAAAATGGTATTCTATTTCTCTTACCATAATGATTATTCTTCCCCTCAGCATAACATCCTTTATAAAACATAATGCGTATGTCCTGATTTAATCTAATGTATTTCACATATCACCTGTAATATTCAATTATAATTCAATCAACTAACTAGATTATTGAAACAAAATGTAAAGCATTTTGTACTCTGAATTTAGAACCTGTGGCAGAACTTTTCTTCTGCTTCCCTAAAGAATAACACTGGTGGCAAAGTCATTTGAATGTTGTTTATATATTGCTTTAGGTCAATTTTGTCTGGAAACATTTTGCTACTTCACGAAAGGTCATGGCAAACTCTAGTTCCGTCATCTGCTCAACTTTTATGTTTTAAATTGACCGATATGACGAGAAAATGAACTTTTTATTTGAGGTAGACATTTTCAAGCAAAGGATTATAGCAACACTGCACCAAAGTGAACTGTTTATTTTTGGTGATTTTTCATTTTTTTTCATACTTGTTTGTTTGCTTTTTTGTTATGGGATCCTAATGAACTTTTTCAGACAAGTTATTCTGGCGAAATAAAGCAAAAAACGACATTAATACTTTTTTCCAGCCACAGTTCTTAGAATTAACTATATCTGAATTAGTAGTTTCTTAAAACTTCAAATGAGTGACCAGTGGAACTCTTCCAAATGATATTTGTGCATCTGAATCCAGCATCTGTAGTGGGATGTATTTTGCTGACAGCTAGCCTGTTCAGTTCAAACATAACTTGTCAGTGAAAACGCCTTATTTCATGTATTTCCTTTGAGCTTATTCAATTGAATTGGTCCTATAAAAAAAATATGTCTACTGAAAAAGTTGTTAAACTGTTTTATGGATTTACTTTATGTTGCACAAAATTACAATAAAAAAATTATAAGGTAGGAAATGGTCAGAACACAGCTCTAACCATACATAATGATTTTTTTCTTAGCATTATACCAAAGTTTGATGAACACTTGTTCATAAACAACAAATTATATTTAAAAGAGAAACACACACTTTCAGATTTTCTCTTTTTTCTTTTATTTCGATTTCTTTGTAAGAATGAGACCTGCAACTACAGTCAATACTCTCTAAAACTACGTAAATGATTGAGGAATTTATGTCAAGTTCAGACCTGTTTACCCCAAATTCATATACCTGTAATATCTCATTCTCAGACAAAAACCTGTAATTTGGGGGAAAAAAAAAAAAAAAAAAAAAAAAAAAGTCTTCATAATCACAATACTTTCGAAGATTTAGAAGAGCCGGCCGTTGGCGCGCAACACCGCTTCGTCGCCATCTTTGACAAGGAAAACGACGCAAGGCACGCTGGGAAATATCTTCTTACTGCTTTTGACCGAAAAGGTAGCAGACGAAACTTCATGTTTAACAATTATCTTTGATCTTTTTCCCCCGTAATTTCAATTTTTTTCCATAAAAATTGTGGCAAAATCACAAGGGTAAACAGGTCTGCAAGTTCATAATGCTGACATGAAGAACAAACAGTGTTGTGTCAAGTTCATAATGCTGACATTAAAAACAAACGGTACTGAAATAGTCAAGTCCTGTGAGACAGCTTTTCAATTCCTGTCCTTGCTGATGCACTCTCTAAATTTCTGACATCAAATAATAATTAGCCGCCATGGAGAAGTGGTTAGTATAGTGGATTCCCCACTGGGAGGTCATGGGTTTGATTCAAATCAGAGCCATGTGGGATTTTTCTGCCCCGACCAGCTCCTACCCAGATCCGAGTTTGCTACAGGCTCAGCTGGGAAGACTGGGAAATCAGTCGAGTTTCATCCACTAAATGGATGCGTCTCTGAGACTGTTGCTCAAATTTTCTTACCAACACTGCAGGTGTCTGTACATCTCTGGCTTGGCTGACGCTAGAATATTTTGTGAAAGTAAGCATAGAGTACAAACCTGTCACGCAGTCTCAGACTGGAATGGAATTCCGTAACATCATCTTCATCATCCTCATTTTCATCGATCGGCATAAAAAAAAAATCTTTTTTTGTGGCCCTTCATGCCCTCAGGCATGGGAACTGGAAAATTCAAAATCAGCTGAAACTAGGGGGGTCTGGGGGCATGCTCCCCTGGAAAAAAACTTGAAATTTATGGTAAAATCTGTGCACATAATTCCTTTAATTTTAAACAGCAAAAATGTGTATTTTCTGGACTCAAAACAGTGATTACAAAAGTATTCATTCTTTCTTCATGTTCATTCTCTCTGTAATAGACTGTTATACCCTGTTATTAATTTAAAATAATGACAATTAATATCTTCATGCAAGCAATTTTTTTTTTACCTTCATCTGTTGAATTCAATAAGCACTTGTGGAAAGTGTTGCCTGACAAGTTTGCAACAGTATCCTTGATGAAAAAAGCGTTGGTTGTTTGCAAGAGTAGCACTCTTCTCCAAGTGTCGTTTGCCGGCCAGATGGTCCGTCAGCGCTACCAATCCACGACTTCCATACTGGACATGCTTGTTGCAAGTGACGCATCGTGCCTCGCCTGGCAAGTCCACTTTACGGAATCGCGTGCCGACACGTTCTTTCCTTAACTCTCCTTTCCATTGTACTTCGTGCACAACTGCCACCCACTCCCACCCCCAGGCGTTCGCACATGAAGAGTCGTCGAATTTATTGCCTCGTTCAATGATACGCGTCGCCATTGTTCTCTCTTCTCGAGCGGAAGCGGAAAGCAGAGTAAGCTGAACACACAATGTTCCAGTCGCCTCCGGGCATGCGCGAGACGGTGCACAGGATTTTTCCCCCCGCGCGAAAAACTTACTCGGCAGATTTTTTTTCTCCCGCGGACAGATTTTTTTCCCCAGCGGACTGAATTTTTTTTCAGCTGAAATCCGCGAATCCGCGGCCAATTCCCATGCCTGGCCCTGCTCTCATCATGACCTCAGTTTCCATCTCCTCTCCAAGTCTGTGGCCTTGATTTGATTCTGGCCGAGTCGATGGTATTGGCAAGTCCAAGGGGGCTGTCGTTGGACGGACATGGTAGCGCCCTCCAGGGGGGAGGAGAGCTCACTCACACCAGCTCCGCAACTAAGCTATTATTGTCATCAGCAGGGGGTCTACTAGTGGTGTCCTGCATATGCTGGCTCAGAACAGGAACCATTGAACACCACTGAAGTGACTCAGCAGCAGTGCAGTGTCTCCACCAGTAGACTGCCTCCAGACACCTTGACATTGACTGCTCCCTGTGGATTGCCGACACCGGGGCTGCGGCGGATAGAGAGAGAGAGAGAGAGAGAGAGAGAGAGAGAGAGAGAGAGAGAGTGTGTTGGTGTGTGTGTGTGTGTGTGTGTGTGTGTGTGTGTGTGTGTGTGTGTGTGTTAGCGGCATGTCCCATTTTGTGTGTCACCTCAGTGGCACTGCACCAGTGCCACTGAGGTGACACACAAAATGGGACAGTAAAAAAAAAAGTAAGGAAAACAAAATGAAATACAAAACATTACATAAAGAAGAACGAAAAAGAATTACACTCTACAATATATGAGCAACATTTCCTGTAAAAGTTTATAATATTCCTAAGCACTCAAAAAGTTAAAGTCACCTGTGCTGCTGCTGGAAAAAGAGGCTTTGATGGTCCAGGACCTGGACCTCCTGGCCCTGGACCACCCTGGCTCATATTCATGTTCTGGTTGGCTGGAGGCATCATTGGCTGAGGTGGCATGGGGGGCATCCTGAAAGAATATCCACACAAACTAATAAAAACTTGTTAGACTCCACATGTAGAATTCCCTGGAAAATATTGGAAAGTGCATTGGGAACATGGAAACTAGGAGAGATACAAGGAAAAGGGGGACAAAAAATGTAACCTTAACAGATCAGAGTAAATATCTAAAACACATAAAAGCCAAGAATATTATTCATAACTGGAAGACCCCTGTAGCCTAGCCTTCCCCCCCCCCCCCCCCTTTTTTTTTTTTTTAGGTGTCCCTGACAGTCAACTGGAAATGAATACTGTTGTGTGTGTGTGTGTGTGTGTGTGTGTGTGTGTGTGTGTGTGTGTGTGTGTATATATATATACACAGACACACAGCAATTCAGACAACCATAAAACCAAGCAGCTTTTTTTTTCTTCTGATTTTTAAACTCAGCTGACAAAAATGCAAAACAAAAATCAGACAAGAGAGCAAGGGACTAAAAGAATTTAACATGTAATCTGATTTTCTTAAAAATTGATCTACAAAGAGTGAATTGAACCTTTCTTTACATTTTGTATTTACTTGGTGATTTAGCCAGAGCAGGCTACCATTATTTAATAGGAAAAAAACCCTTCTGCATAACACATTTTGTCAGCACACAGTCATATCCCATACTTAACACGTCGTCGTTTTTTTTTAGATGACGTTATTCTCACTTTTTTTTTTTTCAAGACTTACCCCATGTTTCCCATAGGGCCCATTGGGCCCATTGGACCCATGTTTCCCATATTATTCATTGGACCCATTGGTCCCATGGGTCCCATTGGCCCCATATTGCCCATGGGACCCATCATTGGGCCAGGGGGCATTGGAGGCATCGCCCCAGGAGTGGGGAAAGCCATGGCTCCCATTGGACCTGGGGGTGCACTGTTTGTGAAACTGGACTGAGATGAGCTGTCTTCCTCATCTGGTGATTCAGCTCCTTTTGCCTCATCTGAAACACGTACCATTACATATCACGTTACACTGAGTATACATTCCTCAATCCTTTTTCTTTTTCTGAATGCAGAAATGATAAACGTTTTGATTCAAAGAATCATGGTGGGATAACTGCTGATTATGCAATTTAACGTCCAAACTTTAGAGACTCATCAAATTCTCTAAAAATAGATTTTCAGTGGTTGGATTTTCAAATCAACCATATCAAGGCTACCCATCGTTGTTCCAGTTCATGAGTGAAAAAGCAATGCCAGTATTGAATAAATGTTAACGAGTGTATGTACAGTTCTTTTATTGTTGCAGTATTATGTGCTAACTCAAAGTACAGAGCTTCCAATTTTAAAGAATTTTCCTTGTTTTGTTCCGCATCTTATGTATGTGTGTTTTCTAGGAAAATAGTTGTCACAAACAGCGTCAATTTCAGTATGTAATTGTTTTACCATGGGAGGAAAATGGAACTAAATAACGAAATGCAGTGCCCCTAAAATGAACATGTCAGTGATGCACTAGCTTGATTTCTGCATCAGATGGGAATTTAATGTGTCAGACGCACATTTGTGCGTTATAATTATCTGTGCAATCTGTTTCCACTAAATTTCAGCATTCTACAGAACACATGCTTTCAAGTGACGAGTATTTAATCTAAACTTTCAGCACAAATAAAGCAACTTCAAACTCACTGGAATATAAAGCAAATTCCAACTGAAAAAGGAGAAAAGAAAAATCAATCTATTAACAGATCTGATGAAATGATAATGAAACTGAAAAAAATAGTTGGTGCACTGAACTTCCGAACTGACCATGCTGCATGCTCACATCACACATCAAAAATGTTTAAAAAGTTTTCCTCCTGTCACGTTCCCATTTTGTCTGTCTCCAATAATGCTGAATCAGCAAGGGTGCACATAGTCTTTTTATGTCCCATGAAAGAAAAAGCCAAAGCTACTGAACCCTCAAGTGAAATGAATTCAAACACTAAATGAAGATCTTGAAGTATGTTCTATTTTGCCTGCAAAACATTCATGATTCGTGTCAGTCTGTATGGACAGGAAATAAAAGTTTTTAATTACCTTTCTTATTTTTATTGCGTTCATGGTCTTTGAGATCATCTTCAGGTATTCCTTCCATTCCATAAATTTCTATTTCAATGTTGTTTCTACCAGGTATGGAGTTTGGCACTTTGTCAACTTTGTCTTTGTGAACCTGTAACAGACATGATGAATAATACAGCATTAAGTGATCCACTGTATTTGTCCTAAATATAGTTAACAAAGAAAACAACTGAATAACAGGCGATGAGTAACAATCTAATCATTGTCTTTAATTGTAACCTTTTCTCCTACCACTAATATTAAACTTAAGAATCTAAATAATCACCGCAGTTATTTAAAAAAATGCAAGAATTCTCCTGCCAAGTTGGGAAAGCATCTGACTTCTAGGAGTGTGAGAAAGATGGGAAGAACATCCTATTCCACCTTTCTTCGCAATACATGGTGGTTGGCAGAACACTGTCATCCTCAGTAGCTGGACTGATGTTGCCTTCAACCGGTGTCAGATCATGCACATCCTCACCACCATTACTCTCCAACTTGGTATATTCTTCTCCTCCGTTTCCTGATAACATAAGGATGGGACCACCCTATGTATGTCTTATACTGGCCTCTTCCCTTTCTTCCTGCATGTATGGAGTTTCTGCATTTCTTGCCGACCTCCCAGCAATCTACCTTCTTGACTAGGCCATTTTTCTGAAGAGGAGGGTTCAGGGAACTCATGATATGAATGGCCTTTGCTCTCGCCGTTTCCTTTAACATTTTTGGTGAACAAGACAAGACCAAAATAAAACGTAAAAAAAAGCCAAGCAAACAAACCAAAAAAGGAAAAATGTGGGAGTCAAGAACCAGACAAAAAGAATCGAAATCCAAATGAATCCAAGATTGGGGGGGGGGGACTCAAAGCCCATAAGCATTAAGGTAAGGAGTATGTTTAGCCCACAAAACAATAGATAGCACAAGAAGGGCGATAAACTGCAAAGTGGATACTGAGACAAAGAAAAAAAAATCTGCCATATACATTCCTATCCACTCTGGCCAAGGAATGAGGGAAAGGAAGCCAAAACTGTTATAGACCAGACACCTCGTAATGGTCACAGTAATTATTTTTGGTTAGCTGCGAAGTTCTGTCCAAACAGAGTAGGCAAACTGGCTGTAGTTAATCTGTTTGCACAGTACATGTGACTCCAAATGTATATCAAACATTTTACAATTCCTTCTTCATCTTTGTGTTTCTTGACCTATAATAATTTGTGTTCATTTGTTTTTTTGTTTAACATAATAGCAAGTAAGTTTAATGAAAAGATTATTAAAAAAAACCAAAAAAAAACAGGTGCCTGTTTTGTACTGTAAATAAAGGAAGTTTTAAACTTAAGACAATTTGAAAATAAAAATCAGCAGAAAGTCTCGTCCTCCAAAACTACTCTGAAAATTACTAAAAAGGAACAAAATCCAGCCCTCTCGTTTATCTGTGCGACGAGCGTAGGGGTGTGTTATAAAATAGTGTGGGGTTGGTCACACTGTTTCCTCCCCCCTCACCTTTTTCTTTTAAACACTTTAAAGAAAGCTTACTTAGAGCTTTTTTTTTTTTTTTTTGCAAATTACCAGAGAAATATAGCTTAGGGTCAGCAACAACATTTAGAATTGGCTGAGCAATTGTAAAAAAAAAACAACCTCTTCTGCTTAATAGTAGTTTTAACAATGCACAACTATTACTAATTATTCAACAAGACATATGAATAAATCAAAAACTCCGGAAACCAGTTTGAATTATTACCTGCATGCAATGGATGGAAAGTCCTGGCCCTGTATACAGCTTCTTGTGACAAATGTGACATTTGAAATGTTTAGCTTTCTGGTGCTGTATCAGAATCTTCTCATCATCAAATTCTCGATTACAGTACCTTGACAACGGTTAAGGAACGACACCAAGCATTGCCAAAAGTCACACTGATCACATCACAAACAGCATCAATCACTTTATATATAAAATACTGGGTCAATAACCAGATTCCAACCCCCTTTTAAACCTAGGGTAAAAGCAGCAGTCTACTACACATTTCTCAAATCAAATGGAAAATTGTTAATGTTATCATTTCTAACGTTTTGATTAACTTGATTTTCAGGAATAAAATGTACAAGACAGAAAAAAAAAAAATGAAGACGAGCAAAAACTTGTCTGAAGTGTATGTAATTATGTCTTGATATCAGATTAGACCTGCGCTTTTTGAACGTACTATTTCAAACGCGATCAAAAGTGGAAGCTTTAGGGTGACATCAAGTCAAAAAAGATGAAATAGCACAGAACTTGTGTGTGTGTGTGTGTGTGTGTGTGTGTGTGTGTGTGTGTGACATACTGGTCTATTCACCTCTGTGTTTTTTTTTGTGTGTGTGTGTGTGTGGTGTGGTGTGTGTGTGGGGGGGGGGGGGGGGGGGTGTTTGTGTGTGTGCCCATGTGCTTTTCATTTATTTTCTGTTATCTAAATGACTTACACTGCACTAATTTCAACCACAAGAGCTCAGCTATGCTGCCCACTCCAGCACGATTTAAAATAAACTCCCTGCTAAATTTGATGTCATAATGTTGGTTTGTGTCAACTGTGGTCAAGCCAAGTCAAAAGAGCCGCAGCACAAAGCAGTCAGTTGCTTCAACCAACAAAGTAAACAGCAATTAGAGAAAGATTCTTTCCTTTCTACCCACAAACATTTTCTTTCGTCTTATCCTTTTTTCCAACCCACAAGTGTTCTTGCATCTTAAAATATGTAAAGCAATGTCAGTGAACCCGAGACATGCAAATTGTGTGAAAAGTTGAAGCACATCTTTTACACTTGTAGCCATTGGACACAAAGACAGATCACTTTTCATGGCTTTGTTCAGACGTAATTTTAGTGTCAGATGTAAAATCTGTCCACTACAAATGCCAAGTTGAAGCACATCTTTTAAACTTGCAGCCATTGGACATGGAGACAGATAACTTTTCATGACTTTGTTCAGACGTAATATTAGTGTCAGATGTAAAATCTGTCCACTAAAAATGCCAAGTTGAAGCACATCTTTTACACTTGCAGCCATTGGACACAAAGACGGATCACTTTTCATGACTTTGTTTAGAAGTAATTTTAGTGTCAGATGTAAAATCTGTCCACTAAAAATGCCAAGTTGAAGCACATCTTTTACACTTGCAGCCATTGGACACAAAGACAGATCACTTTTCATGGCTTTGTTTAGATGTAATTTTAGTGTCAGAGGTAAAATCTGTCCACTAAAAATGCCAAGTTGAAGCACATCTTTTACACTTGCAGCCATTGGACTCAGAGACAGATCACTTTTCATGACTTTGTTTAGAAGTAATTTTAGGTGTTAGATGTAAATCATACAGTAGTTTTCACGTACACAAATGCAGCAGCTAAAACAAATGTAGAGGCCACCAGTACCCTCTGGATATTTGACATGCTCCTGTTAGAATCTCTGGGCCCCCTCCATTTCTTGTATCCCCTTTGATTTAAAATGGAGACATTTTTGGGTTACTGATGTCCTCAACGTTATCTCTGATCCTAAACAGTGATATAGAACTGGAATAATTTTTCCTTGAGTGGTTCCTACCTCACCAAATTCAGCAAAGTTATCACACAGCCAAGACCAACAACATTTGGGGCAAAGAAACAAAGAACGAGCAATCACTTATCTCCTTGAATTTGAAGCAAGATAATGAACACCCATCTTGCGCCCAATTTGAGAAGATAAGCGATTGCTCGTTTAGGACAATAAAACCAAGAATGAGCAATCACTTATCTTCTGAACTTCAGCGAAAGATGGGCGTTGACAGACCACTTTACCCTAAAGCTACTACTGGTCTATTTCTCCATTAAAAATGAGTATATTTTCCCGAAAAATATGTAAACACATCTTCCAAATTTGTGCACTTTTGTAGAAGCTGGAGTCCCTGCTATTGTTCCAACGTCATCCAAACGCGAGTATATGCGCATGAGATTGCTTCAGATTTCACTCTTTGGTTATATCACTCAAACATGATGGTTATACACTGCAAGAGCAACTTCTGCTCAAGAACTTCGTCTCCAGATTTTTTTTTCCAACTTATTTTTTCCCGGTCGTCATATTCATAGCATTTTCACCGAACATGTACAAAATACGTCAAAATCATGCGGGTAAGCAGGTCTGCCTTGAACGCGTTGAAAGTGCCAAATATGAGAATATAAGTGATTGCTCCATCTTCATTTTCATTGTCCTAAATGTTGTTTATCTAGCCCGAAGAAGACCTAAGAGGTAGAAACACATGTTTTGTCTTGTAATTTGTTTATATGTTAACCAGCAGCGTCACTATAAACACCTTTTAAAATTTGTTTCATTTCCGCCTGCAGTCACCTCAATTTGAAATTAGAATTGATATAATAAAATAAATAAATTTGTTACTTGTTTGAATGTTGATAAAGAATAAAAAGCAGAAATGATTTCTACGGCTTACTATAGTCTTGCAGTGTGCATGTAAACTTGACAATTTTTTTTTTTTTAATTTCTCCATGTCCAAAAATAACAAAAAAAATCATAACTTTCATATTTAGTATGATACACTCATGTCATCTATCTCAGTATCTGGATGAAATCTGATAAAGCAATAATCCAAAAAAAAAATAAAAATTTTTAAGTTTGTAAAACACATCTGATAAAACCCCTTTGGCATATAATTCAATACGATTTGTGGACTCCACGTTGTGCACTGGAAAGCAAACTAGAGCTTGTAAGTTGTATCCAACTGCGCCAATTGCTTTGCTCATCTTGCCTCTCGCTGTATACGTTAACCACCCACCCTTTTTCACATTATATGAACACTCTTACCACAAAACACACACAGACAATGATTCAGGGTCACCAACTAGAGATGGACTTCGCGAAGGCTTTTAACAAAGTCAACCACAGCCTCCTAGTATTAGTACTAGTATACAAACTTCAACACCACGGAATCAGAGGTGAAAGGCAGAAACCAACCAATGGATCAGCAACTTCTTGGGCAACTGACGTCAGTCAGTAGTGGTGGACAGATCACGCTTGGAACCAGTAGCAGTTAGATCTGGCGTCCCCCAAGGTTCTGTGCTGGGACCCTGCCTGTTCCTCGTATACATCAACGCCCTCCCAAACTGGGTCCAAATCCAGCACACGCCTATTCGTTGACACCATCATCTACAGACACATTTTAGGCGAAGCAGACCAGCATGCCCTACAGACCTTGAGGCACTAGAACAGTGGGAGAGGGAATGGGACATGGCCTTCCACCCAGACAAGTGCACAGTCATGCATGTGACCCACAAAAGAGATCCACCCACTGCTGGATACCAACTCCACAACCAGACTCTCCAGAGCAGCAACAACACAAAGTATCTCAGAGTGACCCTGCAAAACGACGGCAAATGGAACAGGCACGTAAACAACATATGCGCCAAAGCCAACAAGACATTGGGCTTCCTGCGAAGGAATCTAAAAAAACACTGGCAGGAAGGTCAAAGAAATGGCATACAAAGCACTAGTGAGACCAGTGCTAAAATACGCCTCCGCTGTCTGGGACCCACACACTGCCCAAGACATCCAGGGCATAGAAGCCATCCAATGTAGAGCAGCCCGCTTCGTCACGAACAATTACAAGCAAACCTCCAGCATCACCATCATGCTGGAGGAACTAAAATGGCCACCCCTTGAGACGAGGTGGAAAGCAGCACGTCTGACCATGTTTTACAACATAAAACACAACGGCTGTAAAGTTCTACCATCTAAAACCCCTCTAAACAAGATCAAGGAGGGGCCACAACCAACAATTCAGCAGGATAATATGCCGGATGGAACAAAGAAATATGTCGTTCCTCCAAAGAAAAGTAAGGGACTGGAATCTGCTCCCTCAGGAAATAGTGCTGGTCCCAATGGCAGGTGCCTTCAGTAGGAAGGTATCTGCAATTCCGTAAATGCAACTCTCTCTTCCCTCCCCTTCCCCCCCTCCACCCTTCTCTGTACTCTTCTTCTTCTTCCTTGGTAGCGACCAAAATCAACTAGTTGATTATTCTGTCACTTGTGCAAGGGGTCTATACCCTCCTTCACTCTCTCAATTAAAGTTTTTTTTTTTCTTTTCTTTCAGGTTCAGGTTCAGGTTTAGGGGCGATGATTATTTCATCATAGCCTCGCGGCTTTATATACCCCTTCTTTGTGTGCTCTTTCATTTGTCAGGTCCACAGCGAGCCCAGTTTTTATTTTCGACCATCAAAGTCGAACATGTCAGTAAAGTAATTGTTTTATGCTTATCGATAAGATTTTTAAAAGAGTTAGTATTTGGTGCACGTTTGATGTTCGGAGTTAGTTTATTCCAAATTGGTGCTATCCTCTTTTTCAGTCGTCTTTACCCCAAACGTAACAATAATAGTCAAACACTTGACTGTGGTTACTAACGGAGGAAGAAGAACTACTGTACCGACACTGTTCCACATGAGCGTTTGTGACAAAACTTCAAGGCTATGGTGTTGAGGGGCAGGTTCTCACATGGGTGAGAGACTTTCTGACTGGTCGGAAACACACGTGTTGTGGTGAATGGCAAGGAGTCGTCTTGGGGGGCCGTGCAGTCCGGAATTCCTCAGGGAAGTGTATTGGGGCCATTTTTGTTCGTGTGCTTCGTGAACGACCTTCCCGACGCTGTCCATTCTGCCACATTTCTATTTGCAGATGACACAAAAATTTTCGCCAGAGTACCCAACCACTCAGACACTCTCCAGGAGGATTTAGACAGACTTCAGCTCTGGTCTGACGTGTGGCAACTGAGGTTCAACGCGGAAAAGTGCAAGGTCATGCACACTGGGAAAAACAGTGACCCTTGTGAGTACAAGATGACATCAAAAGGCGACCGTATCACTTTAGAAACTGTGTCACTAGAAAAAGACCTAGGTGTAAGTATTGATAGCGATCTGAGGTTTAGCAAGCATGTCAGCATACAGGTCGAGAAAGCGAATAAACTCCTGGCACTCATCCGGAGAGGTTTTACGGCTCTCGACATTGTGTCACTCCCTACCCTGTACAAGTCCATCACTCGTCCTCACCTCGAGTACAGGAATGTAGTCTGGCACCCTCGTCTCAAAGGTGATGAGGAGCAGCTAGAAAGAGTTCAGCGTAGGGCAACCAGGCTCATCCCAGAGTTTCAGCATTTGGACTACTGAGAACGTCTCAGAAGACTGGATCTGCCTTCACTGTACTTTCGGAGGGCTAGAGGCGACATGATTGAATGTTACAAGTACCTGACTGGAATCTATACTGTAACAGGGAACATCCTTCTGCGCGACCCCCACTCACACACTCGAGGACAGACTAAATTAAAAAAACCCTCAGTCAGAAAGGCAGTCCGCCAAAATTTTTTCACTGTCCGTGTAGTGAATGCCTGGAACTCTCTGCATGATCGAGTGGTGTCTGCGCCCTCACTCAACGTTTTCAAGACCAGGATTGACAAAGCATGGGCAGATTATAAGTTTTCCTTGGACTCCGAGTGGTTTCAAGCGCCCAAACCCACGCGCACCAACCTGTTACTAGCTGAGTGTGCAAACAACGAAGATGAAGGGACAAGCATTGACTGCAGCGACCGGCTGATAGGCGACTAGCCTGACTACAGCTGTATTACTAAAGTAATGTTAAGTAAAGTACCTAGTGTATTAGTAGAGAACAACTGCGTCTACCACATCATGTTATTCAAATTAATAAAACCTTACGCCCCAAATCGGATACCGATAGGAATAAAGTTTGAAAAGGATACCAGCACCACGGCTTAGACACTTTCTTCTTCTTACGGCCCATGATGGTGATGTCGAGCACAGTCCGTTATAACTTGTATAACTTTGCTTTCTTTTCAACGTCCAACGTCAAACGTCGTCCACAAGATGGCGTCAGATTGGATGAACCGGATGTTCGGGGGTTCTTTGTTGAAGATACTTGCAAGTAGTGTGGTTTTCCTTTCATTTTTGTGAGCTAGCGATGAATAACATTTCGATAATATTGTCACTATACTTAGTATGTAAATCTTGGACTTATTCAATAAAGTAAAAGTAGTACTTTTGATGAATGACAAATGTTTAAAATTTTAACGTTTGGCGAAAACTCTAATAATACCTCCCTGTTGATCAATAACGTAACATCCAATCAGAAATCGAGAACAGCTGTACAGTGTCCCTGATCCAATCAGCTCTACGAAAATTTTTAGACAGGGAAGTTTATCTGTTTGTGGAAGAAAGCAGACGAATTTCCTCGTGGCGAAAGAGAATGTCCAGAGACGTATCTGGAATGTCCGAACAAACTTCCTGAGAAAGCTGGTAAGTCGTGTAATTTTAGGTTAAAAAAAAGAGAAAACGTTTAAGATATCCCTCCCAGTACTGATGCAGATCAGATATTATGAGATGTGGTAGGGACTAGGAGAAAATCAGTGAAATCAGGCTTAACATTAAGAGATTGAAAATGAAATGAGGGAGGGAACAGTAAACAGTTACCCTACTTATTTACTGTTAACATTAAGAGGCTTACTCCAGTATGCCTTGGAGTCCAGCTGCAGGAACTGTAGAAAACACTCCTTCTTTCCCCGCACCACCAAGGAATTTAATAAGCTCCCACCTGAGGCAATTCAATCAGCCTCGGTGGTGGACTTTCAGTCCTACCTCTGATCCACCCCACCCCCCACTCCCCATCCACCCCCCACTCCCCACCCCCATCTCCCCGACCCATCCCCTCCCACCCCATGCCTAGAGTACAAACCCTCCCCACCCACTCCAAAGTAGGGCCTGCCAAAGTATGGTTAGAGGTCTGAAATAGTGAGTGTGGTGGCCCCACTTCCCCTGCCCACTGTCCATGCAGTTAGGTAGTGAGCTCTGACTGCATAAATTGACCCAAACTCCCACAGCAAACCGGAACCCCTTTGTAGATGCCAGAATCTTCAACTTTGATGAAGGCGGGCAGATAACAAAGAAGAAGAAGAAGAGGCTTATCGGCACACGATCGCAGCCTTGGTTAGGTCCTCATAATCCCTATCACAAATTAAACAAGATTAGGTTTTAAAAACCAAAGTCATCAGAAGTAATGACATGCTCAGTATGCAGTATATCATCTGCGACATTTTCATTTGTATTTCATGCAACTACTTAGACTTGTTAGTACTGAATCATGAGCATAGTTTAAATCAAGCAACTCATAAGAAACTATCCTACAGGACTGATCAAGAGCTATCAAGCACTTTAAGAAATACAGTGTACTGCTCGAATGACCTGATGCCATCATACAATCAAAACTAGTGGTTGAAATGCTGTTGCCTGGATTTCAACCAGTTGTCCATGATTATACGCAGAAATACAGTGTACTGCTCGAATGACCTGATGCCATCATACAATCAAAACTAGTGGTTGAAATGCTGTTGCCTGGATTTCAACCAGTTGTCCGTGATTATACGCACATTTACCCCTTAACAGAAGAAAATCTATTGACAGAAAGATTCATGAATTTTTGGTTGACCTTCACGGATGAATGTGGATATTGCCAATTTATGACAGCAGTGCAATAAAAATTGTTACTTTTAAGCATTCCTACTCTGTCAGAAGAGGTTAACATATCTATGTTACAGCAACATCCTAGTTTACTCCAGTTGAGTCAGATGTTCTCCAGGGTTTTGTTCTGGGGCCTAACTTGTTCTTGCTCTAGATCAATGAATTATGGTCAGGACTGATATCGACAGCCGGAGTGTGTGCCAAAGACACAGAATGCTACATGTACAGAGACATTAATTGTCTGCCCCAAAGACCAGGACAACCTTCAGGAAGAC
The DNA here is from genome assembly GCA_033310375.1 of Conus canariensis. Lineage (NCBI taxonomy): Eukaryota > Metazoa > Mollusca > Gastropoda > Neogastropoda > Conidae > Conus > Conus canariensis. The sequence continues at coordinate 101,864,430 of CM065714.1, read as the reverse complement.
TTGGATTGGTTTGTTACCAGAAAGTAGTGTGGAAAATGTCACCCCAATAATGCTTCATTAAGAGAAAGATCAAGGTTTCAAACAAAGGCTTGAAACAAAGAATAAGTCCTCATATGCCCTGCCCTGGGGCATACTAGTCCAGTTTAGGATTCCCTTTAAAAAGTGCAATATCCAGCATTCCTTGCATCCCAGTGGTTTCTCCAAACCCCCCCGAGTATATGCCGCAAACTCTGAACAGGTCATCCCAAACAATAGGATGGCTGGGTATTTTGAACACTATACATGTGCTTGATGTTCTAGGTGGTGCATGATTTGCAGCCTCCTGCAGAGAAGAACATAGTTGCTAGAGCTTCTTATGTCATAATGTTTCCTCTGGCAGTACTAACCACATGTGTGATAGATTTTCTGAAGCATTTAATTGTGCCAATGTGCATACTTTCTTTGCTGCTTTGTATGAGCTCAGGGTATGTTCCATTGTTTATTTGCCCTGGCAGAGAGGACACATAAGTTCATCTGATTTCCCCGTTTTCACCAGGTTTGTATACAAGGCCATATACAGATTTGGGAATGAAGCTGATCCAAAGGAGGGGGATGTGTGTGTGTGTGTGTGTGTGTGTGTGTGTGTGTGTGTGTGTGTGTGTGTGTGTGTGGAGTAGGGGGGGGGGGGGGGCACATGCTAGGTTTTATTCCAGCTGAGAATTCCTTGGAGTGCACTCTGCCACACAGACCATTGTCAGAGTTGACTTTGCTGGATCGTGCTTGGGATTCTTTTTGCATCTACTCGTCTCTTCAGCTTCTGTATTTTACCATGTCTTTGTCTTTGATCACAAAGTTGAGGAGCGAAGTAGGAAAGATATGAGTTGATGCTGAACTTAAAAAAGAAAGAGCTGTTTGACAGCATTCTCCATTTAAAGTTCAAGACCAACTGTTTTCTTGTTTGTTTCACTCCTTAACTTCAGCTCACTGAAATGGAGTTGATAGCCTGTGAGAATCATGCATTGGATTCTGCAGATGAACTTTTTGTTAATAAGTAAACTCATTTGCTGACACTTGAGGACAGACATTGGACATCCTAGTGGCAAACCTAAGTAGTCTTTAATAATTGATATATATATGTGAAAGATTTGTAAATTGGGTACAACATTTCTGCCTTATTGCAGTTGTTGGAGGACAGAGCTGTGCTTATCAAGACAACTCGACAGTCCACAGACTTGTGAAATAACTTGTATGACCTACAGTCATTGGGGAATCATGAAAGTGTGAATTAGTTGCTCTTTTTGTTGTTGTTCATGTTCTAAATGATGCTTAATATGCTGAGTCTGTGTACTTCTGTGAAAACTGGTGCCACAATGAAACTAACACATGAGAAGAACTTTAGAAAAGCCATTTTGTCTCTCTTTTAGTTTCACTTATTTACTGACAGGGTAACGAATTAAGCTGAAGGGAACATGGAGGCTGACAGTGAGTCTTACTTGAGTGTGCTGGAGGGAAACCACTGGGTGATGGTGAGGTCTGTAGACCCAGAGGTGTTCCTGGACTACATGCACCAGCACAGGGTTCTGTCTGAGGAAGATTGTCAGGTTGTTCAGAACTACTTCATCAACCAGACCAGAAGAGCCAGGATGCGTGAGTACTCTGGCTAAATAAGACTTGAGCATGGGCACAAGTGATATCAGCATGCACTCTGTAAATATATGTATGTATGTGCATGTGCTCATGTGCATGCGCACGTGCACGCATGCACACACACACATGCACACACGCACGCACACACACACACACACACACACACACACACACACACATTCACACTAATACACACACATGCATGCACGCATGCGCGCGCACACACACACACACACACACACACACACACACACACACACACACACACACACACACACACAACAGAGTGATTACCTAGACCCATTTTGTTACATGAGTGAATTGGAAAAAAGGAAAAAAAGGTGTTACTCACTAAAAAGAAAGTTGACTGAACTTACAAGTAAATTTTCCTCTGGTTGATGCTGGTTGTGTGATACATCAAGTCAAGTTAAAATTATTTTTATTGAGGGTTAAAGAATAAGCTTTCCAGCTTTTTTACATCCTACCCTCATGAACAAGAAAGAAACTAATACAACATAAAACCACAAGCTCAAAAAAAACATTTTAAAAGCACACAATTTCTATCATGCAAATACATAACTCTCAAATGAAATATGAAACAAGAATGAAACTATTGTTGGAACATCAAGTTCAAGCAGAGAGAGAGAGAGAGAGAGAGAGAGAGAGAGAGAGAGAGATGGGAATAAGGGGATCATATTGATGGAAATGACTTTAACTGATGTGCAAAGTTTCTATCAGGTGCATTTTTAGTACTTTTTTAAATGTCTGTTTTGAGGAACATGATTTTGTAGAGAAAGGCAAATTATTCTATGCGATCCCTCCAGAATACTGAAAACTTGATTTATAAAGATTACTTTGAGGTCAGGCAAGAGACATGATATGTGTATGTCTGTAACTATCAAAGACAAAGCTTTCAATGATTTTCTTCGGGGCAGATTCACTCATTACATTGTACATGCACAAGCATTTGTTGAAGTAGAGTCTGTCTTTAAATGGAAGAATATTTAAAGTTTTGTAATCACTCTTTGTCAAGGTATTGGATTTCAGCTGAATTAATTTAATGGCCCTTTTATGCAGACGACTTACTAGTTTCAGATTAGTTTCACTGGCATTATCCCATAACCTGGATGCACAACTGATAAGAGAAAGAATGTGCGCAAGAAAGAATATCTTTTGGAATTTTTGTATTTTTGAAAGTTGATATATTCTCTTAGAAATACGTTTTCCAAGATCGGCAATGTGGTAAGACCAAGAAAAATTGTTGTCAATGATGACACCTGAAACTTCATGCAATGTAACCTCTGCAATCTTTTGTCCTTGGGCATGTAATGACGTGAATGAGGATTTCGTTTTCTGTCGTTGTTGACGTGTTATGACATACATGCATTTGGTTTTACTAGCATTGCGGGACATATGATTCATTTCTGTCCATGTAATGAGCTTGTTAATATTTTTCTGCAGTTTACTTACCAGTTCAGTGGGGTTACTACTGTGAGATTGTAATGAGGTAGCAGCAGCAAACATTTCACAACAACATTCTATAAACAATGGTAAGTAATTTATATAAATAGAAAAGAGTAGGGGCCCCAATATGTTGTACAGCTTGTATATATATAAAACACTACTCACATTCATACCTATGTTCAGTTTACAATACTGTTTTCTCACTTTTCTTTTCTACCCTTCAAAGTCTGTTTTGAGATACCATTGGATTTTGTTTTTGAACCCTTGATGGTAAGAACGCCATAAAATTGTAGGTGGTATATCTCCACTTGGTGCCATAGGAGGACTGACACAATCAGCCAGGTTCCATCAATGAGTCTGATTCAGCGAACTAAAGTCGACTCTGGACATGCAATATAGTTAGATGGTGCTGTTTTCAAGACAGATTCTGATGATCACCGTTTGCTGCTGGTGAAGTATTTAATATTTGCATTCTGAAGTTCTTTTTCATTCCCTCTTTTCCCCCATCCTCTTCATTCCTCTTCCTACCTCCCACCCACTTCCTTTTTTTCCCCTCCAAGTCATTGTTTTATAGGCAAAAGAATTGTTACCTGAACAAACAAGTGAGTAACTCCTACTTGGCATTGATTGATTCATGCTTTTCCAAGCAAGATTCTAAAATGTTTTGAGTGGAGAGAGGAGAAATAATCCAAACCTTCTAACATAGATACTCCCAGGTGATCACCTTTTCGAAGTCAACTCTTCCAGTACTGAACAGTTCATTTCAATTTTTGCACCTTTCTTGACACACACAGGGAGGCGGGAATGAATCCAAGTGTTTGGACAGGCAAGTATATTTAAAATATACTTCTGGTAAAGCATTAGGAAAATTCTTTTTCCTCATACTTACCTGTCCAAACAGGTAACAGATTAAAGAAAATGATGGTGGGTTGTCATACATGCACATCTGAGTCGAGGGAATCAGCAACTATACCAGACCATGGTCAAAATACTCGTCATATAAATAGATCTTTTTTAATCAGCCTCTAACAGGAGCTGTAATGAAAGCGTTATCTCACCTGAACATGCATAGGAGGTGAATGGATAGTCCATGCTCTCCTCACTAAAACATGAAATAGAAACACAAAGCAATAGGCAAGACCATCATCAAAGTATACCAAACCAAAATGATATTCTCAGTGATGAGACAGCACCACCAAGAGCTTTATATCCACAGATCTTTAACCAAACTCATCCTTCCACAAAATAATATGATTATATGTTCATAAAGTCTCGAAAGAAAGGGGATCTATCTGACTTCTTCACCTTACCAGAAGACAACTGGAACACTGGAAACAAGACTTCAGTGACTCATCATCTTTCTGTTTCTGAACAAGGTCAGAATGGGAAATGTTCAGATCATCAGGGATCTGACACAAAGGATTTTTGTCCACAACATGCTTAGCTCTAGCCCTCGCAATAGACACATCACTCAACACCGCTAACAGAAACTCCAGGCACATTACCCACAATGAGATCTGTGACAGGGCTATCCAAGACACAACAAGTCAAATTGGCCACAAAATAAGGACAACTGACTGACACTGCTGCCAAGGGAAACTCAGCCACACGAACACCAAAAGAAACACTTCACTGTGGTTCCGAACATTTGTCTGTCAGAAACTAAGCGCTTGCGAATGCTACAAACGGTAGCACCAGTATCATGCAGAACAGAATTCAAAATGCCATTCAGAGAACCAGACTCCAAATGTAATTTGCCTGGGAACTCACCAGCAGCTAAACAAGCAAAAGGAGTATCCAGAACAGAACAAGAAGCATTGGACTGTGTACTGTCAGCTGACTTCTTGACAACATTAGAGTTACCAACCACAAAAAGACACTTGTCTGGGTGACTAAGGTTACAGCCTCTACAAGGGTTTCTACCTGACTTCCATGGACACTTAGCAGCTACATGTCCAGTCTTCTTACACAGGAAACACACAACACTAGTAGACTGATCAAGAGCATTTCCTGAGGAACTCTTACCACCAGAGTTATGATGGTCACCACGACCATGAAAACAGTTACCACCAAAGTTATTTCTATGACCAGCTGAGAAACCAGAGTTAAGACGGTCACCACGACCACAAAAATAGTTACCACCAAAGTTATTTCCACGACCAGCTGAGAAAGCAGAGTTATGATGGTCACCACGAGCACGATAATGGTTATCTCCAGCTGAGTAACCAGAGCTCTGACCTCTACTCTAAAAAGTAGAATACCTGTTTCCTCTGTCAGACTGATAAGGGACTTTACCAGACTGACCATAGTATGGAACTCCTGGGACATGCCCAACAGGACCAAAAATGTTAACATCAGCTTTCTTAGAAAGCACCTTAGTAGGATGAGCACGTCTGTATGATTCAGTAGACTTGATCATATCACCAAAAGTTTTCTCATCCTTTCACACAGAAAAGTAGCTAAGTCCTTAGAGACACACTCCAAAAACTGTTCACTCAAAATAAGATCCACCAGACCTTCAAAAGACTTATCAATCTTTGCCAAAGAGACCCAGTGGTCAAACAAACGCCTAAACTCAATTGCAAAGGTTTCAAAAGGTTCATCTGTACTAGGCTTAGCCTCACGAAAATGCTTCTGAAAACCATCTGGAGTACACTGGAACTTTTTCAACAAGCTCTCTTTTAGAAGCTCATATGACTCAACATTATTCTCTGCAAGACTATGGTACAGGGTACAGGACCTTAGTCCTTCCTACCTGCTACAGAGTAAGGTTAACTAACACACACACACACACACACACACACACACACACACACACACCCTCCCCCCCGGCCTGAAAAATAGTGAGTGGCCCCTGACACCCTTTCACCTATCCCAACCCACTATAAGCTGATAATCCAGGCAGCATTTCAACTAACTGTTAAATCCGGAAACCCCTTTTGTAGTGTCAGAATCTTCAGCTGGTTAAAGACACTTATGAAAGAAGAAGCGGTGACAGAGTTAAAGCAGAACCCTCAAGCAATGCAGACGGGTATGTTGCGCACAAACTCTCAGACCACCCTAAGGAATGATCATGGGTTTCAAAGCAAAAAAACAAATCACTCTCTATGTCATCAGTCCTTTCTTTGAAAGGGGGTAACATGGGAAAAGTAGGATGAGGTGTGTTAGACCTGGGCAAACCAGAACCCTGACTGGCATTGTGCTGTCCTGAGATTGCACTCTGCTGAGAAGTCACTTGAAACTGTATTCTTTTAGTTTCCTCTATCTCCTGAATTCTTTTAGTTCCTCTATCTCCTGATTCTTTAGTTTCCTCTTTCATTCGCTCCTGCTCTCTTTTAGTTTCCTCTATCTCTCGTTGCTGAATTTTGGTTTCTTCTTGCATTCGCTCTGCTCTCTTAGTTTCCTCTTGCATTCGCTCTGCTCTCTTAGTTTCCTCTTGCATTCGCTCCTGCTCTCTTTGAGTTTCCTCTTTCATTCGCTCCTGCTGTCTTTTAGTTTCCTCTATCTCTCTTTGCTGAATTCTTTTAGTTTCCTCTTGCATTCGCTCCTGCTCTCTTAGTTTCCTCTTGCATTCGCTCCTGCTCTCTTTTAGTTTCCTCTTGCATTCGCTCCTGCTCTCTTTCAGTTTCCTCTTTCATTCGCTCCTGCTGTCTTTTAGTTTCCTCTATCTCTCTTTGCTGAATTCTTTTAGTTTCCTCTTGCATTCGCTCCTGCTCTCTTAGTTTCCTCTTGCATTCGCTCCTGCTCTCTTTTAGTTTCCTCTTGCATTCGCTCCTGCTCTCTTTGAGTTTCCTCTTTCATTCACTCCTGCCCTCTTTTAGTTTTCTCTTGCATTTGTACCTGCTCTCTTTTAGTTATCTCTTCTTCCTGAAATTTTTTCATCCTGATTCTTTCCTCTCTTTCCATGTCTTGGATAATGCAGTTATCCACATAGGCCAACAGAGCATCTCCCCTCAAACCAGATACCTTGCCCCACTGTAAATATTTAGTGAAATCTTTGTCTTTGTCCACACAACAGGACTCACTTCCTTAGCTTTCTATGCCATAGTGATGAGATATGAAATATTGTCCTGTCCAACCGGACACAAACCCTAGTGGACCAAAAGACAAACAATTGCTATCAAAAGCCGAAAGGTTTCAAACCTCTGTCCACTACACTATATATATTCTAAAAGAGAAGATTTTTTTTTCGTTTCAAACAAACACTAATGACCAATCACTCTTTAAAAGGACTAAGTATTGTACAAACCCAACCAACAAAAAGATAGGAATAACCAATGAAATAGGAATTCAGGAATATGGAAAACAGTAAACACAATCGGTAATCAGTGCCAAACAACAATATAACCAATGTCCTACCAGGGTACAAAAAATCCAAAACAACTAATAATTTTTTTTTTTTTTAATGGTTGAGGAAGCCATGTACGCGCTCACTCATTCAAGAGAAAAGAGCCCTAAGAACGCTAAAGAAGCAACACAATCCCCAAGTAAAAACAGAAAGAAATAATCAGGATAGAAACAAAAATAATGGAAGAAAGAACTAGGCCTTCGTATCTCCAGAAACTATACAGAAGGAGATACCCTGATACACTGGAGATGGGAAAGAAATAAAAAACAGTCATACAACAACACAATACAACAGCTCAATTTCTCAAAAGCAAAGTCTGTAAACATGGCCTATCCTTAATAATTGGGGCAAACTACAGGGGCATAAAAGCAAATCTTACCATGAGGACAATTTTGAATTTAATGCCAAAAGAAAATTTAAGCTAGGGGTCACTAGATGTTATGGATGGTGTGGTACTATGTGTATGACTGTCAGGCTCTCACTTTCAAAAGTTTGGATGCGTGTATCGATTACACACACCCACACCACACAAGCATGGACAGCCAGGCAACACACAAGTTAAATTTCTTTCTTTTATATGCTGCCTGAACCATCAAAACATAAACACATATCATTGTGAATTGGCACAAAAACAATACACACCACCACCAGCAAGGACATTCAACAAACACGGGGAGCTTCAAACGTCACTCTCAAAATGACACATTGAATATTTCTCAATGGCACCATCAGTAGTGTCCCAGCAGACACAGTCCACACAGCGGGCTGCAACGAGCCCAAGTCACAGTCTTCACACGGCAAGCAGAGCTGCTCACGAGTACAGTTCAAAGTCCCACAAGGTACACCCACACAGAAGATCACAAGTGCAGTTCGAAGTCTCACAGGGTACACCCACACAGAAGATCACGGCGAGCAGAGCTGCTCACGAGCACGGTTTGAAGTCTCGTAGGGTACACCCACACAGAAGATCACGTCATGACTACCGACCTGGCGGTCAGCCTCTCCACGTTGTCTTGACGGAGAATCCTCAAGTCACAGTCTTCACATGGCAAGCAGAGCCGCTCACAAATACAGTTCGAAGTTCCACAGGGTACACCCACACAGAAGGTCACGTCAGACTACCGTCCTGGCAGTCAGCCTCTCCACATTGTCTTGACGGAGAATCCTGAGGCCCTTTACTACACAGTTCTACTACTGACCTGGCGGTCAGCCTCTCCACATCATCTTGACGGAGACAGCGGCTGGGGAACGGGCTGTACCTCCACACTCGGTGGTAAACAGTTCTAGGCCGGACCCAGGGGCTCACCGGTTTTTCCTCTACCCCATTCTTTTTTTTTTATTTTCGTCATGTTGTTATGTAATTTAATGTTAACATCACAATTTACGTTGACGTCACAAACCAACAGCCTGTGGTTCAGATGTAGTCATTATTGTATATGCTCAATGTAGCCAGCCTGAAAAAAATGTCAGTCCATTCAATTTTGAATGAAGCAAACTAGACTACTTAATGATTATCTTTGTAATTATACTTAAAAAGGGTATATTCTTGTTATGTGAGTGTGTGTGTTTTTGTTATTTGCTGTTTCAGGTTCCTTTTTAAATATTATACGCCTCAAAGGACCAGAAAATATTAAGCTGTTTTTCCAGCAGCTTGGTTGGGAATATCCACATGTATATCGTGAGATTTTCCGACAGGAGCCAAGCATACCTCCCCAGTGTAAGTACACTCAGTTAATTCCAAGACAACATACTGAATCCAGTACAATGTTTGACAGAAAAATATGTAAACCATATGGCAAATATCGCATCACAAATGTTCAAGGAACATGATAATGAAAGAAAGACTGCCATAGCTTCCCAGCCTCTTAATGTGATTAGCTCACAGTCTATGTTCATCCAGACTGTAGAATGTGTACTATAGGAACATAATTACATGAATGAAAAAACAACAACATAATTCTGTTTTGACAAAAACGTACACCGAGATTACACTATTTTCAATCTAAATCTTATTTTGATTATTTGATTAAGTGGCTCTGATAATATTGTTAGATATCATTTTTCTTCATATGTGGATTCATTGACTTACAGTGTTCGGTAATAATGTTTTCCAAATGCGCCTTTAAACTTTCTCTGAGCAAAGGCCGGTCACCATTTTTACATTGAACAAAAAGCAAAAGAGATCATACCAGTGCTATTTTCAGTACATTCTATATCCCATTCACTTTAACATGGCTTTCTTTTTTCTTTTTTTTTTTCTTTATGTATTGTGCTTAGCGCTTCAGTTCGAAGTCATGTGACAGTATAAACCCATTGCTGTGGAGGTGACCCCTAAGCAAAATCAGTCTGCCAACAACAAACACAGTATAGCATGTCTGAGAAACAAGGAAAATTGGTCAAGAAATATTTTCCTTGTTCCTCTAAAGCTGTGTCAGCATGACCATGATGGGCCTAAGGAAAGGAAGTTGAGATCATTTTTTTTTAACCTGTTTAATTCTAATGGGGTGTGTTGTGCCACTTCTGAATATCATACATGCATTTCAGCCCAATGTTTTACTTTGACAGTACTTTTTATAAAGTTCCCTTTCCCCTCCACTTGGCGGTCATGCAAAGTTTGTCAGTGTATGTCAGGTTGAGTGCTGTACATGCTCTGTCTTCTCCACAAACAGTCATCATGTTGCATATTGAAAAAGAAAAGTCACTTGGTCTTCATAAGCCCTGTCTGTTTTTCTGTCAAGTAAAAAGTCAGCAGCCTTTTTAGTTTACTTCTTACCTTCTGACTTTCTCTCCCTTCCCCTTTGCTTCCTCCACTTTCTCCCTCCCCTCATTCCTTCTCCCACCATTACCCATCTTTTTTTTTTTAACATATCTTTGGCAAATTTTAAGAATAATTCTTAGTGAGTCCACCAGAAACAAGGACAAACATGCCACAGGACAGAACATGACGTGTTTTGACATCTTAGGTTCTTCGTTTTCATTGTCCTCAACTTTGTTTATCTTGCCTGAAGAAGACTTAAGGGGTCGAAATGTGTCATGTTTTATGTTGTAACTTGTTTGTGCATGTTTTTGTCGGACTCACTAAGATTTGTTCTTAAGATTTGTTTCAGTTTCTGTTTGCAGTAAACTCACTTTGAAACTATCTTTGGTAAAGTTGCAAAGTGAGATGACTGCAGGCGGAAATCTAAACAAATCTTAACTAAATGTTAGAGAACAGCCAAAAAAAACGTGGACAAATGAATCATGTTTTTGGGGCAGTTCGCTAACTTTTATTTAAGATTTATCTTTGGTAAATCATTTTGATGCAACCAAAGAGCTATTCTATGTGTACACATGTGTCTCCACTACTTGATAGTTTAAGTGTATGGGGGTCTTTTTGTTTTGTTTTGTTTATTTAATTATTTTCCAACTATCACATCATTAGAGGCAGCAGCTTGTCGAAGAAGAGTATATCTGACATGACACCAGCAACTTGTAGAAGTCATTTTCCTTAAGTTTTGTTAAATTTATTTTGAGTATTCCTTTATCAGTTGGTGACCAATTATGCTGTTTCTTTGTGCTTGTATTTGTTGGTGAAGTATTAGGACTGAGACGGTGGAGTGCTTGTTGGCGAAACATGAAGATTGAGATAGTGTAGAACTTTGAACAATGCATATCTAATGCCACAAGCGTCTTCTCCAGCTTACAAGCAGGACACCAAGAGTCGCTTGTCCTGTGGCTTGAACCAGCTGCTAACAGTTGGTTTGGATTTGAAGCGACTGCAAAACCAAAAGCAAGATTTGGCTGAGCAGATCAAAGAGATGGAAGCCATGTTGAAACACCAAAAGAATGAAATTGAGGATCTGGAGGTAAGGGTAACGACAGTAAATGGCAGACTTAAACCTGAAGCAAAGTAAAACTGAGTATTCTGTTTTGCCCCTTTGGATTATATTTCCTGGCTGAGTTTTTTAAGAGTACAAAATATTTTCACAGTTAGTGAAGGTATTGTCAAAAAAAGGAAAATGTGTGTGCTGGTGTAGATCTGTGTGTGTGTGTGTGTGTGTGTGTGTGTGTGTGCGCACACAAGCATGTATGCATAATGTGCAGTTTTGTGTTCAATTTTATCATGCTCAAGAAGTGAACTGTATGTCCAAGCCTGAATATATTCAAATGGAGCAATTCCAGTAGAGTTGTAACACTACTCATGGACTATGGTACACCCTAATGATCAAGCATGATCATGATGGTAGTGAAGGTACAAATAAGTTTTGAAGACAACAAAAATTTATCTATGTACACGAAATGAAGAGCATGCAGGCCTGCTTGAAAGTCAAATATCACACTCTCTATATGAATGGGTGCTGAAAAAAATTGCCCTGTCTGATGGCATTGGTACAGCATTTGCAAAGAGAGAGAGAAAGAGAGAGTAGTTATTACGATGTTAAAGTTAAGAAGGCAACAAAAAGAAGAAAAGTCGGATCTCTTCTCTTCATAGTAGACTTATCTTAATTTATTCAACCCTAAGCCTGAATGCTATTTGGGTGCCTCTGAATGTCATTCTTATCCATTGCCCAGTCATTCTTAACCATTGTCAGAACAGGATTTTGGCTAACTAGCCCTTTTCCTCAAGCTGGCTTATCAGCTCATGAATAATCATTTAACTGCCAGGAAAAGGATGTACCTTTCAAAGAACATCCTTCCTCATAGGCACAAGAAATGTTGCTGAATAATTCCAACAATTAACATGCTTTAATGCTTATATTGTATAAGGGGATTTATGCAAAGAGTAGAATAATGTTTTAGTTGTTCAAGGCGTCAAAAATCCATAAATGCATCATGAAACTTGTATACATTGATATGTAAATCATGTTGCTATAATCAAATAAAATTGTTTCCTGTTGGTAAAATAATTTTTTAAAAGATGAAGTTTTAATGAAGTACCACTTCTGTTTCTGCAAACCAGCCAGGCAGATGAAGCTGTCCATATTGTAAACTCAACTTTAGATTTTGTAATTGTGTTTATTTCTTAAACTGATGTATCATGGAACAACATATTAGAATTTATACTTTTTTTTTTATTATTGAAGAATAAGTAATCCTTATGAAAAAAAAAATTAAGCACTGCATCCCTTAAGAGGCCCAGGTCCAGTGTTGGTACACTGATGTTTCAGCATTGTTTAAAGAGTCTTCTTCCACCTGTGTATTCATGACTGGTAGAACAGTTATATAGCAGAACACAAAACTTCGCCATTATTGAGACTAAGCGTAGTTAAGATTCTTTCTTACCTCACTGATTCCTGTCAAAAATTTTACATTCCAAATTGCATTTCTGTTATTTTTTATGTGTTTTTGATACACACATATGTGCGCACGCATGCACACACACATGCTTGCATGCATGCACGCATGCACACACGCACGTATGCACGCGTGCGCGCGCACACACACACACACACACACACACACACACATACACACATACACACACACACATATACACACACAATTCTCTCAATTTCAGCTTTTGTTTTTCGTATTAAACTGAGTTCATCATTTGCAATTCTCATCAGACTTAGGGCATTCTAATCAAAGTACATATAGTCGCCATTGCGACTATAGTATTCTTTGGAGTATATTTTAATTTTCTTTTAACTGAAGCAGATCTGGTTGGGTGGTTGTAAGGAAATCCTTTGAATTTTTAGAAAGTTGACAGCTTCAAAGGAAAAAAAAAGTAATTAAACAGAAATTCAGCAAAGACAAAACAATAACAGCAACAACTTGGAAGCAAACCAATAAAAGCAGGCCAAAAATAATTTTAGATCGTTGTTTTGCAGTGGTACTACATCCATGTTTCTTTGAACTGATGGGTATTGGAATGTTCTATGAATGTCTCAGAGAGAGAACCAGCGCCTGCGTCAGTATGAAAGAGATAACCAACAGAACAGAGAAAAACTGCGAACACTGACCACAAAGAATGAAGAAATCAAAGAGGAAAACAGTAAGCTGTGTATGTGTGTGTGTGTTTGTGTGTGTGTGTGATTGAGTGTATGTGTGTTCGTGTGTGTGTGTGTGTGTGTGTGTGTGTGTGTGTGCGTGTGTGTGTGTGTGTGTGTGTAAAATCAAACATGAAAGTGTGAATGTAAATTTGAATATAATTGTGTGTGTGTTTGTGCGTGTGCGTGTGTGCGTTTTCAGCAAACAGGAAAATATCTTTATTTGTCGAACATAGAACTTGGTCGGGACTTCTTCCCAGTAAGCAAATGGGGTCCTTGCGAGATATCAGGTCCTCATAAGGTACTGAAATAGATATGAAGCACCTTGATATACTGTTGATGCCCTAGACAGCTTTTTAGAAACTGGGATTCATCTTTAAAAAAGCAAATTTGGATACTTTGAAATTGTTCTTCTCTGTAACAATGGTTGTACATCATTGACATTGTTCTTCTGTATTACCATGGAAGTATGTCAATTTTACCTTGAAACCCTCATAATGAATGATAAGCAATCAGAATCCAGAGGTTTTTGCCAAGGGCCTTTCAATTCTCAAGCAAGCACTCTCTTTGCTGGGCTTTCTGGTGAACCTTGAAAAGTTGGACAGTATTCCCTCTCAGAACTTTGTTCACCTGGGCATGCACTTCTTTATGGATTTGAACCTAATTCACCTTCTGAATGCAAGGCCTGAGAAGATTCAGTGGTAGGCTCTGTCCCTTCTTCAGTTGCTGTCAGCATTTCCTTGCAACTTTCATACCATGATCTGTCTGGCATCCTCAGCTGCAGAGCTTGTCCCTCTGGGTCATTTCCTCCTCTGCATTTTTCAGTGGGTGCTGAGTGATGCTTGGGCTCAGTCAATAGCGGGTTGGGATATTCAGCTGCCTATGATCCAGCCCTTTGTGTCTGCTCTTCAGCCATGGCTGGAATTGGCATGTTGAGGTCCAGGGTTCCTCTTCTCCCTCCATCATTGCACACAATTTGGGCTGATGTGAGTGAATCAGGTTGGTGTGCTCATCTCTTTCCCCTCTTCCTGGAGTCCAGTGGGAAATGGACTCTACAGGAAGGAACAGATCTCATAAACATTCTTGAGATGAGAGCAGTCTTTCTTGCCGTCCACAGTTGGTCTTAAATTCTGAGGGACAGGACTGTGACAGCATGCACAGACAACTCCACCGTAGTAGCATACAGAATCAGGATGGCACTCACTGCGTCCTTGAACAACCTAGAAGTCTCTCTCCATCTGTTCTGTCAGCCCATGAAGATCTCGTTACTCGTAAGACACATCCCAGGCAAACTGAATGTTCTTGCAGATTCTCTTTTTAGGCGGGGGCAGGTCCTTCCCTCAGAATGGATATAGTAAACAAGTCTGTGTTCAGGTAGATGTGTCAAGTTATGGGAACCCTTCATATGGACCTGTTCAACGCTGGATGGAACAACTTCCAAGTTTTGTGTCTCTGGTTACAGATCCATCAGCCTTTGCTGTGCATGCTCTAGCGATTTCATGGGAAGGAACATTTGCTGAAATGCTCCCCCTCACCTCACCTCTTATTTCTGCAGTCCTAAACAAAGTGGCCAGAGAGAAATGTCAAATGATTCTCATTTGCCTATTGAAATAGACAAAGAGTTGGATCAACCTCTTTATTACTCTTCCTGTAAAGTAAAGGTACCCATGCCACTTCCTGTGAGGTTAGACTTCTTGCTGCAGCCCAGGTGGAGGAGATACATATATCTCTCTCCATGCCAACTAGATATCAGGTGACAACTCCCTGATGAGAGATGTTTCCTTCCTTCATGAATGAAAAAGATCAGGGCTGGGTAGAAATTGTCTACCTTGAAGATGTATGACATTAAGTGGAAGGACTTCTCCAAATGGTGTAATCAAGCTGGTTTTTCGGCAAATGCAAAAGTTGAAAATGTGGCTTTTTTGTTGTTGTTGTTTGTTTAAGGATTTACACTGCAAAGGGAGGATGGTTGATACCCTTAGATGGTTCAAATCAGCCATTGCCAGATACTTCAGACTAATGGGGAGAAACCTTGTAATAGCCATGATCCATTCCTAACAGAGTTTACTGCTTGCTTACTGCTCTTTAGGATCTGTAAGACACAGTTTGGGGGGGATCCTGATAATGTAACATTGTTCCAACCCAAGTGGGGATAAGGCATTTGCTTGGACAGTTAAAGATATTGTAAAACTACTCTAAGTAATATAATTTTAATCCTCCTGTGTGTACGTGCATGTGTATGCATTTTCACGTTTTATGTTATGTTACAGTGTGTTTATGGCATGTATGTGTGTGTGTGTGTGTGTGTGTGTGTGTGTGTGTGTGTGTGTGTGTGTGTGTGTGGTGTGTGCGTTTGGATATGTGTGCGTGTATCCATATTAAATTGATGCACTGTGTGTCCAGGTAACTGCATTATCATCCTGATAGATTAGAATTATTCAGTGATTCTTACAGACTTAGAATGTGTAAGTGTGTGTGTGTGTGGTGTGTGTGTGTGTCTGCATGTGTGTGTGTGTGTATGTGTGAAGGTGGTTCATGTTTATTTCATCTGTTGTTTCTCCACAAAAGGACAGTTTCTACATGAGATACGGACACTGACGCTGGAGCTTCAGAAGCGACGTGATCAGGAGGCCTCCCTTCAGGCCAACTTGGATGAAATGACTCAACAGATCCAGGAGAAAAGCTTTGAGCTGAGTAGGAAACATAGAGAGGAAAGTGATCTGAGAGGTACGGAGAAGTCTGGAAATGAATTTTGATTTCCTATTCTGATTCTAACCTTGCTGGATTTCTGAGTTTTGTTTGTCAAGGACAGAATATCATGTTGACAAAAGATGATCCTTTTAGATAGTCTCGTTCAATGAAGATAGGTGGGACATCTATTGGATCAAGGTATTAATGAACTATTTTGTTTGTTTTCTCGTCGTTGTTGTCATTGCTAGCTGTTATTTGTGTTAACAATTTTAACTTACAGTTTGCTGAGGAATCTTATTGTATTGAAGATTACAAAAGAAAATCTGTTGAACATTCTTAGTTTTGTTTTTATAACTGATCTTGCAAACTTAAAGTACTCTGTCATGAGAACTGATCAAGAACTTGTCATATGTTTGAATTATCTATGTTTCTCCCACTTTCCAAGAAGCAGATTGGAAGACATTGATTTCTGCATGACATTGTAGTGCAGTGGCAAACTGTTACAGCCAAATATGAACATATGCGCAAGGAGTCCCTCAAGCTGCAGTCAATGAGTCAGGCCCGGAACAGACGACAAGACTTTGCTGGCGTAGTGACCCAAGCTCAACATGCTGCCAGACAGGTATAGGCTGATGGAATGGGCTGTATGGGAATGTGTGTGTGTGTGTGTGTGTGTGCGCGTGTGTGTGTGGGTGTACGTGTGGATGTGCGTGCATGTGTGTGTGCGTCCCCTGCAGAAAGAGGTTTTGGGCAGATGAAAGCAAATATATATCTTGGTTACAATGTTGTGTGTTTCAAGTGTTGTGGATGCAGAATTAAATCTTAAGGCTCTGATGCTTGGTGTTTATCAACGTACATTATGTTTATGTGTGGCTGCAGCTTGGACTTATTTTTATTGCATGTTCAGTTCTTAGTTCACAGAATGATTGCTCTAATTGTTACTCTTACCTATACACAGAAATGATTTACTGTTTAATGGCAAATGTTCATGAAGCTGGGATAATGTTATTGTGTGTGTTGCATTGTGATATAAATTGCTATCATCTGAATATCATTGTTTAATTTTGTTACTTTGATTATTACACAACACAAAGTTAACAAAATTATCAAATAAAACAAATGTGAATGAAGTCAATTGTTTGATTACAATCAAGTGAATATACAGTTCCACTGTCTGTGGGGAACATCACACCGCAGGTGCACCATTCAGGTCCACAAACATCATTTGAAAATGTTCCTCCATCCCTTTTTTAATGCTAAACATCTTACGAGTTGATGTAATTACATTAAGAAAATATTACTACTTACAGCTGATAAGGCGATACCAAAATATGGTTACAAGAAAATTGGTAAATATATTGGTAATGTGTGGTGGACGGAGGAGTGGAAAATAGCGGTGACATCAAAGCGCAAGGCATTTAAGTCATGGATTAGGAATAAGACTGAAGAAAATTTTCAGACCATGAAAATGCTGAAAAATATTTGCAAAAAGATCATCGCTCAAGCAAAAAAGATATATTGGGAAATATTTTGCAACTCGGAGATTACAAAATCAAAGGATATGTACAAGGTTTGGAAAAAAAAAAAAGAGATGAAAAATGGTAACAGGACACAGTCATTTCCTGTGAAACTAGATACGGAATTTCCAACTGCTTTGGATAAGGTGAGGCATTTGTGGATACTTTTTCATCTAACAGTTGTTCTGCAAGCCTGAATTCAGAGGCTAAGCTTTGTAGAACAAACGAAGAAGAAAAAGATATGTATTCAGACCCTAGCCCAATTCAAAAACACTATTTAAATTCTCCTTTACAAATAACAGAATTGAAAGAAGCATTAGCTTCTATTTCTTCTTCAGTTTCAGCAGTTGGTCTAGATGGCGTTTCTTACCAGATGCTCTGTCACATGCCTTCTTCTTGGATAGGTTTGCTACATTCTTTATTCCAAAAATGTTGGGATGTTGGCGCTATTCCTAAAATCTGGAAGAGTTCAGTAGTTGTACCAGTTCTAAAAGAGGGCAAAATTAGATCTTCGGTTAACAGCTATAGACCAATTTCGCTTACTTCTCATGTTGGAAAAATTATGGAAAAAAATTATACTCAAACGGATCATTTTTTATTGTGAAAAAAATAACATCATTCCAGTTCAGCAGGCTGGCTTTAGGAAAGGGAGATGCACTACAGATTATTTGGTTAAGCTTACTACTCAGGTCAAACGTCAATTTTCACGAAGAAAAAGTACACTAGCTACATTTTTTGTCGTTAAAAAAGCATATGATAAGTGTTTGGCATGCCAGATTATTGTTCAAATTAAAGGAGATAGGAATTTGTGGCAAATTGTATGGATATATTAAAGCCTTTTTGAAAAATTGGCAATACCTACTCATCGTTCAGAAGTGTAGATATGGGGATTCCACAAGGCTCAATCATTGCTCCAATTTTATTCTCCATTTTTGTTTATGATCTTCCAAAAGCTTTGTCTAAGAACACACATGTAGTTCAATATGCTGATGATATTGCAGTATGGATAAACACCAGTTTAAGAAAAAATTCGAATAAGAGGATTATCAGTTATGTGCAGATAATTTGTCAACAGGAACTAAACAATTTATCAAATTATATAAAAGAAAATGGTTTAAAATTGTCAGGTGAAAAAAACGTGTTTGCTGCTGTTTAATAATGGTGAAAATCCTTCCATATTACCTATTTTGCAATTAGAGGATAATATCATGAAATATCAAAATTGTGTTAAATTTTTAGGAGTCTTTTTGACAACAAAACTTAGTTGGAAAAAGCATATAGAACATTTATTAACCAAGGCAAGAAAAAGATTAAACTTTTAAAAAATAATCAACTATCAGCCTTGGGAGCAAGACACGAAAACTTTATTGCATTTGTCTACTTCTTTAGTTCAATCCAAATTAAAGTATGGCCAAGAAGTATATTATTCTGCTCCAAAATATCTGTTAAAAAAGCTAGCAAAGCAGTGAAACTGGCCTTAGGTGTACCAGTTCATGGAAATACTATCAAAAGTTATCAAGCTGCAGAGGTTTTACCTTTTCAAGAACAACGGCTCTTAGATGTATCAAAATATGTGATTAGAAGTCTGTCAGTTAAGAACTCAGTTACAGCAGAACTATTGATGGATTCGAACAAAGATTATCCCAAACGAGCTAGAAATATTTTATATTTACAACCAATTAGAAATTATGCGTATAAGCTTATGTCTGATTGTAACATTGATCTATCAACAGTTTCTGAAGATCCCATCACGCCTAAGATTCCCCCTTGGGAGCATTTGTGTGGAAATTTTGATTATAATTATGCAAGTGTTTCTAAAACTGAAAGCATTAATCTCTTGGTTAGTGAGGTCAGAGCTCATCTTGACAATTTTTATAGCAATCACCTGAAAATTTACACTGATGGCTCAGTCCTAGATAACATTGGTAGTGGTTCTGGTTTTGTCATTCCTAGCCTAAATGTGAAAAAGAATTATCATCTTGGCAAAGGGTTTTCCATATTTACAGCAGAATTATATGCAATATTGATGGCTTTGAGCTACATTTATGATGCTCCCATGCCTTTTCATAATATTCTCATGTGTTGATTCAAAATCTGTTTTGCAGTCTCTGGAACATTGGGATGGTAAGGCTCGGAAAGATTTACTTTTTGATATTCATCACCTCATACACTGTTTGAAGATTCATGGAATATGTATTGACTTTTGCTGGGTTCCCTCTCATAGTGGGTTGAAATGGAACGAAGCAGCAGATATACTTGCTAAAGCTGGAGCTAAACATTGCCTCGATTGTAATTTATTATCTTCACTGAAAACATCTTCGTCAGAAATTTTGCTAAAATTAGAAAATTGTGTTTATAACAGAAATTGTGGAGAAAATCTCAGATATGTAAATACTTGTCCCGTCACATTTCCAAGATAGTAACAAAACTCAAGTTAAATGCATGGAACACAAAATATTTTTGCCATGTTTTTTGTACTTGTGGTTAGCCTATTTCGGTGCATCATTTGTTGATAGAATGTTCTGTCTTAACTCCAATTTATAAAGAAAATTCTATTGATGTCAACGTCCAAGATATCAGTCAAATATTGTCCAGCCCTTCTATCATAAACATTGCTACTATTATCGCACAATCTAAAATTGCCAAGTTGCTTTGATGCGTCCAGCCCTTCTAGCATAAACATTGCTACTGTTATCGCACAGTCTAAAATTGCCAAGTTGTTTTGATACGTGTTTATTTTTACCACTAATTCAGAAAGTTATTGTTGTTATTTTTTATCTTTGAGGTTAAGCTTTGTTAGTTAGAGATGACGTTTTAAATTGTTTTTTGTCTAATATCATCAATGGTGAACAGACGTTAAATAAACCACTGAACTGAACTGATGTAATTATACCGGTTGATTTTGTTCATGTCTGCATTCTGCTTTTCACCTTCACCTCTACGAATGCTTAATTTTGCCATTTTCTGTATGTATGCTTGTGAACATGTATTTTTGTGTGCGTGTTTGTGTGTGCGTGCGTGCACACATGTGTGTAGACTGAGAGTTTGTATCTTGAAAACATAAGCCTTTGATTGGCTTATTTTAATTTATGGTATGGACTAGTCTATTATTGCATTGTAATGTATTGTATTGTACTGTATTGTATCAAGCAGTTCATACTTACGTCACATAACTTGTTGCATGATAGTTTTCATCAAATAGTAAGTTCTAAAAAATGCTTGAAATCTGATTTAGTCGAGTCTTGCTATTTTAATGCATATATTAAGATGCCTAATATCTCATGTCATCAGTGATTTGAGGACCATATTTAAAGTAGGACAGCAGAGGCACTGTACACCAGAATATAAAAAAAGCTTTTATAAGGCTAAAACAGCTTTTTCAACAGATATAAGTGAAAACTGCTAACATAAGTCATCCTACAATCTTATATATTTTAATATTGTCAAGACATCTGTCAAGATTTTGTACTTTCACAACTTTTTATGAAAGGAAACTAAAGAGCATATTGATTTAAGGATCTGAAAATGAAACTCTTACCTTGAAAACAAAGTAGGGAAGAGGTGTATCATTTGATGAAAGAACTAGCAACATTAGAGAATGTCATAAAATAACATGGTTGTTTCCCTCTGCTAGTGCTGCCTCAACATTCCCACTGTATTAAAAAGCACAGATATTTGAACTTTTACCATACATTTTGTAACACCAGATGTCTGCCATACTTTCAGAATGATATGCAGCAACAGCTGGAGATCCTTACCGATGACATGAAAAGCCTGGAGGAAACCAACAGAGATCTGTGTGAAAAACTGCAGTATATGCAGGAACTGCTGGACTCGGAGAAAGATGAAAGAGATCAGGTGCAGTATTGTAGTCCTTTTAAAAATTTCATCAAGGAAGAGTATTGAGTAAAGAGACAGGTATAATAGAAGTAATTCTTTGTCATGTCACTGTGAAATTTTTAGTTAGCCTGTCATATGTGACATTGTTTGGACATATGCATGTTTTTTGTGCAAAATGAGTACCATGAGAAAAGTTGAGTAAGTGTTATCTTACATGTTTTTAAGTTGTTGGTGTTTGGTAAACATGCTATTAGAGGCTGTTTTTATATAGTCATTTACAGTTTAGTTTGTAACAGTAGGGAATCAGTTAAATGAACAGATCAAAGAGAGGTTTAAAGTTAAGCTGTCACTCACCAAAAGGAAGCAAGAAGAACCTTGAAAGGAGAGAAGTTTGAAATTGAAGGAGGAAGAAAGAAATTCAGTAGATGTTCGTTACTGTGAATGTATACGAATATAACTTCTCATTCTATTTCAGTTCACCTGTTCCAGATGTAACACATATGTATGTGCACAATGCAGTGCTCCATCACCTATGTTATGCAGGTGGTTCATGTTCGGGTATAGATCTGTTGTCTGCATCGTATATGCATGTATGTTTTAATTAAGAAAATGTTACCTTTCTAATACAGACAAAACAAACAAAATAATTCATCCCAGCAGAAACTGTATGCTCCTCTTTTTACTGCTTCAAATTGGTATATGCAATTACATATTACATATTTTCACAATTTATAGTAACAATTTCAACAAAATCATATATATCATGTTAGCCAGTGTGTTTTTACCATACTGTAAACTTTATTCCTGGTGGATATTTCAAGGCAGCTTGTTCGCATTGTGTTAAAAGATCCCCTTTGCCAGGTTTTTCCTTACCAGACCAGAACCATGACAGAGAAAATGCTTGCACAGCTTACTCTACTCATTACTCAAGAGATGTTATGGAATAATGTATACAAGGCTGATTTAAATGACGGAGGATTACTGGAAGGAAAATCTGTGATCACATATTAAGGAATATCTATCTTAAATTGTTTCTGATAATGATAATATTGGAATTATTCCAATCAAATGAACAGAATGGCAATGAAAATTCCACAAAAAGATTACACACAATGTCAGTTTTGGGGATTGCCTTTTTAGGTCGGTTTTCCTTTATATTTTGAAATACAGAAAGAAACTGTAAGGAGAGCTTAACAGCAGAAGGTATTCAGAGAAGAAACCCTCCTCATACAAGTGTTTTGACCCTGAACTCCTGACATTCTACGAGGGCCTAGCCGCATCCAGATCATGACTCATAGATGCCTTTCTGCTGTCTGATTATTTTTCCTTGGTGCTGTCGAGATTCGAACCTGCAAATTCTGTATGGATGGATGTCTCAAAGCATCCCTCTTTAGACCACTGTCTTGCCAACATCGCTATTGGGCCTCTGTTCAAAGTTTGGAAATAAAGCCCAATGAAGTTCACTTTTTCTCCTCAACCAGATCCAGCTTGAACTCTTTTCAGCTGCCTTTCCATTGCCTTTAGGTTTCTGGTCCTCTTACCAAAAATCGCAAGTTGTTTCATGAGGTTATAGGCTGATGAACCTACAAACCCCCCTGCATCAACCTGTACGGCTAGCACTTTGGATTGGAAGTCAGATTCCCTCAACATGCTGGCTAGACTGACCTACTTCTCAGTCTTGTAGATACGAACTTGCGTCATTCTGCTTTGTTATGATACAGTGAGTTTAATCAGTTTTGCTGAGCCTAAGTACAGTGCAATTTCTGAACTCATGCTACTCTTCGTGATGATCTCTTGGTGGTTTTCCTCTTCTGGAAGCCCTACTGTGCACTCCCAATCATCCACTTCATCCAGTAAACCTCACTTCCCTGCTGAAGCTTTTCCAGGCCATGATTTGTGGACTCCTGTCATGTAGAACATCATTGCTGGAATTTCTGGCAGGTGGTGATTCTTCTGGCAGTGCTATCCTCATGTGCGATGTCCCAGGGATATGTCTTCACATGTTCCTTCCCTTTGTCATCGCTGCTAAGCATAACTCAGGAAATGTTCCGCTGTTTGTTTGCCCTAACAGAGCGGACACATAAAGTCATTTGCTTTCCTTCATTTTACCAAGTTTGAATTCAAGCGGAGATCACACACAGATTTTAGGATACAGCTGATCTTATGACGTTCCATGTGTCTGATTTCATTTCAGCTGAGACCTTTTTGGAGTGCGATTTCCCATGTAGGCCACTGTTACTGTCCGCTGTCAATTCTCTGCCAGTCTTTAGCTTGGGTTGGACAGATATCACAGTTTTGTCATCTGAGTCTTCCAACACAGTAGCATTGTTGTTGTTGTTAGGTTCATCCTGTAAACCTTAGTTTATTTTTATCTGATAGAGTAATCTCTGATCAAGCACTACATGTAAAGTTTAAGATAACAATGTTGAAATTACTGCACATGAAGGAAATTAGACAAACCACTCAGCTTATGGATGGTCAGAGTAAGCTCAGCAGTTGCATAATCTGATAGTGTTTGTGTGTAAGTGTTTTTGTGTATCCTTGTAAAATGCCCATGGGTTTCACTTTAAGAGATACCAAACCCTAATCGTTTTTTTGTTTTCATTAGATTTTATTTAGATCAGTGTTTGAATTTGTCAGTTTCAAATATAAACAATATGTCGGTATAATCCTCTCTTGTATGTTTCATTAAAATCATAGCTGCATCGGCGTGTTTGTGCGCTTGAACTTGACAAGAATACCCTGGAGACTCGACAGCTTACCACAAGTCAGAAGATAGAACGATATTACAGCAAAATTAAGCAGCTGGAAGATGAAAAACGCAAGGTATGTCAGATTAATCCATTTACATGTTTTTTTGTTCATATTGATGCAAGTGTGTGTGTGTGTGTGAAGACTGGTGAGGCTTTTTTATTTGTAGTAATGGTCATAAAACAGTAAAATTAAATGATATTTGAAAAAGAGAAGGAATACTTGAATAGTAAAAGATTAATGGAGATATTAAATGAGCATGAGTAATGAATACAAATGAATGTTTTGTGTACACCTTTCTGACAAATATCAAGATATTTGAATATGATAGATTTCGTTCATTGTAGTGCAAAGTGCAAAAATGTATGCTTCTGATTCTTGTTGTTGTTTTTTTTCCATTGACAGCTAGAGGAAGAACGCATGCACATGCAGACAAAACTCTGGGAGATGTCGCAAGTAAACGACAAGCAGTTTGAACAGCAGCACAAGCTAGAAAATCGTTACGACCAGCTTCAACAGAGCTATGAGCAGTTTCGCCAAGATCATCGATACTGCATGTCGGTCAGCAGCTTTTACATCACTTTGAGTAGCTAGTCAGCAGATATACTGTTACCACTGTGATTGATGCTTATCAGCTCTAATGTCTGCCTGACAATCTTTTAAAAAAAACAAATACAGTCGCTACTGAATGACGTCCTTGATCCTGTGTGTTCTTTTGTGTTAAACGTGATGATCAGCATTGTTTCAACCATCAGGGAAATATGTTGCGCATTTGTTCCTCCATTTATTATAACGTGATATTTAAGTGCAGCTTTTATTTAATTGACACTGGTCATAGAATGTAGACATAGATATCAGCCACTTGGAAACGGAGAAAAGATAACAAAAAAATCTTACAATAATTGATGAACAGCTCATGAGCAAACGGCAGCCTAAACTAAAACAGATACTGCTTCTTTTAAGGTTTGATTTTGTTTGTGCGTTTACTCTTTATTTGCTTTTTATCTCACACTTACCTATCCAAACAAATGCCTTATCCCCACTTTGGGTGGATCATCATCATATCATCAAGATTTGAAAAAAAAAAAGGAAAAGAATGGGGAGGGAATGGGCTTACTTCACCTGCATTCCTAGTTAGCCAACAGGAGTAATTACCCTTAGTTCACCTCTTTAAAACATAGTTGAACCAGCTCAGATTTCTCCTTTTCCTTGGTGGAGGAGCATGCCTCTTTCTTCTTTCTGGTTTTTGACTTTTTTTTGGTGGAGGAACATACCTTTTTCTTCTTTCTGGTTTTCCACTTGTCTTTTTTTTTTTTTCTTGTCCCACAAATGCTTATTCAGGCTCATGTTTGTTTCTGAAAAAGAAGCAGCTTTTTTCTTCAGCCTCTGAAGGGGGAATTTTTGGCTGATAATTGCCACAATTCAATTTCAATCGCCGTTTCTCTTCAAAGGTCGGCTTCATTCTTGTTCGCCTTGGTGTCTTGTAGTCCTCTAGACCAGCTGCTACTTTTGACACCCTCATGTGTCTGTTCTTGCCACATGTGGTTTCTTTGTGCCGATGCACATGAGACCTGCATCTCCTGTACTTGATGTTCCCCGTTATCACTTTGTAAATCATGTGAGGATTGGAACTGTGAGACACTGGCATTCAGCTTAGTTGAGTTAATCCGCTTGACAGCCTGCCAGTTTTGGCATGAGAGTCAACAGCTTTTTCACAGTCACACCCAAACAACAGCAGGACCAATGTCTCTGGAGGCACACCAGCATCTCCCCCATCCCATTCCATGCTGTCAACCCCTAAGCACCTTATAGATGAAGAGGAGCAGTTGGGGAATTCGTGCAGGATGTGCTATATTGTCTTGCCCGATCTCGGTACCCCCTCCACTCCCCACCCCCGCTTAAGGCTCAGGGTTGAGCGGTTTCACAAGTGCCGGAAACTGGTGTCAGATGCTGGAAGAGAAGAATGTTATGGTGTGCACAGACACCTCCACTGTAATGGCATGTTTGAAGACCAAACCAAAAAAAAAATTGAAAAAACCCAAGGTATACTCGCTCCAAGGCCTTGAATGACTGGCATTGTCTCTTCACCTGTTCTGTCAGTCGGTGAAGATCTCTCTGCTTGTGAGACATATCCTGGCAAGCTAAATGTCCTTGCAGACTCTTTTTCCACCTGGCCGCTTAGTTGAGAAAAAGTATGAAAACTGAGCTAGTTCAAATATGTTTTGATGAAGTGATTCACTAAGGATGATTATTCTTGCTGGCTAATTAGGAATGGAAATGAAGTTAACTCCTTGCTCTCCCAATTTTGTTTTTTTGGGGATCCTGATAATATTGCAATATTCCATGTTAAGCGGGGATAAGTGATTAGTTTGGACAAGTATGCATTTTATATAACGTCTTTTGGTTGTAATTTTTTTTTTCTTTTTTGTATGTTTCTTGTTTTCTTCCTGCCTTAAATTGTTTACCCTATGTTTTTCCTCAGTGCTTGTCAGTAGAGACTTAGTATGTGTGACTTAGTATGTTTTGTGATTATTTCTGTTTTTACTTTGAATTTATGCAATGTTTGTACTGCTTTGTGTCAGCCAGCTGCTCTTACCAGTGATGGGAGCCCAAGGACCTGTACAAAACAAACGTTGATTTTGTTTAGGGTGAGCCCTTTGACAGACAGCCCCGACATCGTCTGCCAGGACTGAAGGATAGAGCTGTCCTACCTACTCGTGCATGTCGTTCTCCTGGTGTTTCACCATCTCTGTGTAATGATGACACGTTCAAGCCATTTGCCTCCTTTTGTGCTCCAGCGTTACAGCATGGTAATTGTTTCTTATTCATTCTCAGTTTATGCTTGCTTGTTTAGCCATTACTGGTTGTGGTGGTGTGTTTTTTTGTTGGGTTGTTTGTCTCTTCTTCGTCTTTATTATGAATATGCTGTCCAGTTGAATGTAAACTCTGTTGATCAGTTTCATAAATACATATTGATATTGGATCACATCATGAAAGGTTTAGCTGATTTTGTTTCTTGGATGTTTCATTCATCACTGATCATAGCCAAACACATTTTTCAAGAAGTGCATGTTGTTGACTTTATGAATGTGTGATTCAAGATCCTGATTTCCTTGTGCTTTATACATATTCATGCATTATAATTTATCAGATGAGTCCTCATTTTTATTGCTATGATAATGGTGTGTGTGCGTGTAGGGGTGGGGGGTGGCGGGGGGGGGGGTTCAGTCATCAGTTATATTATTGCTTGCACTGAAAACTGTTAATATAGTTTGGTACAAATTTCATGTACAGTTGAGTGCAGTTTACTAGAAAACAGTAGCACCAAAATTTGGTATAGCATGAACAGATTGGTCCCGATTGTTTCCTTAATCAGCTGTTAGCAATGTAGCTAACCACAAACAAAGTTCCAGTTGCTTGAGTTTCAGATTAAACGTATTTGGTTGTATTCATGTATGCACACAGTATTCAGGCTGCTAGAGTTGACCATGTCTTCAGCAAACAAGAAAAATTCTCTCTTTGTTTTCTAATTCTCTCTCTCCTCTGATAAAATTGTTACAAAAAATGAAGAAAGTATTCTCAGACATGCTCCCATGCATGCACATTATCTGCAGGAAGTTGAATTTACGTCATGAAAACATAAGCAAACACATTGACAAAAACCGTGCAGGCTCACACACACAAACATGCATGCATGCTTTCACATTTTTCCTGTGACTAATTGCATGAGTGTATGCATCTGTACAAGTTATTAGTACAGAACTAGTTTATTTTGTCCCCTTGAGGAGGTACCATTATGTATATCATGCTTTAGGATATAAATAATGCAACAAATATGAAAGAAGCTTTATTGTAATCATTCTTCGTAATGTCAAATACAGTCTCCATTTATCTTGTTTTGCTATGTCCCATTTGTCCTCAGTTATAGTAAATGCTGATACTAGAATTCCAGATAATTTGATCAGATCCGCATAAATTTAAAACTATAGGATTACATTTGTGTTTTGCATCTTAGTCAAAATGTAGAAAACTTAACCGTTTTGAAAATTAAGATGTTGAACTGATCTGGATTCAAATGAGTATTAAAAAGAAAAAGGAAAAAAAAAAAAAGCAATAATCCCGTCATAATAAGATTCACACACAGAAACCCATTGGAAACCACAGCCTAGCAGGACAAATTCAGTGCTCCTATGGATGAAGTAATAGTACTAAGTTTTAAACACAGTATCTGGGAAGAAATTAACATGGACGGATTGTAACAAAAATCTAAATGGCATCAAAACAACACACACAGAAGATTGATAAACAAACCAACACGTATAACTGATGATTTAAATAATCACACTGATACAATCTCAAAGGAACCCATTACTGAAGTATGTGTTACACTGAGTGGATGGAGTGATCACAGTCCTGTCCATCTGTCTTAGTTAAAAACTGACCTTTCAAAGACAAGACATAAGATCAGATAGTGAGTAAGGGTTAGTAGCTGTAGTTTATGAATAGTGTAGAATGGTTAGAAGCTTTAAAGATTTTGTACTGGACATTGCAAAAAGCACAATCAGAGAACATATATCAGACAGGAGATCCCAAGGTGGGCTGCTAAAAACTTAACTTTTCTTTATGATAAACATTCATAAAGAGAAGAATGACACAAATAACAAATCCACAATGGATAAAAGGGTCTGACATTGAAATCAATAAAAGAAGTCATTTGAGAATTTTTGGAACAAATAAATAGTTAGGACACAAAGAAAGAAGGTAAACCTGGTGAAAGATAAATCTAAACTTAGGTGCTTCCAGAAGATGATCTTTCCTGCAAAAGATTCAGATCAGATCTGGAAACTCAACAAGATGTTAATTGATAAGCAGTTGTGTAAAAATCAGCAAATTAAAAGAGATACACCACAGATTTATTTGACTATCATTTTGCAAACTTCAAAGATGAAATACAATATAGCAGGTCTGATGTACATCCAACAAGGCATTGGTGAAAGTCCATCATTTCAAAAGCAGTGAGACACATGCAATTTGGTTTGTTAGATGTAAAATTGCTTGAAGTTTCAGGGGCGGTGATCTGTGATGCGCTAACATAATTATTGTATAACTTTTTCCTTTAAAATTCAAGGTAGCTGAAGTTCATCTCTGTGAGTCTGGTGATACTTTAGATTATAGACCAGTTCTGTTTTATCAGCTTTATTAAAGGATGTTGGAAAGCACTTGCAAAAGTCTTTGTAGTCTTAGCTTGTGAAAGGTAGCCAGTGCAGTGAAGATCTGTCTACCTTCCATGAAAATATGATTGCATACAGCCTTTATACCAGTTGATAGCCTTCTATGCGGCAAAAATGAAAGTAAAGTTACCTGTATTCTTTTTATAGACTTTGAAAAAGCCATCCATGTTATTATTAGCTCTGCCGCTGCATACATTAGAATGTTTTTATTAATTGTCGAATAAACTAATTTCATCAATAAGAAACAGCTACGGCTGTTAGTAAGATGTCAAAATTTATGTGTCAGATTTGGTGTACCACAAGGATCTGAATTAGGCCCTCTTTTGTTTTCTATTTATGTCTATAATTTACCATATTTTGAAGTGTGCAAAATGATTTAAGATGATACATCTCTTCATTCAAATGATGCCAGTAGTTGTAAGTAAACTAGCAAATAAACTCAAGATGATATTTAAAGGCTTATTGGCTGGACCCAACTAAATCATGTGTCTTTATTTGCAAACGAAACCTGTTGCATGTATGTATCTTCGCAACACAAAAAGGCAATGGATGAAGTCGCGTCTCAGCCATTGTTTACATGTGACAGACAAATTTGAAGAAGTAGTCTCGCATACATTTCAGGGTGTCGTTTTTTAATAAAAGTTTATCTGAGATTAACCATGCGATGTCCCTGTCTGGAAATATACTTCAGTCTGCTAGGATTGCAGAGTGGTGCCCATTTCCATGATCTGTTATGTGCGTGTGTTCATATTCTGTCAAGATTTGATTATGTGTCGACATTATGGGACAATGCCATATACGAGTTTGAAAATTATTTATTGTATTTATAAATGAGCACTACAATTAATATTGTTAAAATCAAGCTCCTAGACTGCTGAATATTTTATTAGAAACAACTCAAGATGTTAACTATCTACAACAGATTCTTCTCCCACTGAGCAATATACAATTATGATTTTGTAAATGGAAATGCCACCAAAAAGATCAGAGACATTTTCAAAACTGCCCACCTTAGACACAATCATGTGTTATCTTTCTGTAGTCTGAGAAATAATCTATTATCTAAATCTTTTTTCTTTTTTTTTTGCAATTTGCTGGAACATTTTCGGAACAACCTTTGAAACTATAAAGAACAAAAACCAATTTAAAAACTCAGAGAACAGTTTCTCCCAAGAATGGTTAATTGCTTGTATCTTTCCCACTCACTATTGATGTGGCAGTTTGTGTAAATTCATCACATTTGTGAACATGCTCATGAATATAAGCTGGTGTTACATATTATGGAAGTGAAAACACATCTAAAACATTGCATGTATAACTTCATTTTCTATTCTGTAGAATTTTCTATCATATTCTAATTTTAAACAACTTAATTTTCTTTTCTGATGAATTCCTGTCATTTTCCCATCATTCCTGCGCCTTTCCCCCACCTCCTTCCTCTGCACCTTCCACTCTTAGTTTTCCTTGTTTTTTGTTTTTTGCTATCCCATCTTCTGTGCCACCTCAGTGACAGTGCACCCACGCTGCTCATTTTGATACCTTCTCCATAGTAGCCACAGCCCAGTGCGGCCTGCCTCAACCCCGGCCCTGGCAAGCCACAGAGCTAGTCATTATCAGGTCATCAAGAAGCAACCCACTGGAGGAGACACTGCACTGCTGCTGAGTCACTTTAGTTGCAGAGCTGGCGTGAGTGAGCTCTCCCTCAAGAGGGTGCCACCACGTCCATTCAACGACAGCCCCCACTGGCCCCACTGGAGTGGACATCAATACAGAGGTCACCATGAGAGCAGGGCATAAAGGGTCACAGAATTTGAGATGTTTTTTTTTTATGCTGATTGATGAGAATGAGGATGATGAAGATGATGCTATAGATTTCCATTCCAGTTAAGAATGCATGACAGGGCTGTATTCTATGCTTACTTTCATAATATATCCCAGCATCAACCAGGCCCGAGAGATACAGGTACTTGCAATGTTGGTCAGGAAATTTGAGCAACACTTTCAGAGACGCATCCATTAAGTGGATGAAACTCGACTGTGTGGTCCCAGTCTTCCCAACTGAGCCCATAGCCAACGCAACTCTGGGGAGGAGCCGGTCGGGGCAGAAAAATCCCACATGGCTCTGATGGGAATCGAACCCATGACCTCCCAGCTGGGAAATAAAAAGTTGACTTTCAAGTGGCACTTAATCAAACACACACAAGATATGCACATCCAACATCTGCAGAGGAAAAATTCAGTTTTCTGACTTCATTACTCTACTGTGTATTCCATAGATAATGACAGCAATCAGACAGAGGTTGTTGATGGTGGTGCTCAGCCAGGGTGCGCCATTAACCCAGCATTCCAGAGCAGAAACATTGAACGAAGCGGCTCATTGACAGTCAACCTGCCAGCCTCTATGAAGAGGAAAAACAAACACGAAGATGAGGAATCAGCTGAAAGTGAAAATGGTCAGTGCCAGCTGCCCAATTAATATTTTTGAAAAATGTTGATATTGGTATGCCTTTTACAGTGTAATACAGCATTTGCTTACTGGTTATCTGTGGTAGAAAGGAGTGTGTATGCTTAAAAACAGTCTGCGTTAGAAAGGAGTATAAGTGGTTCCATGTCATGTAGTTTGCAAGTTATAGTTTTTCTCATTTGCATGGTAGCAACCCATCTAAATCTTAAGTTCATGGGATGTATCTCTTCTCATGTATGTTTTAGTATCCTTTCCAGAATGTAGGTTGTATGGTACTTGAAAAATCACCCAAATCACAGATGCTAATAAGTAAACTTTGTGACAGAACCTCAGTATCTCCTTGTTTTTCATGCAGAGATAAACTTCAGTGACAGAGACATGATACGTAGGGAAGAAGCAAGAATGATACACACTTTTTAGTATTTGATTGGTCGACTGTTGCTTACATTTTTTTTATTCGTACATTGAGACAGGCATTGTTTTGTCACATGACAGGAAAGATTTTTTTTTTTAATGTCACTATTAACCCTCTCATTTTTGCCCCTGGTGTATTGATATCAACCCTCTCATTTTTGCCTCTGGTGTATTGACAACACCACATAACATCCTTATCCTATACTTATCAGTGACAGTCATTAAAATCATAGTAGGGAGTTTTTAACACTACTGCACCATTGCTGGTAATGCTTTTTACCTCTGATCACCCACAGCTTCACCAGGTCTGCCAATGCTTTCCTGAATGGTTACATAGGTTAAACTTGCGGTACACATTTGAAAAATTATTTATAAGGCAGTACATATATAAGAAAATTGTTTTGAAATACAAACTGGAATTATGAGTGCAATATATCATTGAGGAAAAAAATTCTGCAGAAGGCAGTGAACCATTCAATCGCAAACTCTTTTAATGGGGAGTGATTATAAAGAATGTAATAACCCTCAGGTAGCAGTCTTTTTTGTTTTGTTTTGTTTTGTCTTGATTTAGTAGGGAATAATTGTATGGAGTGCAATATTCCCCACACAGCAGTAATTCTTTTTTCAGTTGGAAAGAACTTCACAGAATGCACTGAATTTTGTTAACAGCAGTCTTTTTTCCTCCTCAATTTGGAAAATACTACAGGATGTAGTAAACCCCCATCAGCCATCATGTTTTTTTTTCAATAGGGGATAACTCTGCAAAACACAGCGAATCCCCTCAACATCTCTCATGCTGTTGTTAATGGGGAATAGCTCTCTAAAGTACAGTGAATCTCTTCAGAACTATATTCTTTCAGTGGGGAAAAAATCTCTACAGAATGCTGTGAACCTCAAGGGCAGTCCTTTTTGGATGTGAAAAAGAGGCTACAGAGTGCAGCGTATCTCCTCAACAGCTATCATTCTTTTTTTCTAGTGAGGAAAAACTCTACAGAAACAATGATTCTCAACAGCAGTCGGCCTTTCTTTTTTCTTTTCCTTTTTTTTTTTAGCGGGGGGTGGGGGTGGAGGGGGGGAACTCAACAAAGGGCAGTAAAGCTCAATAGCAGTCAGCCCTTTTTAGTGAGGGGAAAAACTCTACAGAATACAGTGAACCTGATAGTAGTCAAGCTTTTCAGTGGTGAAAAACACGACAGAATGCAGTGAACCTCAGCAGCCGTCAATCTTTTTTTCTTAGTGGGGGGGGGGGGGACTCTATAGAATGCAGTGAACCCAACCAACAACAGTCAACCTTTTCAATAGAGAAAAACTCTACAGAATGCAGTGAACCCGTTAGCAGTCAAGTGTTTTAGTGAGGAAAGCTCTACATAAAGCAGTGAACCCAATAGCAGTCAAGATTTTTAGTGGGGAAAACCCTACAAAATGCAGTGACCTCGAAAGCAGTCAACCTTTTATAGTAGGAAAAACTCTACAGAATGCAGTGAACACAATAGCAGTCCATCATTAAATGGAGAAAAACCTCTACTGTTGGCAGTAAACCCAAAAGCAATTCAACTTTTTAATGTGGAAAAACCTCTACAGAATGCTAGAAATCCAACGAGCAATCCAACTTTTTAGTTTGTGAAACCACTACAGAATACAGTGAACACAAGAACAGTCCACTTTTTAGTGGGGAAAACCTCTACAGAATGCAGTGAACTCAAAAGCAGTCCACCTTTTCAGTAGGGAGAAAAATCTACAGAATGCAGTGAACTCAAGAGCAGTCCACCTTAATTGAGAAAACCTCTACAGAATGCAGTGAAAACAAAAGCAGTCCACCTTCTCAGTAGGGCAAACCTCTACAGAATGCAGTGAACCCAAGAGCTGTCCACCTTTCAATTTGAATAAACCTCTACAGAATGCAGTGAACCCCAGAGCAGTCCACCTTTCTCATGTTGAAAACCTCTACAGAATGCAGTGAACCCAAAAGCAGTCCACATTTCTCATGGTGAAAACCTCTACAGAATGTAGTGAACCCCAGAGCAGTACACCTTTCTAGTAGTAAAAACCTCTACAGAGTGAACCCAAGAGCAGTCCACTTTTCTCATAGTGAAAACCTCTACAGAATGTAGTGAACCTAAGAGCAGTCCACCTTTCTCGTGGTGAAAACCTCTACAGCATGCAGTGAACCCAAGAGCAGTCCACCTTTCTCGTGGTGAAAACCTCTACAGAATGCAGTGAACCCAAGAGCAGTCCATCTTTCTCGTGGTGAAAACCTCTACAGAATGCAGTGAACCCAAGAGCAGTCCACCTTTCTCGTGGTGAAAACCTCTACAGAATGCAGTGAACCCAAGAGCAGTCCACCTTTCTCGTGGTGAAGACCTCACAGAATGCAGTGAACCCAAGAGCAGTCCACCTTTCTCGTGGTGAAAACCTCTACAAAATGCAGTGAACCCAAGAACAGTCCACCTTTCTCGTGGTGAAAACCTCTACAGAATGCAGTGAACCCAAGAGCAGTCCACCTTTCTCGTGGTGAAAACCTCTACAAAATGCAGTGAACCCAGAGCAGCCCACCTTTCTCGTGGTGAAAACCTCTACAGAATGCAGTGAACCCCAGAGCAGTCCACCTTTCTCATGGTGAAGACCTCTACAGAATGCAATGAACCCAACAGTAGTCCACCTTTCTCATGTAAACCTCTACAGAATGCAGTGAACCCCAGAGCAGTCCACCTTTCTCGTGGTGAAAACCTCCACAGAATGCAGTGAACCCAACAGTAGTCAATCTTGCTAGCAGTGAAAACTTCTACAGAATGCAATGAACCCAACAGCAGTTAACCTTTTTAGTGGGGGAAAAACTACAGAATTCTATTAACCTCAACAGCAGTCAACGTTTTTAGTAAGGAAAAATAGTACAGAATGCAGTGAACCCCTTTAAAGAAGAAACCCTTTACAGAATACAATGAATCTTCTCAACAGTAGCCAACCTGTTTAAATGGGGTAAAAACCATGCAGAATACAGTTTAAGCATATCAGCAGCAGTCATCATTTTTCCAGTTGGGAGTAATCTCAACAGAATACAAAAACGAACCTCTTCAACAACAGCCATCCCTTTTTAACAGGAAAAACTCAGCAGTAAACCTCATCAGCAGCTGCCTTTTTTTTCTTCCTTGGGAAGATACTCAACACAATTCAGCAAACCTCATCAACAACAGCTGAAGCATTTCATCTGCAATCATTCTCTTTTCATGGGGAAGTAACTGTAATGAATGCATTGAGCCTCAGTGGCAGCCTTTTCAGTGTGGGAAAACACTGCAGAATGCAGTGAACCACAAAAACTGTTATTCTTATTTAGTAGGGAATAATAAACAAAATGTCATAAACTCCCAACAGCAGTCATTCATTTCAAAAGTGGAAAAAAAAAACCTCTGCAAAGTGCAATGAATCTCAACAGCAGTCATTCTTTTTGTTATGGAAAAATCTACAAAATACAGTGATGCCCTTCAACAGCATCATATATTTCAATGGAGAATAACTACAAAATTTAATATTTCAAGGGCAGTGAATTTTTAAAAGGGGGGATAACTACAGAATGTAATACCCCTCCAACAGCAGTCATTTTGTTTCAAGGGGGAAAAATAGAATGCTTCAAAATGCATAAACCTTATGAGTAACGGTTCTTTTCAAAGGAAAAAAATTTTGCAGAATTCGGTGAATTTTCTCTACAGTAATTATTTTTTCTTAAAGAAGGAAAGCTTTCCAGAGTGCAGTTAACCTCAACGGCAGTCTTTTCTTTTCTTTTTTTTTTTAACTGGTAGAGTTTTCTACAGAATGCAGTAAACATCAACAACAGTATTTCTTCTGTTTTAGTGAGGAAAACTCTATAGAATGCAACGAACCTCTACAGATGTCATTCATTTTTCATGAGTAAAAACTCTACAGAATGTGCAAATCTCTACAGATGTCATTCGTTTTCATTAGGGGGAAACTCTGCAGAATGCAGTGAATCTCTACAGTAGTCCTTCATTTTTAATAGGAAAAAAATCCCCACAGAATGCGCTAAACCTCAACAAATGTCATCCGTTTTTATTGGGGGAAAACACTGCACAATTCAGTTAATCTCTATAGTAGTTCTTAATTTTTAATGTGTAAAAAAAACACAGAATGCAGTGAACCTCTGCAGTAATGATTCATTTTTAATGGGAAAATTTTTTACAGAATCCAGTGAATTCAATTGACAGCGGTCATTCATATTTAACAGATCAGAACATCTACTCAATGTAAGCAAACATTCATGTTAGATTGTTCATGCTAACCAGGGAGTATTCAAATGGGAGAGAGAAGGATTTTGGTTAGGTGTGAAAAGTTTACTTCGGTTGACCTGGGTATTTTGACCAGTTGAATTAAGTTGTCCTTGAAAAATATTAGATTAGAGCTCTGATATGTCAGATATGCTCATTGATCCTGTCTACAAACTGACTTGAATATTTTACAAAGATTTTCACTGGTTTAATACTAAAAGTGCTTACAACTGCACATGTTGCATGCATGCATACACACATGCACCCATGCACACACACACACACACATGCACGTGAGTAGACCAAGCCCATGCAAAACAAATACTTAAAATGAATATTGTCTCTTTCATGTGGTTCCGTTCTCTCTCTCTCTTTTTCTCTCACCTTTCTTCTTTCTCACCCCCCCCTCTCTCTCTCTCTCTCTCTCTCTCCTTTCTTCTTTCTCTCTCTCTCTCTCTTTCTCTCTCTCTCTCTCTGTCTTTGTCTCAGACCCTTCTCTCTTCTTTTTCTTTCATTGTCACAATTTCAAACTCTCTCTCTCTCTCTCTCTCTCTCTCTCTCTCTCTCTCTCTCTCTCTCTCTCTCTCTCTCTCTCTCTCTCTCTGTCTGTCTGTCTGTCTGTCTTTGTCTCAGACCTTTCTCTCTTCTCTTTCCTTCACTGCCTCAGTTTGAAACTTTCTCTCTCTCTCTCTCTCTCTCTCTCTCTCTCTCTCTCTCTCTCTCTCTCTCTCTCTCTCTCTCTCTCTCTCTCTCTCTCTCTCTCTCTCTCTCTCTCTCTCAGACCCTTCTCTCTTCTTTTTCCTTCATTGTCACAATTTGAAACTTTTTTTCTCCAAATAGAAGCATGATTTTAATATAAGTGAAATAGTGCCCAGGTAATTTTTATTATGAATTAGCCAGTGCTCTGTTATAAGTTCATAAACTTACCTAAGACAACCTTTTTAACATATGTCTTGATAGATGAGGCCAGCACTGTGTCGGAGGTGTCTTCAGTGTCATCCTCTACTTTTGATCTGGTTGATTTTAATGACATCAGGTACTGTTTTCTGTGTGTGCATGTGTCCACATCCACATCCCTGGAGATTTTTTTTTACTTAGCTACTCCAACTGGACAATCTTTAATGACTGAAAAATGTCGATCAGTTTTGCTGGCTTTTCTTTTAATCATGGGCCGTTCTGGATTACTAATTTCTGTCTTTTTTAAATGAACAGGTATTTTATCATTAAGTTTGCCATCAGTCACTGGCCATTGAGGCAAATCAAATGGAAGTGGCTGATTGCCTCTTCAGCAAACTGGTCACATGAATTCTACCTTTTTTTTTTTGTTTAAGTAAGAGTATTCATGCCAGTTTTTGCTCTCTTTTTCTTCCAGCCCAGAAAAAAAAATTTCAATAATATATACTGATATAGATTCTAATCCTACAAGTGTGCACTGTATGTTTGGTCGTCCAGTAAAGAACAGTGTAAACAGAGAGTTGAAATCCAGCCTTTTGGCCAAGAACAAAATGAGTGACATTTTGCAACTTGCTGACTTCAGCAGATGCTGATATCAGATGCCACAATTTTACTCATAGACAATAGTGCAGACTACATCTCTTCATAATTGACTGTGCATTGTTTCCATTTCTTACATGTTTGCGTAATACTGCCAAGGATTATGGTGGGTTGAATTGATTAGCTTGTTCAAAATATTTGTAGTTTCAGTGTTCCAATGCCTACTCCATCTCCTCTGTTGCTGTCATTATATTTCCCTTTGAATGATAAGAACTGAAATTTATGCATAACTGTCTGTCACAGTGACATGAATGTGATATCAAAATGCAACACATGCACCTGTCTCTCACTTCATTACCTGAAAATCTTTGCGGTGTTTTGCTTCACTGCCTGAATAAACCCATGTTACCCATCTAACCTCATTCTTCTACTCATTCCATTTATTGTTTTTTAAATTCCATACCACCCTTTTTTCTCTCTCACTCTTTCCTCCCCCCAGCTCCTCTCACTCTTTCTCTCTGTCTCTCCAAACACACACACACACACACACACACACACACACACACACACACACACACACACACACACACATCACACACTCACACACACTCACACTCACACACACACTCACACACACACACACACTCACACACACTCACACACACACACACACTCACACACACACACTCACACACACACTCTCACTCACACTCTCACTCACTCACACTCACACACACACACTCACACACACACTCACACTCACACACACACACACACACACACTCTCTCTCTCTCTCTTCTTTTTTAAAGAAATAATGCCTTGTGAGTTGACTTCCATGTGGTGACAGCCCTGATATGGCCGTTTGCGGGCAGCTGGGCTATAAGCAACATGACCTTACACACACACACACTTACACACACACACACACACACACACACACACACACACACACACACACACACACACACACACATGTATACAAACACGCATATGGGGATCCACACTCAGGCGCATATTATGTTTATTTTCATTAACATACAAACTCAGGAGGTTTTTTTTATCGTCGATGTATATGTGTATATAAGTTTACATAATGTGTGTCACATATGAGGCTGTGTAGGATGTACATTGGAATCAAGATTAAAATTCAAGTTACTAGTAATGCTGGTCTTTAAATACTGAACTACTGATTCTTAAAATGACCCAAATAACCTATCATGTGCTGAACCTTGAAGTGGCTGAGTGTGATACAACAATTTCCATTCAGTTTGATTAAGCATTTGCGTAGGTTGACACCTTATATTGTCAGTGTTGATAAAATCCAAACCTGCAGCACAATGCTTTTCTGTTTTGTCGTAGATCTAGCAGGAACAGCTAGGATGATTGATGTCAAGAATGTTTATTTGTCACCAGCGGTGATCAGAATGTGCCAAAGGTTGCCATGCCTCGGCAGTCATCAGGAGATGCAGCTGTCACAGGGAATTTCTTCATCAGGTTAGATTTTATATAGCCTCTCTGATTCACATTCACTGAGACATCTATAAACCAGTTTGATTTCTCAGGTTAAGTACATGCTCTCACATTCCACTCAACTGAATGTGAATGTTTTGTGTCAGCATTTCATATTAGAATTATTGACAAAATCCATTCAAATATGGGAACTACTTCAGATGTTTGGGAGTTAAGGAGAAAGGTTAGTAACAGAAGTATGTTTAGCACATATGCAAATCATTAGTTCAGTATTCAGGATGCGTGGTTCTTTCTGTTCTCTCTGGAATTAATAGCTGAGCGGACTCCAGTCCCTTTTCTAATACTTTAAACTGGGTTTCCATCTATGGAAGCATGCATAAAAGATCTTGCATGCTTGCTAAATCTCAAACCATCTTTCAGGAGAAGATGGAGTGGCAGGCCGTCATGTACCAGTGGGATGGATATAACAAAAATAAAGCACAAGCATAGTGGTGTCATGTCAAGACATCACCTCTTAAGATGGGAATGTGGTTACCTTAGTGATGGGAATGAGAACAGCTGCTTATGGAAAAAATATCAATAATGATGAACCTTAGGGAAAAAAAAGAGAGACAGAAACAGAGAAATGGAGGGGTACACAAAAATGTATACTAATTAAGAAAAAGGGAAGAAAGAGATAGTTGAGGTTTTTCTATGGTGGCATTCAGGACTGAGCAAGCCCAGGCATTACTCAGAGAGAAATCTGCTGTAATGATAAAGTGAATTTCATGGAAATTCTAATGCCTGTCCCATACCCTCAAGGGCCAAATAGTTGTGTGGTGATAGGATGATTTGTTGCTGTCATTGTAAATATGTATGTGTTGAAGGTCGAACGTGAAGGAAGAAGGTGAAGGTGAGAACATGACAGTACAGGAAGGGGACATCCTGTACGTTGTTCAGACAGGGCAGGAGAAGTGGAAGGTGATGGGAGTGGACAGGACCACTGGGAAACTCTGGCCCCACCTTCAGGGCTATATACATAATCCTGACAGGTAAACACTACGTATGCCCACGTTCATGCCACATTTTCTCTTCTGAGTTTACATCTGTGCAGACACCAATCACCTCCTTCACCTTCGGATTAGACATTAAATCAAGGTCCCTTGTGTCGATGCATGCATGAAAAAAACTTCCAGTCGTGTTACATCTCATTCCACCTTTTTAGAGAAGGGTAGGCTGATGTGTGCTGATGGGTGGATGACACAAAAGTTAAAAAAAATTGAAAAACATGCATTCTGGTAATTGTTTTAGGAAACAATTCCCGAAGACAGAATCTGGCTGCCTTAATAATGGGAGCATATATACTCACAAGCGCACATGGGCATCTTCACACGATATTCATATGCACACATGCATGCATGTATGCACGCACGCGTGCATGCACACACACACACACACACACACACACACACACACACACACACACACACACTTGCATTTATATGAACACACACACACACACACACACACACACACACATATGTGCACACGCACGCACAACCACATACACGCACATGTGCTCACACACGTGCGTACACAAACACACACACATACACACAAACACACACAAACACACACACACACACACACACACTCACACACACACCATATCACTGATGACTTAAAGTGACAGATGATATGCTTTGTGGTTTGCATGATTGTATAACACTACAGCTAATGATGTAACATGATGGGATAGGATTGGTGGTGATTTGCATGAATGTATAACACTGTTATTAATGATGTAACATGATGGGATAGGATCGGTGTTGATTTGCATGAATGTATAACATTATTGCTGCTGATTACCATGGTAGGATATCACTGGTACTGATTTGCATGGTAGTATAACTAGTATAACATTATTGCTAATGACTTATGACTGTGGGATAACATAGGTTTTGACTTGTGGTTGTGTAATAAGATAAATATTCCGATAATATCATTTGATAACAATATTGTGATTAACTTAACATCACAGAGTAACACCATTGTAATTGACTTTGTAACATAACACCATCGTGACTGACTTTACATCATAGTATAACACTGTTGTGATTGACTTTACATTAAAAGGATAACACCATCGTACTTGTCTGTATGTCACGGGATAACACCATCATGCTTGACTTTACATGATAGGGTATTATCTTCATGATTAGCTGTACATCATAGGGTAACACCACTGTTATTGACTTTACATCATAGTGTGACACCAGTGTGATAGACTTTGCATCATAGGATAACACTGTTGTTATTGACTGTACATCTGGTTGACTTTTCATAACAGGTAACCCCACTGTGATTACTTCACATCATAGGATAACACTATGGTTGTTGACTTTATACCATAGGATAACATTATTGTGATTGACTCATATCTAAGGGTAACATTGTTGTGATTGCTTTTACATCATGTGATAACATTATTGTGATTGACTTTACATCATGTGGTAACATTATTGTGATTGCTTTTACATCATGTGATAACATTATTGTGATTGCTTTTACATCATGTGGTAAAATTATTGTGATTGACTTTACATCATATGGTAACATTATAGTGATTGACTTTACATCATAGGGTGATGCCATTTGGTTGACTTTACATTATAGGAGAACATTGTTTTTGACCTTACATCAAAGGATATTGCGGCGATGATTGACTTTACATCATAGAATAACACTTTTCTGATTGGCTTTACATCATTGGGTAGGTAACACTACTGTGATTAACTTTAACAGTATCATAACACTGTTGCTGTTGCCTATAAGTCATCAGCTAGCACCACTGTGGTTGGTAACATTATTGTGTTTGGCTTTACATCGTAGAATAACATTACTGTGTTTGACTTAACATTATAGAATAGCATTATTGTGTTTGACTTCACATTGTAGAATAACATTATTGTGTTTGACTTTACATCGTAGGATAACATTGTGTTTGACTTTAATCACAGGATAACAGTGTTGTGTTTGACTTTACATCATAGGATAACATTGTGTTTGACTTTAATCACAGGATAACAGTGTTGTGTTTGACTTTACATCATAGGATAACATTGTGTTTGACTTTAATCACAGGATAACAGTGTTGTGTTTGACTTTACATCATAGGATAACGTTGTGTTTGACTTTAATCACAGGATAACAGTGTTGTGTTTGACTTTAATCACAGGATAACAGTGTTGTGTTTGACTTTACATCATAGGATAACGTTGTGTTTGACTTTAATCACAGGATAACAGTGTTGTGTTTGACTTTACATCATAGGATAACGTTGTGTTTGACTTCAATCACAGGATAACAGTGTTGTGTTTGACTTTAATCACAGGATAACAGTGTTGTGTTTGACTTTACATCATAGGATAACGTTGTATTTGACTTCAATTACAGGATAACAGTGCTTTGTTTGACTTTGCATCATTGGATAACACTGTTGTGTTTGAATTTACATCATAGGATAATGCCATTGTGATTGACTTTACATCATAAAAGAACATAATTGTGATTTGCTTTGCCTCATAACAACATCATGGTTGACTTTATGCCATAGGCTAACATTAGTAAGACTGGCTATGCAACATAAGATGGTGATACGGATTGTCATTACATCACAGGATAACATCTTTGAGTTTGATTTTACAATATAATACTGTTGTGATTGAATTTATATCAAACAATAAAATCACTGTGATTGTCTTTTTTCCACCAAAAAAATTCCATTGTGATTGACTTTACATCGCACGATGACAGCATTGGGGATTGACTTTTCATCATCGGATAACAGCATTGTGATTGACTTTTCAACATCAGATAACACCATTGTGATTGACTTTACTTCATAACATAACAGTATGTGCATGCCTTTACATCATAGGATAACACCTTTGCTCTGTGACTTTACATCATAGCATAACACCATTGTGATTGACTTTACATGGTAACATTATTTTGACTGACATTACATGTTAACACTATTGTGATTGACGTGACTTTATGTGTTAACATTTCGACTGACTGATGATTACAACATTGCCATTGATTTTAACTTTCCAGCACAAGTGGAAAATCAGTCCGCCGCAATCCATCTGATTCTGCAAACAAGTCTCTTGAAAGAAAATATGCAATTCGTAAGTCAGTCATACCACTGTTGTATTTAGGTTTAGTTGTATTTCATGGCCTGAACAAATATGAGTTAAAAAA
Organism: Conus canariensis; assembly: GCA_033310375.1. NCBI lineage: Eukaryota > Metazoa > Mollusca > Gastropoda > Neogastropoda > Conidae > Conus > Conus canariensis. Next base: position 101,820,628 of record CM065714.1, on the reverse strand, counting down.
ATAATTAATTTCGCTACTTCATTAGGATTAATGAAACAATAATATCTTTTAACGTCCTTTTCATTGCACAAGGAAAATATAGTGATAACAGTCTACTGTTTATGTATTGTTATCATTTGCCCCACTCTCTCTACCCCCTGTCCCCTCTGCCTTCCACCCTTTCTCCTCACCACCCTTCTAACCTTCGACTTATCTCCATCTCTAATAACTGGCTGTGTTTCTGTCTTCCTCTGTTTTCACCTCTCTTTATTCCCTGGCCTACCTTCCATGAACCAGGTTTTTCTTTGCCCCCTTCGTCGTCTTGTGTCATGCAACATGTTGATGTCCAGCTGAATGATTCAAGGCTTTTTCTTTCTTTGTTTCTTTCTTTCTATCTTTTTTTCTCTGTGAAGATTATGAATCATACTTCTTTAGTTTTTGGAACTCTGAGGACACCTGCACTTTATCTCGATGACATTAGTGTCTTGCCCACAAACTTTGATGTTCTGAAGTTATGATTTTGACAGAAGACCGATTTTTTTTTTTTGGCTGTTTCTTTTTTTCTTTTTTTTTTTTTTTTTGTTGTTGTGCATTTACGAGCGCCAGTCCAAAAAACAGACCCAGGCCAGTAGGAAGAAAATCTAGGGAGAGCTTGACAGCAGAAGGTGTTCAGAGAAGAAACCCCGTCAGACAAGTGTTTCAGCCCTGAACTCCTTACACTCTAAGGGGGCTGGGCCGCATCCAGATCATGACTCCCAGATGCCCTTCTATTGCCAACTTTTTCTTTTTTTTTCTGAAATATAAATAATGTAATAAATGTAAATATATGCGTTTCTTTTAGCGTAGACCAGAAACAGTGTAGTTTTCTCTCTGATAGAGTTGTTATGAGACAGGTCAGAGGTCAGTCTGTATCCAAACCCAGATATTTATAACTAGTAACCATGTCGAAAAGGTGGAAAGACAGTAGATACACAGGTGAACTACCTAATGCAGTGTGCTGGTTATGTTATGTGTTTATGTGCTCTCTGATGATTAGATATTGTTGTTTTTAAGATGTAACCCAGACATTGCTTACTGCACAGGTCGAGAGGTACGACATCAGCATTCTTTCATCAATTCCTTCACCACTGTCTACCCCATGAAAGGTAATCCTACAGTGATGTTCAAAACAGGAGAGGGGGGCTAGTCACATCAATTCACATTGTTTGAATGACAGGCTAGTCGTGTTGTTAACAAGGCAAACAAGTCAAGTCATATTCATAGGACAGGCTTGTCAAGTTGTTTTTTTCTTTTTTTTTCTTTTTTTTTTTTTGTAAGACAGGCTAGTCAAATCATGTGTTTTAGACAGGTTTGTCAAGTCATTTCCTTTAACCTGTAGAGTGCCTTTAAGCCGTCAGCTGATGCCGCAGTAAAAATGCTTTCCCAGTGCCTGACGTCATGCATTTTTCTTGAATTTTCATTCGTTACTATTTCTATCAACGGACTCAGACAGAGTGTGCGTAGTAAGCCTTATATGTCTGTAGTATTAAAATGATATGCAAATGACCACACGTGAGGGGAAAGACCATTTATTCTCATCACTGACTGGATGACCAACCAGCACTTTGTCTCGCTTGCAAAGATGGCGGCGCAACCTTTGACAAGCGCAGCGACCAAATCAACGTATTTACACAGCTGAGCAGGCTCTGCTAATCATTTTTGACAAAGACAATAATCTTTTATTCAACGACTCACTCGAGCATGAAGGTGAGATGATGATAGTGATGGAATTGCCGACCATATTTGTCAGTTATTGAGTCGGGCTGTGCGACCTCACTGTGTGTTCAGCTGACTGGTTTGCCAGCGTCGAACGAGCTAGCCTAGTGTGTACTCTGCACTCTGTGCCAGTGGCCAGTGATGTGATAGTCAGCGCGAGAGGGGAGTGCGGCCTGCTCGTGGCGTGACACGGGGCAGAGGGAAAGGTAGGGGAAGAGGAGGAGTGAAAGAGAGGGTTGAAGTCCAGCAAGGGGGCATGGTGGGGAGAGGGGGGCGTGGTCGTGGACTGACCTGTCTGCTTAGAGTGTGAGCGTCTTGATAGACTTCTAAACTGTTTTACTTTCATTTACAGGGTGTAGTGTGACAATACAAACTTTATTTTCAACTTTTTTGCTTTGTGTTCTTTTTGGGATGTGAAGCTGTAGTAGTAAATACATACGTTTTTGATCGTGCAAAAAAATCTATCCAAATCTAAATGCCTAAATATTTTTTTATTATCAAAATTAAAACAAAAGAAGCCCATATTCAAAATCTTCATTCAATTTCCTTCAAAAATTATATGTATTTCATTTTTATATCTTTTGTAGTTTCTGAGCTAGAATTTTTTGTTAATTATTACCCCCAAATCATTAGATTTCCCTGGCACTGGGAAAGCCTTTGTTTGTAATATTTTCAGGCAGTGAACGGATTAAGAGACAGTCTGATAAAGTCATGATGTATGTAAGACACACTAGTCAAGTCATCTGCATTTAAAAAATTCTAGTCAAGTCAAACCATGTTTAATGTAAGATGTGCCAATGAAATCATGTTTATGAGACTGAAACTGAATTATTTGCAAGGCAGGCTAGGCAAGTCATGTTTTTCTTCAATCAAAGCAGGCCAGTGAAGTTGTCATGTCTTTAAAAGACTGACTAGTCAAATCATCTTGTTTATAAGGCAGGTTTGAGAAGTCAGATGTTTTTAAGACAGGCTGATCAAGTTATGTTGTTTACAAAACAGGTTTGTGAAATCATGTTGTTTCAAGACAGGGTTTAAAAGACAGGCTTGTCATGTTGTATATAAGACAGGCTTGTCAAGTGATGCTGTGTGTAAGATAGACCAGTCAAGTCATTTTGTTCATAACACAGGCCGGTCAAGTAATGTTGTTTATGTCAGGCCAGTCAAACCAAGGTTTGTATGAGACAGGCCAGTAAAGTCATGTTATGCAGAACAAGTCAAGTCAGTCAATCAACTTATATTGTGTATGAGACAGGTTTGTGAAGTCATGTTATTTATCTGGCAGATTAGTCAAGTCAGATCATTTTACTTATGAAAAGTTAGGTAGGCCAGCTCATGTTGTTTATACAACTAGCCAGTCAAGTCAACTCATGGAGTTTTGTAAGGCAGGTTAGTCAAGTCAGTTCATAGATCAGGTGTGTCAAGTCTTGTTATGTTTATAGACCAGCTGACAACAGAGACCACGTCAGGGCTGAAGAGGCAGGCACAATGCTGCTGTTTGTACTAGCCACTTCACACTTTTTTTTTCATTGTAGCACCAGATAGAAGTTACTGTGTTATTCATTTTCTTTACAATATTCTGCGATTGTGTGTGTGTGTGTGCGCGCGTTTGAGTGTATGCAAATGTGGTATTTGTGTGTGTGTGCACATGTGTGTGTGTGGTGTGCATATGCATGTGATTTGTGTTTGATGACCAGCATCGATTTGTTTACTTGTGTGTTTGTGTGTGTGTGTGATGACCAGCATCGATTTGTTTACTTTGTGTGTGTGTTTGATGACCAGCATCGATTTGTTTACTTTGTGTGTTTGTGTGTGTTTGATGACCAGCATCGATTTGTTTACTTTGTGTGTTTGTGTGTGTTTGATGACCAGCATCGATTTGTTTACTTTGTGTGTGTGTGTGTGTGTTTGATGACCAGCATCGATTTGTTTACTTTGTGTGTTTGTGTGTGTGTTTGATGACCAGCATCGATTTGTTTACTTTGTGTGTTTGTGTGTGTGTGATGACCAGCATCGATTTGTTTACTTTGTGTGTGTGTGTGTGTGTGTGATGACCAGCATCAGTTTGTTTACTCTAGACTGATAGATGTACAGAATTGTAATGTGTATGTGTGATTTCAGCAACTCGCTTGTTGCCAGTACTCCTTCTGTGCCCCTTACCAGCGATGAAGCCTGTGCTGAGTTGTATGGAGACCACTGCCCAAGACTGGGCCCATATCATTCATGGTAAAAAGAAATATCATCTGGAACATTGTTGTGCACACTTGATTTAGCTCCTTCAAGAAAGATGAACTCAAATAAGACCATAATGGCATCTTTGTTTCAAGGTTGTTTTTTTCCTGCCTTCTTTTGTATACCCTTAGAATCTAGATCTTTTAAGCAGGGGAAGTTTTTTTTTTTATTCTCCTACTTACCTGTCCATATAAATGGCTAACCCTCACTTGGAGTGGAACATTGCTATATCATCGGGATCATCTCCACCCTCAAAAAATTGGGAGATCATGTAGCTGACCTTGCCTCGATTCCCAGTTAGGCCACAAGAGTGATTGCCCTTAGTGAGTTCACTTTATTTAAACATTCAAACTAGCCTTTTCAGATACCTGCCTGTCCAAACGATTTCTTTGTCCTCATTTGGTGTGGAGCATAACCATGTTATAAAGATCCCTCAAAAAATAAAACTGGAAGAGCTGGGAGCCAACTTTGTCTCGATCCCCAGAGAAGCCAGCCAGAGTGATCGCCCTTAGTGAGTTCACAAAATGGAGCCATATTAGAACTAGCTCAGTTTTCTCCTTTTTCTTATTGGAAGAGCACACCTCCACTCTATGATTTTTGGACTCGACTTTGTTTCATTATGGATTCCCACAAATGCCTGTTAACGTTTGCCTCCCATGGGAGGGGGGAAGCTTCTCATTCTTTGGCTATGCATGAGGGAATTTTGATGGATAATTCCTGAAAATTACAGTCCATCGCTGCTTCTGTACAATAGTTATCCACTTCATCGTGCACCTTGGCTTCACACAAGTGCTCTCCAAAATCTTCTATTTTGATGGCCTGTCATGTTTTCTCCTTATCACAAGTGGTGCTGTCTTGAAGATACACATTTTTTGAAGATTCTATATCTTCTGTACTGGATGTTCCCCGTTCCTGCCATGTAACTAGTATGAGGATCACTCAAGTGTTACATGGAATGTGGTGCATGAATTCAACGATTGCATCAATTTCAATTATGTTCTGCCACCTTTGGCGGAGAGAGACGGCTGGGGATATAAGGGCGTATGAAGTCCAGGCTCTTTCTGATAGTTGCGCCTTCTGGCAAGTTATCACAGTCTCAGACATTTGTTGGCAGGTATGCTGGAAGACTCAGACTTTACCTATGTGACATGACTGTCAGGGAGGGGGGATAGTGGCTGCCTAGGCGGCAACACACCCACACTGATTTTGGTCTCTACTTCATCTGCCTCCCCCGCCAATATTGCCCCCTTTTTTTCTTTAAATCATTGTCTTGGTACTTTGTTCAAGTTGCCTTTATGGGTCTTCTCCTTTTCCTGATCCTGCTAGTGCTTTATCTTTTCATGGTTGTGTTTACTTATTGCCCATTTGAGCCTTTGAGGAAGAGCAGGTACTATGGATTCTTCTTCTATTGAGGGAGACATTTATTGAAGGCCCTTTGAGCCTTTGGCACCCACTTCTTGGTCAAGGAACTGTACAGAGTCATTCTCATGTGAATTATAAGAGGAGAGAATCAAGGTCTCTCTTCTCATGTCAGCATGCTCCTACTATCCTTTTTAATATTCAGGCATTGTTTGAACAGAAAAGGAAATCTTGCCACTAAAAGTAGTTTTACAATATTACCTGTCCAAACACTAGGATGCCCTACTACCTTCCCAGTAAGTTGGGAAAAGGTGTTAAAAACTGAGCTAGTTCTAATGTGGTGCTTAGAACTTAGAAATAGTGATCTGCTAGGTGGCTTATCTTGGAATCAAGGCCAAGCTAGCTCCCTGCATTCCCAGTTTTATTGGGGAGGGGGGTGCTAATGATATGGCAATGTTCCACATCAAGAAGGGATAAGACATTTGTGTAGACAGGTAAGTACATCATGAAATTGCATATAATATTAAAATTCTTTTACTTTTTTTTGTTGTTGCTTTTTTTCTTTTGGTTCTTTATTGTTTTAATTTTTTTGTTAGAGAGGGGTAGGGGGAGGGGATTCTGATGATTAGGTGATGTTTCACTCCAAGTAGGGAAAAGGCATTTGTTTGGACAGCTAAGTATTTTATAAAACCACTTTAGTAGTAAAATTCCTGTTTGGAGTTCAGTCAGTCAGCCAGACAAAATGTTCCTGAAAAACAAGACTTTGAATGAATGGTAGGGAGAGGATAGGGGGTGTCTTTATTGGAAGGGTCAGCTGCAGTGTGTTCAATTCCAGTTTCTGAATGGTTAATACACTCACATCTACAGTCCACTGGAAAATGTAGGAAAGCTTTAACTCCAACTTAGTCATTTTCAAACACAGAATGAATATTAATGATCAAACCAATTAAATTATTCATCTTTGATACACCTGACAAGAAAGTAGACAACATTTTTTGCCCCATTTAAAGAAAAAATTAAAAAGAAACATAACAAACCAAGACAGCATTCATCGGGTCCACTTTTTACACTTCACATGCGCACACGCACACACACACACACACACACACACACACACACACATAAATGCACATGCACTGTCACACATAAACCCACATGCTGTGACAAAAATTAAATACAAGTGACAAACGGATTTGAGATGGGTAGGTGGGGGGACAAATTGGTTGACGTGATCAGGCGTCATGTACTTCATTCTTTTATTTAAGTTCTTTATATTTTCAGACGGATCCACTGAATCATCATCTCATCTGTTTGCTGAGGTAATTTTATGTCTGTGAGCATATGTCTGTCTTCTATATTTCTACAGTTTTATTTGTATTCTTATATATTCTTTTGTGTATCTTTTCCTTTTTTCAGTTAGTTATTTGGGTTTAATTGTCTTTTTCTCTCCCATCTTTTGTGGCCTCCCTGGCATTACTCCCACAAGCAACCCAGAGAGCAATCGATGTCCGATTGGCTCAAGGCAGCCCGCCAGAGAAGTTAAATGCATGCCTGTTTAATCACCTAGTCTGTATTCTGATCCAACATATGCAGGACCATAACTTCTAATCCCTCTTCTGATAACAGTAATTGCTAAGACACAGAGCCAGCATTGGTGAGTGCCCCCTTCCTCTTCTGAAGGGCACAACCACATCTCTCCAAGGACAGACGACAGACTGAGCCCTCCACTGATGGCGATAATTTGCTCAGTCACAGAGTCACCGAGAGTAAGCTTCTCTTCAAGGGTACCACTAAATCTTAGCGCCCAGTGAACTTGCTGACTCTGAAGACTGATACAAACTCAACATGGGTATTCCTGTGGAGGGGACGAGGAGAAATACGGTATGAATAGCCACTGAATTTGAGACTTTCTTTCAAAATGATGATGATCAATGAAGCTGATTCTATGGAGTTTCAGTCTGCACTATGACAAGGCTGTTTTCTATGCTTCTTTTCATAATGCATACCAGTGTCAACCAAGCCCCAGAGATACAGACACCTACAGAGTCGAACTACACTCTCAGACATGCATCGGTTAAAAGTGGATTAAACTCAGTTGTGTAGTTCCAGTCTTCCCATTTGAGTGCATGGCATGCTCCTAATCTCTAGGAAAAAGCCAAAATAACATCAGATTTACAATGTTTACTTATGTCATTTACAACAAATTGAAGAGGAAATCAGTTAAAAACACTTGTAACTGTATTATCATCAGTCAAACAGACACAACGTTCTCCCATGGGAGGTGCGACCCAAAGATCCCCAAAAGTATAACAACAACCTGCACAAGTTCATCATCATCATCATCTCTCTGCAGTCACAGGATGCTGTGGTCACTTTCAGGTGAGTACCAATGCATTACATGTAGTTCTAGCTGTGCTTATGTCTTGACTGGTTCTCGTCCATTGACCCAGTTTCAGAAACAATGGCTGGCCTCTGAAGCTTTGTCAGGTTTTGGTGCAAGCTGGACCTTGAGACTATGCTATGATTTAGTGCAGTGTTGTGCTGGATTGTTTTTAGCCATGTTAAGTTCCCAGAAGAACAGTATTCTTTCTCTTTGAAAGGAATGAAAATCCTCTGAAGGCAGACAAAGGCTGCATAAATAATGTGGTGATCAAAAGTAGAAATTTTTACTATGCTGTTATCATGCAAAATGCACTTGGTGACCTGGCATTTGCTTGTGAGGCATGTGTGTAGGCAAGCACGCACACAGACACACACACACACACACTCTCTCTCTCTCTCTTTCTCTCTCTCATTCTCACTCTCTGCTTAGCTGAGGAACTCAAACAAGTCATAACAGCGCAGTTTGCAGTGCATTTCTCCATGCTGTTCATGGTCAGTGACAGACATTCAATTCTTCATGTTAAATGAGTGAAGAACTGCTGTGTGTCATACAATATGCACAGACCTCAAAGTGATCATTTTACCTCAAAGTGATCAGTATACACATGAATAAACTTCATCAATAATTTGCAGAAACAGTGTACAAAGTCATTCATTAAGATTGGAATTATTTGATGTAAACTTAATCGCTGTAGATATGGAAATAGAAAGCCAGGAGAAAATGTAATCAACCTCAGATAATGGTAAGAACAGCTAATCTTCTACTTCTTTGCTGTTGAGGTCAACACATTTCGTTCACATCTGGCAGTGAATGTTGTCATTTCCAAGTCTTGGTGTTCGCCATAGAATTTGGTGATGAAGGGCATCACTATTGGCAACACCTCCTGTCCGTTCTGAAGCATGTGTTCCACATGACAACCTATAGAATTTGATATTTTGTTCTGTGTATTTTTTGGGCAAATTTAATCAGATTAAGGATTGTGTTTTTTAGGCTGAGTAAAATCATTAAGGTAAGATTATATACTTTCTGGTACATCGTATCCACACATAAGCCAGACAGATGACACAAAGATGTATGCAGTGTTGGTCAGGAAGTTTACAGCACTGACTAAAAGCAGTTATGAAGTTGATGACTTTCAGCAAACTAGAGCTGATTTTCTCTTTTAAAGCTATAGTATTCTGACCTATGGATTCAAGCTTGTATTGACTGGAGAATTCTTCAGTAAGGTTCCAAGTGTGTTTTGAAAAACTGATTAAATATGATGGCAACCTAATACATTTTACATTATATTATTTTGGGCCTTGCAAAGTTGTGGACTTGTTTCAGACATCTCCTGGGAGAGCCTGACCTCAGCATGGAATTTGATCAGGAGATGAAATACTTGAAGGAAAGGCTGGATTTGGTGACAAGTGCAGGACTACACAGTGGTATGTCAAAGAGACCATGAAAGGACATGTTGGGAACAATGGAAATGTCATTGTGCTGGCAGTGCTGTATGTTTGTGTGTATGTTAGTAATAGGCAAGAAAAATGAAATTTGTCCGTTAATAGTGTATTTTAGTAATGAGCAAGAAAAATGAAATTTGACATGAATTCATAGCATGTTCATATTACAGGGAAATAGTTGCTTCCCTCAAGGAGACTTCATTCAGAATGTCGTTGCTGCAGTCTTACAACCATCAGCAAAGGTGAACTTAAGTCTTTGATGCTGCCATGTGACTGTCAGCAAAGAGAATCTTCTTGTTACTGGCTTAATAAAGCGGGCTTTCAAAATATGATCTCAACCCACTTCTTCACACAACAAAAGCTGTGGTCTCCTTTTCACCAAAGGATCTCGAAACATTCACAAAAAGTAGAGTTATCTTGCTCCTTTATCCTACAAGGTGCGATTTTTCCTTTCCACAAAAAGGAACATATAAAGTGTTTTCACAGTTCAATGATTTGGCCATGCACTGTCCCACTTCATACAATCACTGAAAGTTGTTGATCTTTAAAGTGTTTTGAAACTGCCCAGCTTTGTTGAAGAAACAAGATTTTCACCCAACCCCTTGGTTGTGTATTTGGTGACTTCTATAGCCCAGCACAAAGATAGAGGATTCTTCCCTCTTGGCTTGGAGAAGCCAAATTTTGAGCCCCATCAGGTCCTCATTAGGGAAACAACATGGGCAGCATTAGACCCTCACTGGGAGAGCACAGGTCTGAAACAGACACAGTCTCCCGCCTGGGTGTCTGGATATTAACTGTGAATCTAATCTGAAGTAAAAAAAATTATATCACGCATCATTTAGCAAAAAGAGAATCATAGATGGAAAGGAACAGATTTGGAAATTTCACTTTCTCCCTTTTGATGAACAAGTTTTGAATGAATTTGAAAGCTGTTTCCCAAAGAAAAATATAGAACACAAATTTAATTACTGGAGCCCATTACAGACTAATGCTCACCTGACTGTGCTCCCCACTTGGATATGGACAGCCACGAATTTCAAAATGTTGCTTAAAGAAAGCTGAACTGACAGCACTAAGAATTATTTTCTGACATGCTGGGTGCATTTTTTAATTCAATTCTCACCTCAGATGCGTAGCTGTTCAGCATGAAAAACTTGGTCTTGACTAAAACTAGACCTGGACAAAAAATATCCAAGCCTTGCCTTTTTTTTTTTATCTGGCCCATGAAACGTTGTTCTTATATTCAGAATTATCATAAGTAGTACAACCAGCTTTACCAAGACTCTTTCCCTCCCCTTCACTGTCCTTCCAGCCTTCTATCCTTCCACTCCCCACTTGCCAATTTTCTTCCTAATTTTGTAAATGTCATTTATTTAGCCATTTTCAGCCTTTGTTTTCTGTATCCTTCATTTTCATCACACTGCCTGTTCACTTGCTGAATAGATGTTTCCTGGCACAGCTGGGTCTTTTCATTATTCTCTCTTTTTTTTCATGTTTGTTTGTGTAGTGTCTTAAATATCTGGGAATCAAAACACATTGCTTTTGTATAGTTATTTGTTTATTCATTCAGTTTGCTGGTTTGATTACCATTTATTTGTGTTCAGATTTAGTTTTAAAACAATGTTTTCACTGTTTCATGTTTACATTTCAAGATATTCTATTCCCACATTTTTCTTACTATTAATTTTTTCCTGTTGCCTGATGCAGAGACAGTGGAGGTGGTGGCAGGCCAGGATGACCGAGAAGCCTTTTGGAAAGCAGTGAAGGACAAGGTGGCACTGGTGCAGCAACGAGTGTTTTGGCTCGAATTCATTCGCACGCCAAGATAATCATTACACTTGGCATCTGGAAACTATCTTGTGTCATTCACGAGACTGAAAACACAAACAAAATTGTGATAAAGAAGGTGAAAAATATTGAACCCCAAACTTACTGTCAGTTCACTGGGATGATTTTTCAACAAATTTGACAAGTGATGAAAGGCAAACTGTGTAAATTCCTTTAGATTCATATGTGTTGGTTTTAAACTCTCATCATACCCAGAATACATATTTCGGTTTTGAGCTTTCCATAAGGGTGAATAAGTAAAATGTATGTGTAATGCAGGTTTTAAAATGGATGACTAACATCCAGGATCAGAACTTTTTCAGAAATTTCACGCAGGTTCAGGTTAGCTTCATCAGATTCACAATTGAACTGTATGTTAATTACATCAGTAATGTGGTTCATAATGTTCTGAACAGACAAAGATAAACTTTCAGGATCAGGACCTTAATTGCTGTGTCAGCCACAAGACCTTTGTTCCTGAAATTTCTTAACCCCATCGTGGAAAAACCATGGAGCCTTCATTTCCTGATCTATATTGACCTCTGGATCTCAATTCATTTTGGGAATTTTTTAGATTTTCAGACCCTCCTTGGAAAAGAATAGGCTATAACTTAAGCCATACCAAAATGGAAAGTGAGAAATTATGCTGAGTTTGAGCATGGATAATCGATGTTGTTGTCATCTTCTACTTCATCCCCCTCCCTCCCTGTCTAAGCCTTGTTTTCCCACTCTCATCCCCACTCTTCAACAACACTCAGGGCTTGATCATTGTGGCTTATCACTGCTGTACTTCTCTGTGCCTGTATTCACACCATTTCCTCCTGTGCCCCATCCAGTCCAGGCCCTCCAATTCCTCTCCACTTTTTGTTCACAACATTCCACCTTGTTGAATCATTGACATTCTTATGAATCTCCCAGTTTGATATCCATGCCATTTGATGGGGTTGAGTGATTGAAGTGTTATCAGTCCCCACCAGTTTACTGTTGAAATTTCCCTAGGCTGAATCATCAGCTCCCTCATTCTTTTTTGACTACCCCTTCTCCTTCCTTCCAAACGATGCTATTCATAGCATGCCACAATGCTGGATAGTTGAAATTGTTACCAATACCCCCAGCTTGTTTTTTAATAAAGCTCCACTACACTAGTAGGAGAAATATTGAATACGTTGTCAGTCCTTCACCCCTTCAGCTTGCTATGAATGGTTTTCCATGGTGCTGGATCATTGTATTTGTTATCAATTACCCCAATATAAATATATGTGATTTTTGCAACATTCTGCTATGGAATTCACAACAATCCACTGTTTTTGTGATAGAAAAATAGCTGCTTGCTGTTCACAAGATATCATAGTGCTGACCTTTTGGATTTGTTACTAATTGCATTAACCTGCTTTTTACAATATTCCACGCAGTTCACTTCATTCAACTGCTTTTGTGGTGAAAATAGCTGCTTGCTGTTCACAGTATATGGTTGCACTGAATAATTGGATTTGTTGTCAATTGCATTAACCTGATTTTTATAATATTCTACACAGTTTACTTCATTCAACTGCTTTTGTGGTAAAAACTAGCTGCTCGCTGTTCATAAGATATCGTGGTGCTGAATTATTGGATTTGTTATCAGTTGCATTAGCCAGCTTTTTTTTTTGCTTTTTTTTTTTTAATATTCTATGCAGTTTACTTCATTCAACTGCTTTTGTGGTAAAAATAGCTGCCTGTTGTTCACATTGTACCACAGTACTTGATCATTGGATTTGTTGTCAGTTGTCCCAGCCTGCTTTTGATACCATCCTACTTTGCTGTTCACAACATTCCATTGCTTTTGTGCTTAAAAATAGCAGCGACTGATACATTTTTCAGCAAATAACTTTTGATAAAAGTTTTTGATCACTTAATATCTGTATCAGCAGAAGTAGTGTCGGTGCACCATGCTGTGCTCTCATTCCATGGGTAACCAACAGACGAACATGGTATGTTTCATGTTTAATGCTGATTCAGGTCTGGAATGTTGATCACTCCAATCAAACCGCATTCCACATCAGATCTTAGATTTAAACAGCTGTGAAACTCACTTCAGAAAATGTTTCAACAGAGCAGTATTATTTTGTTTTACCAGTAATGTGTTCATCATCTCAGGACCATAACATGATTACATACAACGCTTTTTTTTTTTTTCTCTTTTCTCAAAGCATGTTCATAAAGTTAAACAAAGACAAAAATAAGCAGAGGTGCTCTTTGTTTCACCTTAGAGTGGAAAAGGAATAAAATTAGCACATTATTCAATATCTGTTGAATATCTGTAGATCTTGACTCCGTTGTTATTTGCTAGTTAAAAACCAATAATGTTTCCCAGGTTTTATTGGTAAAGAAAAAAAATCCTTAAAATACATTCATTAAGAGTTGTTTTTAGACCACTTGACATGTAACTCCTATCAAATATTCTCTGAATAACTTGTCTAGAGAAGTGCATACATTCTTCATGTGACTGAAATTCAGCAGCACTTGATGTACAAGCAGTTTCAGTGTTAGAAAGAGCATTAAAAGTACTTAATTTAAAGAGTGCAACAAGAACAAATTTTGGTATCAGTCTTTTCTTGATTGAAAGTGGTGTGTCAATCCATGTGTTTATTCTCACAATTGCCTTATACTGCTTGGTTTCATTTCTTGCATAGCTTTTAGACAGTGTGCATTTTTCTGCTTACAAGTACATGCATGTTTGTTTGGGTTTTTTTTTGTTTGTTTGTTTTTCTTTTTTCCACCTCTGTACTTTGTAGAGATACTGGACAGAGAGTTTTTGAACATCTTCAAGAATTTTGCTCAGCAAGAATTGTTCTTGTGTCTTACATGTTATTGGAATTCAAAGGATTCAGATTATCACTTTCATTAACCTTTGTCTTGTGTTTTGAAGACTGAATTTTATATTTCGTATATGTTTTTGATGTACCCCTGTTACTTGCTTTTGCAAGTAACATGCTTGTTAACTGGATCTGTGTGAAGTAATGACATTATGATAATCAAAGGTTAAAATCTCCTCATGTGTTACTTTGAAGCAACAGGTCTTGACATAATCAAGAACTCAGAATTTTTGCTTCATCATTTGTGTGTTTACAGAAGCAGATTGTGACTTTTAACTGGTTAGTGCATGTCACGTATTATATGTACAGTTTTACATCATAAACATTTGTATTTCCTGATGTCAGGTGTTCTTCAAGTTCTGCATCTCTCTTTTTTTTAATCTTACATAAACGCTTTTGTACTTTGGTGATTTTTAAAAGCATTTGCATGAATGCTTTATTCTTTTAAAAAAAAAAAGAGAGAGAGAGAGAGAGAGAGGGGGGGAGGAAGAATTTGTGCCAATTTTATTGTTAAGGATATTGAGGGATACAACTCTCATGTTGGCGTGTTTCATAGCTGCCAAACCTCCCAAAATTATCAAGAATTTCCCGATATTGTAAAAATAGTTTCTGAAATCCTAGATTTTGGTGAAGTAAAAAACGTGGGGTTTGATGCTCATTTTTATGTCACATGTACGAAAAATTACTCCATGTTATAATCCAGTTTTAGTTCTATGTGTGTGTGTTTTGTCCATGGTAATATCTAACATTGTTGGGTTTTTTCCCCCTGCAGTAACAGTTGCCAGGAGAACTAAACTTGGTGAAATAACTGTTGATTAGACTTTTCCATCTATTCCCTTCATGACGGATGGTAAAGGCTGAAAATCTGTGATTTACTTTTCCATCAAAAGTCTCAACATTAAAAAAAAATTGACGTTTTCTTTAACAAAAAGAAAAAACAAATGTGCTCGCTTGCAAATATTGTCTCATAGAATGACACAAGAAATTTTGAATAATGTTTCATACAAACATTGCAACAAACAAACAGCTTACTTTTGATTAAGATGATCAATATATGCAATTTCCACAGAAAAGAGGAGCACATATTAATATACATCTTATTACATTAAATATCGACCAAAGATTGGCCAAATAAGTGCCTTTAATCTCATAATTTTAAGACATTTTAATTTTTCGTATGTATTTGGATGACTTCTTTTCTTATATTTTTATTTGAATCAGAGTAATCAATTACTTACTACTTAAGCATGAGTGCCATCAAAGGTGTTTTTTTTTTCTCTCCATTTTCATTATGTTTTAGAACGTTATTCTTTATACAATTGCTCAAAGTGCCTCAGAATCAGGATCACAAGTGCTGGCATGACAAATAAGTGAATTTTCCTGAAAACATAGTTCTGTGCTCTGTATTAAAGTAATATAAAGCATTTGGAAATTAAGTCACATTCAGACACATCTTCATGGCCACAACGGTTTGGGTTCCAGTTTACAGTTAATCCCTCTACAGCCTGCTGACTGAAAATCCCAAGTGTTTATACCTGCCACAGCCCGTTGCCTGTCACTCGGGCCTGCTGGTGATTTCCCATCACACATTAAGCTCTGACAAGCACATGCCCACTGTGAATGAAACTTCCCCCATAGGCCAAGGTTAAATGAGAGAAAGAATATTGCCAATTTTGATACAACATAGTTATGGTGCTGCATGTACTTAAAAAGTATGAAATTTGAATTCTAGAAATGCTAAAGGGTTAAATTAGAGTTCTGAAAAACAGTGGTAGGAGTTTGTTTGATATTGAACAGAAAATGGAACATGGCTTTTATTATTCATATTGTATGTTGTTGGATTCCTTTTTCTTTTCTTCCTAACAGTTGCTGAAATGATTGGATTGTAATCAAGTGTCCAGGGAATGAATGAGTGTTGACTGTTCACCTTGTTGCGTCAATAGACTGTGAGATTAATTGATTGAATGTTTGAATATTGTATGAATGTTTATAATTTTTTTTTGGAGTTATGAAATCATGTCTGTTTTGGTATTTGATTATCAGGACTGTTGGTAATATGTTATTAGGAAAGCTTACCATTTGAATCTTTGTTCATCTGCTTTGCAGAGACTGTTTTGATGTAGTCAGCATAATACAGTAGTTTACTTACTCTGTGTGTGTGTGTGTGTGTGTGTGTGTGTGTGTGTGTGTGTGTGTGTTGTGTGAGTGTTCAGTTTTGAATTTGTCATAACTATAAATAAGTAAGCATATGTATGTTTTTATTAATTATTGCCATCATATGTTGATCTCTTTCTCTCTTTTTTTACACTTGATACAGATGTGAAGCAGTAACGATATACACAAGAAGAAAACAATAGTATGTATTAAAAACAACAACAAGCAGAAACTGAAAACAATGGAAGGAACAGGTCATGATTAATTATAGGATTTGTTATTGAGAATTGATCCTGAAATGGTTTCAGTTATGATGAAAAATTAATGCAGTCATAATGTACATTTTGCACATGTGAAGAAAGCAACAAATATTCTGAAAAAAAAAGAAAACAAAAACAGACATGGTAGAACAGCCAGCATTTTACAAATTTGGACCACAGGCAATGGATCAGTTCTCAAATAAATGAGCAGGATCTTGAGAAAAAAAATGTTTGTTTGTTTGTCTTAAACTATTTCCATCTTTTTTCCCTGTTGTTAGATAACTCTATTTTCGAAAACATCAATACCATGCATACATTGCTGTATATTTGCATAAAACCATGCATATGTTTACATTAACGTCTATGCAAATATATGTCTGAAAAGTTGATCTCCCAAGTGCCCCAAAAGGATGAAGATGCAGTCAGATCACATCAGTTGTTTTTTTTTTCACCTAAAAAAAAAAGAAAAAAAAAATTAACATCATTGTGCATTGGTGGTAACCAACCAAGTCATCCACTCTTGAAAACATCAGCTCAGTTTGTTTTTAATCTGATTAAACTTTCATGTTCCTCTTAAGTTATATATATGCCTCCAGTGACATGACTGTAAGACACATTTTAGATTTGTAAAGAACTAAACCAAGGAATGCCCTGAACTATATGACGTGGGCAGCTAAGATTTCCATACTTTTATGGTCTTCCGCTGTTCTGCCATGGTGAAGTGGTTAGCATCACAGACTCACGGCTGGGAGGTCGTGGGTTCGATTCCCATCAGGGTCATGTGGGATTTTTCTTTCCCAACCGGCTCCTACCCAGAGTTGAGTTTGCTACAGGCTCAGTTGGGAAGACTGGGACCACACAGTCACGTTTCATCCACTTAACGGATGCGTCTCTGAGAGTGTTGCTCAAATTTCCTGACCAGCACTGCAGGTGTCTGTATCTCTCGGGCCTGGTTGATGCCGGGATATATTATGAAAGAGAGCGTAGAGTACAGCCCTGTTATGCATTCTTAACCAGAATGGAAATCTATAGCATCATCTTCATCATCCTCATTCTCATCGATCAGCATAAAAAAAAGTCTCAAATTCTGTGGCCCTTTATGCCCTGCTCTCGTGGTGACCTTAGTTTCGATGTCCCCTCCACGTCTGTGGCCTTGGTTTGATTCCGTTGGGGTCACCGGTATCAGCGATTCCATGGGGGCTGTCATTGGACAGACATGGTGGCGCCCTCCAGAGGGAGAGCTCACTCAAGGTGGCTCCGCGACTAAGCAATTATTGTCATCAGTAGGGGGTTTAGTAGGTGGTGTCCTGGGTATGTTGGATCAGAACAGGCGCCACTGAACACCACCGAAGTGACTCGGCAGCAGTGCAGTGTCTCCTCCGGTGGGTTGCCTCTTGACAACTTGATATTGACTGCTTCCTGTGGATTGCCAGTGCGGGGGCTGCGGCGGGACTGATCGGTCTGTGGCTGTGGACGGGGTGTCGGAATGAGCAGCGTGGCTTCAATGCCTCTGAGGTGGCACAGAAGATGGGACAGCAAAAAAAAAAAAGGTCTTCTACTGTTTTTTTAATTCCTCCCATCATGAATCTATGTGCCTTGTCACCCACACAATTTACCACCAAGTACAGCAAGGGTCTCCAGCATATCAGCATGTGTGAGTGTTCAGCTGCACAGTATGCTGTACAGGTGTCATATTCAAGCCACCTGACATACCTCTGGCATCCAGGACCTTGGGAATCACCTGTGTACCTCACTTTCATTTGTGGTGCCAAGAAGTGTTCTATGCATTTGTTATAACTTGTTAGGCAAACATATTCATGGGTGAAAGTTCCCCACATAGAAAAGAAGGAATGGGATCTGTGTCCAGGAGCGACCAAGGCCCCAGTGGGGTGCAGGGGCAACAGCTCAGAAGCTAAAGAAAAACAACATATTTGAAGCTTTTCATAGACTCTCAGCTACCAAACATTTTCAAACAGGTACGCCTATAGATACAAGGACTTAACATCAAAATCTTTTTTTTCACTACATATGTTAACATTGAAGCAAATTACTGAACAGTATTTAAATCAAATTACAGCAAAAAAAAATCCATGAAAATTTATCATAAAATTTCTTTTCTTGAATCTTCCATCTTCAAACACACATCCACAAGTAACAAAAAGAGACCAACTCCAAGGCATCAAACATGTACTCATGAGTAATGTAAAGGGAACGAAAACTAAACAACAACAAAAACCTAAAACACATATGACCACCACAACAATGAAAACAACACACACACACACACACACACACACACACACACACACACAACAGTAATTAATATTTTCTGGGAATTTTGAGAAACATCTAAGTCCCCCCCCCCCCCCCCCCCCCAAAAAAAAAAAAAAAAAAAAAAGGAATTTCTCATTTGCATTTTCAAAATGGCTGATTTCACGCTTGGGTGGAAAACATTTGCACTTGTAAATTTGTTTGCAAACATTGATCGTTTCAGTATACTAACGCATCTTTAATCTGGAGTAAGTAGTCGGGTTACAAAGATCAAACAGTAAAGATGTATGATATTTTCATAAATTGTATTATTACTCAGGTCTGATTGCTTAGCCTTTTCAGTGTTTGTGTCAGTGTCACACTGTTTGCAAATGTGCATGCATACATGCATGTGTTTTCATGCCATTTTCAGTTTGTGTATGTGTGTGTTGCGTGTATGTCATATATATGGGTTGGTTTTTTTTTACTAGTTAACTTCCACACAGTAGTCAACAGGTTCAGCCGAGTATAATATGTACTAATAATGTCGGTCCAGAATATGTATTTTCATTGCATTTTATTTGATATATTGTTGCTTTTTCAATCTCACACACACACACACACACACACACACACACACACACACACACATATTAATGAACAAAGACAGGCAGACTAAAAGAGGGAGTGGGAAAGGAAGGAAACAAATGATGTGTGAATGAAGGAAGAAAATTTGTGATGAGAGACAGGGATGATAGAAATTTAGTAACACACCAACTAGAATCTTGTTATCTGTATAACTTTGATACAACAGATCAAGATAAATGCTAGTTCACTTAGATGTCCTTTAAAGTCAGCCTTATCATACAGATAAGGAGAAATGCCAGAATGTCTATGTTTATGCATCAACATTGTGCTGGTAATTAGATGGGTTTTTTTCAACCATTATACTGGGAAAGTTGAGTATGTTTCGTGTCTTGCGTTTTCTTCTGTGCTGGAATTTACAGAGAATTTTCATGGAATTTCAACAAAGTGATAACCTGTTAATGATAACTATGTCACACAGGTCTCAACGATGACTTTTTATATGCAGAAGATATTTATGGAATACCAGGGCATGAATATCAGAAGTATTACGTGCAGTTCATACAAATCTTTATGTGTAATACTAAGAGAAGGTCATACATACTTTGGTCTATTTTGAACATGTTTAACCATTGTTTGTTTAATCAGTGCTTATATTGCTTTCAACTTTTAGTCTGCTTGATGTTTGACATGTATTTTTGTGTGTGTGTGTTTTCTACAGATTGCCTTATTATCGTTGCCTAGGATGCTACGCTTTTCACCTGTATCTGTTTATTTGTCTTTCAGCAAAATTACGCAAAAAGAGATATGTAAACAAATAACATTTTGAACTGATCTTAACAAAACTTGGTGGAAAGAATATGATTTTACCCTTTAGATTTTGATGCAGATCTGTGGTTCAGATCTGGCTCAAAAGGTGAATAATCCAAGATCTTATTACAAATTTTCCACAGATGAGGAACAATGTGAAATTTTTTTTACAAACTGACAGTCATCCATGAAGTAATGTGTGATCGTGGAATACTGAAACTTTTTAAAGATACAAACCTTGAAAGTTCATATTTTCCATGTCCTTTTACAAAAGGTAACAAGCATGTAACTTTTTCAATCCATCCCTACTATTCCTCTGGCATAAAATATGTTGCAGAGGTCTACACTCTCCTGAGGGAACTTGTCGGGCTTTTATATATTATACTTTACAGAGTAAAGACAAACTTTGTTTCTGACTAGAATAAGTTGTTGAAAACAGAAAGTGATGATCAAATGTGATTTTTTTTTTTAATGTGTAATCCAGATGTGTTGTTATTGATTCTTTCAGAGCTCAGATTTATATTTTAATTACTTAATCAGTTAACGTTCTTTATAATTGCTTGGAGTGATAAAGATAGCTTTAGTGATTTTATACAGTGTAGAATAAAGATAATTTTTGCAGTATTTTGATAGAAATAAAGAGTATTACACTTCATTTTTGTTTCTTTTGAAGACCCTCCCCCTTCCCCTTTCCTCTCTCTCTCTCTCTCTGTCTCTCCCTGTCTCTCTCCATCTCTTTGTCTGTCTGTCTGTCTCTCTCTCTCTCTCTCTCTCTCTCTCTCTTATTCACAATCGATTGCCGAGATGGGGGCCAGAATAGCTCAGCTGGTAGAGCGCCGGACTCGTAATCCAAGGGTTGCGGGTTCGAATCTCTGCCGGGCCGTTTCGGTACAGGGGAATTTTTCCCTTGGAGTTAACATTGGTTCTGACTTCATTTCCAATACAGTCCTTTGAATGAGACTATAAACCGAGGTTCCGTGTGTGAACACACGCATAACATCTTGCACACACATAAAATCCCATCACCAACTTTTGGAAGAGAAGGCCAGTTTGGCCGTTGATATGGATGACACGTTATACATAGCATGCACCTTCCCCGAAGAAGGAGTATGGCTGCCTTAATGGTGGGATAAAAAAACGGTCATGCACACAAACCTCCACTCCCTTTGTAGGATAGATGGAATTAATACTTGCCTGTCCATATAGGGAGTGTCCGCAGGAGTATCAGCCTGCGTATGCAGAAGAAGAAGATTGCCAAGATCAGACGTGTTTACAGAGAACTCTGAGCATACAAGGTTGTACCAAAGTGTTCACCTTGTGCCTGAAAATTCGACTTACGATTTTTTTTCTTCTGGCCCCTCTGCACATGTACATAATTATGTATTGTAGCAACACCTAAAAGGAACACTGCTAATTTTCTGAAGCTACCAAAATGTCAAAACGGTTAATCAGCTCAAAGACTTGGAACATTTTATCGTGTGGCTGTGGGGATCACTCCCAGAAAAAGCAAGAATGAGAAAGAAAACAGTGTGCATAGTGATGTCCGATGAAATCAGAGCTACAAATTTGGTGTACTGCTGTGACTGTTAGTGCACTCTACTGTGTCTGTGTCTTTGGCTTTTTACTACTATGTGGAGACGAACCCGTCTCACAGAGTACACAAACAATTCCAGCTGCACCAACCCTGATGATTACTCTTCCTGTCTCAGGGAGCAAACGCTCATTTGTTGAATTACCGTCACTTGATCATCATAAACTTTCTGCTGACATCATAAAATCATCCTAAACGTTCTGACAATGCCAACGACTTGTTCCAAAAAATGAACAAGATCTTCAGGAAACTTGACTATGCCTTCGATCATAGATCAGTCCACCTGCAAAGCTGGATACCAACTGTAACAGGATGGGAGAGGATTACATGAGCTACAACACAACCAAAGTCATACTAGATAACGACTGGATTAGACCGAGCATGTGTCCTCTGTGATGTACCTGCAGTAACATCTTTCGTGGGAGTGGGGACATATTGACAATATCTGCGCCAAGGCCAACAAAACTGTCACCTACCTGAGGAGAAACTTAAATAGGCTCTAACAAATCCAGAGAACTGGCGAACGAGGCTCAGACTCGTCCCATTGTTGACTATTCCAGCACAGTTTGAACCTCGGCACTACTACACTGTTCTTGAAATAGAGAATATTCTGTGAAGAGCAGTTAGATATATGTCTTAAACAGGTACAGAAATACCTCAAGCATAAAAAAGCTTTAACAGCTGCAGTGGCCATCTCTTGAGGAGGAATGCAGACAGTCCTCAAAACTCGCCATGCTCTGCAAATCCGCTCCAGACTAACAATGTGAAGTGTGTTGACCAGAAGCCCCCGCCGTCCAGTAGCAGAAGCCAACGCAAATAGCAATACCAGCACATACCAGCGATTACTGCAACGACTTTTTTCCTTGAGCTGTTCACAACTGTAACATCTTGCCTTCAGAGGCTGTTATTGTATTCCCGTGCCTCAGCGCTTTCGGTTTGATCTGAGTAGAGCCCAATAGCCAATCATCTCTCTCCCATACTTCCACCCCCCCCCCCACCCCCCACTCCCCCCTCCCCACTGCAATGTTGCGCAAATTTCATTCTTAACCCCATACATGTTAATGATTATCAGCTATGACATGTGGGCATTTGAAGAAAAGAAGAGGAAGAACTGAAGAGAGAGATTCCCTTTAGAACTGATGCCAATGAAGAAGAACGTGACAATTTTGACAAAAACATTCAAATTGTTGTTGACTTCCTAAACGAACATAACCATGGCATAAGACTAATACAGAGAACGCATATCCAGTTGAAATCCATCAACCAAAGAACAATTCATCACAACCACTGTTTTCATGAACAGTTGGGAGGACAAAATGGAAATCATCACTGACGAAATGCTAGCGATAGTCTTCAAAGAGAAAATATCGGGATCACCGTGAATTTTATCCCCATGCCAAGGTAAAGTAAGGTAATCTTGCTTATAGCCAGCTGACCGCAAAGGGCCATAAACGAGAAGAAGTTGAATACTTAACGTTAACAAGGGATAACAGCCTATTTCAGACTGCAAATAGATGATCTCTTTGGTGGCCCATTTAAAATATAATTATGATTCTAATCATCCCCGGGACCAGTCCACCAGTCACTTAGCTCACCGTGAAGAGCGAGAGTCCAGGCAAGAGAGTTATCAAGGTGGAAAGGCAGAGACGGAAATGAGATATGCACTTCTTCACTTATCTTAGAATGACCATGAACACGTTCCTGATGAATTCCCAAGCACAGAAACTAGAGTTCTCGAGGCCCTCCTGCAAACCTTCTGGCTTATATCACCCCCAGAGCCAATCGTTCCTGATTCAAGACTACATGTAAGTGGCGGAGATCGCCGTCACCTCCTCTGTCTGGAGAGAATGCAGGCCAGCCAGAATCACGGAGATGGAGCATGACAGTGGTCAGACATCTGGCTCTTCTCCAGAGGACATGAAATCAGAGCATGCAGGTACTCCATATGCAGCTGCACTCTCAAGCGCAACCAATGAATGATTCTGCTACCCATGCTGTTCAATTCACGGCTCCGAAGTCACCCAGCAAGACAAATGCAGACGAAAACTTGGAATCAAGAGAAGTAGGCCCTCCACGAACAGATGACACAGTGTTAGCCAAGACCGAGAAGACAAACCTCATATTTTCCCCCTGTCTATGCTGCTTGCGCTCACAAGCAGATGTGTACATTTTGGTCGTGTGTATTCCATATTTTTTGTAAACAAATATTCATCCACAAGGCCGATAATTCTTTCTTTTTTTTTTTAAATCTGGCTCGTCTGTCACGGTAAACAGGCAAGATACAGCTTCAAAGTGAGATGACTGCGGGTGGAAGCTGAAACGAATTTGAAAAAGAATCGTTAGTGAGTCCGCCAAACAACAGGGACAAACAAAGGCAAGATGTAATTGTACAGATTTTCCTGGGTTCTGTACTGTTGTGTTTAGAAGCATCGTCGCAGACCATAATTATGTGGACATCAAACGATGACATCAAATCAAGCACCGGTGTCAGCGACATGATTCTAGTAACAAAGCAGCAGGATATCAAAACATCGCAGTTTGAGCACCGTGCGGCTCGTGTTCCATGTTCCGAAAGTTCCTGGCGGATCAAACGTTGTGTGACGGTACATTCCGGCATAAAGGACATGCCGGATTCAGAATGAATTCGATAGTCTTTGACGAATATGTTGGACCATTTTTCAATACTGGAAAACAAGCGTTTTGTTGTTGTTGTTGTTTGTTTGTTTTTTTAATGGCAATATCCGCCATCCCTCAACCTTCACATATACACACACGCACGCACACACATACACACACACGCACGCACGCACACACACGCAGACTAAGACTAACGCACTAACAGAGAGAGAGAAAGAGCCTGAGTGAAAAAAAAATGTAGTCAGTTGAATCTGTTTGAATCAGTTCCAATGTTTAGGCCGACACTAACACAGAGAGAGAGAGGGAGAGAGAGAGCCTGTGTGAAAAAAATGTAATCAGTTGAATCTGTTTGAATCAGTTCCAATGTTTAGGTCGACACACGTTCCGCATGGTATGGCGTGTGTGATGGGTCGGATCGCAGTCATATTTGACTGGTGAAACTACAGACCTCTTAGTAAAAGGTCAAAGAGCAGAACCAGGAATCGGAATCAAAGTTTTGACGCATGGACAGCCTTTCTACATCCCAGTTTATCGATTTTTTGGGTGCACTGCGTCAAAATTATTTGGCACCCATCACCAGTGTATAGGCAAGTGACACTTTATACTTCGTCCACATGTGTGGCGCCACGCTTTAGAATCATTATTTTGATGCCCGCCCGCAGGGGACCTAACGGTCATATTACCACTTCCTTCGACTCCACCATCTTCTCTTGCTCTGCACTTTATGAAAATACTGTCACTTGCTTGATTAAGGCCTCATTGATCGTTGCTGAACAGTCCAAAAGAAAGTACACTGGTATGCGCCCTACTAAAAGCGCGCATTTTGCATGCCAGGAAGCACATTTTCGTGCCATAAAGCGCAAACGCATGGTTTTGTTATTTGTGTGTTAATATGCACATCTAGTTGAAGCTGTGTTTACCGTTCAACAATGAGCGTAAACAAAAATAAAAAAGACAAAAAAGTTGCTCAGTTTCCACATACATCTACTGCATTTACGAGCACGCGTTATGTGAGTGTGTGTGTGTGTGTGTGTGCGCGCGCGCACACACGCGCGCGAGGGAGGGATATGAAGAGAGAGAGGAAGAGCGTGTGTGAGTGTGATTGTGTATATGCACGCACATTTGATAAATTCATTTTCCGGTTAACAAATAATAATTTCAAGCTAGCATGGGGAACGCTCACATTTTACTTTGGGCTGCCTTTACATTCCATAGGTATCTGCTTTTTCGTGGGGTAAAAAAAAAAAAAAGAAAGAAAAAGAAAAAGAGTGCTCTTCGTGACGTCAGTTTTACTCAAGCACGCACGATTATCGACACATGGGGAAGTGTCCGCTTATCAGATGCAAAGTTTCGGGCCTTAGCCGCGCAGCCACCTCACACAACGACTCTTGAAAATGTTCAAATTCCCAATATTTGAAATAAATGAATGAATGAACAAATAAATAAATACACAGATGAATAAGAACCCCACATTTGAACTAACTAAATAAACAAATAGAAACGGTGTACGGTATTACAACCCGTAGGAATGCATGGATATCTGCGACTGTGCACACGGAGCGGCCCCTTGAAAATTCTTGCTATGTATCTGATGCTGCGCACCCGAATCATTACTTGCTGCTCACCTGTGAGGCCAAACGAAGAGAAAACCTAATTTTCTGTAGAATCTTCACTATCATCAGAAGGCTACATATAATGTACTAAATTTCGTATGTTCGTTTCCTCATAGCTGAAACAACAGTGTTTGAGTTTCCAGTAGTTCGCTTGACATTTTTTTTCTGTCGAAAAGAATCTTCCTTATTTTGTGTTGTTCACTAGTTTCTATGGAAATAAGACATCATACGATAGCCTTGAAGCTGTATTTAAGTTAGTATTCATATTTACAATGTACACACACACATCACACACACACACACACACACACACACACACACACACACACACACATCGATCACGAACAATCAAAATTAGAAACACGATGCGCGTCTGTATGAGAAGGTCAGAATGCTTCTTGATAATTATATCCAAATCTTCAGTTGCTTGCCATGAGAACTTTTTGTTTAAATAGGGAATTATTCACTAATACTGCAGCATTTTCAGCTACTTGAATGGACCCTCCTGTAAGCCTATGTGTGTAAACAAGCGTGTGTGTGTGTGTGTGTGTGTGTGTGTGTGTGTGTGTGTGCGTGCGTGCGTGCGTGTGTGTGTGTGTGTGTGTGTGTGTGTGTGTGTGTGTGTGTGTGTGTGTTTATCTCCAGTGTTTCTCAATGCAAAATAAATTAGCGTATAGAATAATAGATAAGCACTAATGTAAACATATAAGCATAATAGATATGCACTGACATGCTTTTTACGTCCAGTCCTTGCCTTGAGTATGGATTACAGTCAGCAATAAAATGAAATGATATATCAAAAACAACAACAACAACAACTACAGCAACAACAACAACAACAACAACAACAAAAACGGCCATGCAAAGGTAATGCAACAGCACATCATTTTTTGACACAGGTGCCTGTCGAAAGTAGGACAAACGCAAGCTTATCGGACGCTCCACGGGAAACAATGCTGATCTTTTTCTGGCTGTGTTGCGGGTGGAACAGACAGACACAAGCATATGATGAGAGGGACCGGGCGTAATAAATTCCGTAAACAAGCACTCACACGCATGCACGCACACACCCACGCCACGCACGCACGTAAGCACGCGCGCACACACACACACACACACACACACACACACACACACACACACACACACACGCGCGCGCGCGCGCGCGCGCGAAGTATAAGTATGTGTGTATGTATGGGTATGTGGAGACAGAGAGATTGCTTGATTAATTGAAAATCTTTATTCCCATGGGTAACAGATAAGCCAAAGGATGTTGTTTTTTTTTTAATCTGGCCCTTGTTCCAGTATAGGGACTAAAGATGACAGGATAAGAGAGAGAGAGAGAGAGAGGATGTGGGATGGTGGTGGGGGCAAATGCATGGTAATCAACCAGTTGATTGGGGCCATCCAGATGGATGATGATGATGATAAAGCTAAGTGTTTTTGTTTGGGCTCAAGGTAGCCTCAATGATGGTAGTCTATGCACACGTTAATTTACGCCACAACGCCAGCTTGACTGCGGAAGTGCCCGGAAGCCCAGCATGATTGGCTCGGCAACTGGCCCAGTCTGAAAGTAGCCCGGAGAAACTCTGGAGCTCCGGACAACGAGCCGTAGACTTACTAAGATGAACCTTCATCCTTTTCATAACACACTGAAAACAAACCATGATACCATGCGACCAGGTTTATCGTTTTCAAAGGTTATGTCCAGATGTGTGTTAATTTTTGTGGTGGCTACATGTCTGCTGAGTGCTTTCTCTCAGGGTAAGTTTCGTTTCGTCAGTAAAGCATATCGGCATCTAATCACTATGATAGTATGATGATCATCATAATTATTACTATGAGTACGAAATTATCTATTGTTATCAACATAGTACAATCCATGTATTGGTTCATCATCACAGAACATACATGTTGACATGTGGATCACTTCACAGAAGGAAGCAAATCGTGTTCAGTGGTGTGAGTGCCCATGCCGCATGTGGCATGTGTAGTGGACATGCTGCTTTTGTGGATCTATCTGGTCAACTTTTGATCACATAGAAAGCAGCCACGTTCAGCGTGAATTTTGACCATGCAGAACAAGTCGGTTATAATTCAGTATAAGATAGAATAGAGAAACTGATGAGAAGGCTCCGCAAAGTTCTGGGACCGAGTTCGACAGTCTGATTCTGAGAGATTATTGTATCATCGATTGGCCGAAAATTTGGTATTTAACTGCTCGTGTAAGTTAAGATTGTGTCCAAGACTACCGCGAAAGAACATCTTGTCCCTAAAAGCTTTTCCTGTGAGGACGTAAAACTCAACTATATTTTAAGATTATGCTAAGATTAGCCTAAGACTACGAGTACCACTAAGATTAACCAAAGACTACTGCCAAAGAACAACTCGTCTCGAAAAGCATTCGCAGTGAGGACGTAAAACTCGACCACCAGTCAAAAGATTGGCAGTCATTTTGCAAAAGGTGGAGTATGTGGATAATCGGCAAACTTAGTCACCTGATAACCATTGATATTTCATGCCTGTGCCATTGTAATTTGCTGTATTTACTCAGACAATGACCACAGCAATTTACTGTAAGTTAATACCAGGAGTGGATTATCAGATTCTGAAAACTGGGAGAAGGTAGGGTATGAGGGGTTAGGAATAATTGATGGGTTTGCTCAGAACTGTAAATCACATTTGAAGAAACAGAATGGAGCCCAAGGTGAGAGACAGCTTTTTGCTGGAAATCTAAGTAGACCTGCCAGATACTGAATCCTATATTTTCCAAGTTCCATCCCTTCCACACCACACCCCCCACACCTCCTTTTGTTTTGAATGGTTAATCCAACCAGTGAGGAGAATACTATTGGAAGTTTTGTTTTTGAAGTTCTCAATCTATATTGAATTTGTCAGATTTGCATTAGGAAATAATTTTGCTGTTTTCTTGTAACATACATGAGACATGGATACATGTACTCAGAGTATATGGATTCTTTAACCATGTCTTGTTGTTCTCTTTGAGAATAAGACTATCCCTCTCTCTCTCTCTCTCTCTCTGTCTCTCTCTGTCTCTCTGTCTGTCTGTCTCTGTCTCTCTGTACACAAATAATATAAGTATAATGAAATAGGTGTTGGGCCAAAGAAACAGTTCATCCTTTTTTTGCACTTATACACCTTCGCCCACACTTGCACATGCACCACACATGCGCAGACACACAGACACAGACACACACACACGCACACACACACACACACACACACACACCACACACACACACACACACACACACACACACAAACACACACTACACAAACACACACTACACAACCCCCCCCCCCACACACACACACACACACACACACACACACATTCACACACACGCACACACACACATGCACACTCATACACACACATACATGCACACATGCTTATGCAGATGTACTTGTCTCTCTGTCTGTCTGTCTCTTCTTTCTCTCCCCCCTCCCCCCCCCTCCCCCCCTCCCCCCCCCCCTCCCCCTGTACACAAACAATACAAGTATTAATCAGGCATAGAAACGGTTCACATTTTTTTGTACATCTCCATGGGCGCCTACACTTGCACACACGCACACACACAGTTTGATATGTACACACGCACACATACACACACATACACACGCAGTTTGACATGTACACGCACGCACACACACACACACACACACACACACACACACACACACACACACACACACATAACATACACAAACATACTCACAGGCACACATGTTCATACACTCACTTGTCTGTCTGGCTCTTTCCCTGTCTCTTCATCTTTGTCTCTGTCTCTGTCTCTCTCTCCAGTTGCTGTCTGTGTCCTCTCTCTCATGATACCCCCATACATTATCTCTCTCCCTCTCCCTCTCCCTCTCTCTCTCTCTCTCTCTCTCTCTCTCTCTCTCTCTCTCTCACTTTCTCTCTGTGTGTCAGTG
>CM065714.1:101733442-101785942 GCA_033310375.1 Conus canariensis | reverse complement strand
ACTTGAACATGGACGCTGTATCCATTCACAGGAACATTTTGTTCAACCACATTTTGTGAGTCAATGCCATACAGAATAACTATGATCAGTTAAGTTCTGCTGGTTGAGGTAACACAGGTATGGGTGTCAATGATCTGAGATAAGTTGTTTGAGGAAAACATGTCTGTCCATGATTGATGAGGTTTGAAAGAATAAATAGTAAAGTCATCTAGCAGTAAAATTTCAGTAGTATCAAGAGATCCTACATCAATTGTGGCAATGAACTTTTCCATCCCTTCAGCAGTTTCAGAGGGGTTTCTGTAACTAGTATCGGTTCTTACTGGTTTGGTTCTTTTCAGCCTAATTGCTAGCCAATCAAAATTGAAAATCTTTGAGGTGCATGTGTAAAATTTCATGAACGCAAACTAGTATGTCTGTAGATCTGGATAGCATGGAATCTTTGCAAATAATGTTATAGCCAGAAATGATAGCATAATTATCAGGAGAAACATCTTTGAGTCTAGTCTTTTAAAACCAAAGAGATGAAACAGTTTGTATTTTGCAATACTGAGGATGTCTCATGTAATTTGTTCTGAATCAGAATGCTCTCAATGTTTTTGGCCAATGCTGAGTCCCATGTTTTTGAGGCCATGCGGACAATGTCTTTACCATGGTGTAAATGATATGAGGGGGAAAAATGAGAGAGAGAGAGAGAGAGAGAGGGGAGGGGGTGGGGGGAGTAAAGCAGATGAAGTAAATTAAGACGCAGTTACAGTCTGTGGCAACACACACACATGCACAGGCACAGGACACACACACATACACACACACACACACACACACACACACACACACACACACACACATACACACACACACCAGAGCTATGCTAATGCATATATATTTTTTGTAAACAGTATGTATGTGTTGATCAGCAGTGAAGACTGCATAATCGGTCAACCATGAATTGAAAACACATTGAATTTATGGGGTGTGAAGAAACCACAGTTTTAATCTCCCCATAAAGTGCCGCTTGCTTTCTCACCTAGATAGTGCATCGATGTAGTTAATGTCTAGTGCATTAATATACTTAATGTAGAGTGCATGAATATTGTATGTGGTCCAGGTGCTCTAGAGGATAAACTTACCTACTACGAAGTGCTGCACTCTCATGATGTCCTTGCCCGCTCACGCCGCAGCCTTGGTCCACACTTCCAGCTACCTCGTCGGGGACATGAGTTGACCATCAGAATCTTCAATATGTAAATCAAGTCTTTATGGCATTATGATGCATTGTTCATGAATACATCATGCTAAGGACATTTAGTGTGTGTGTGTGTGAGTGTGAGAGAGAGAGAGGAGAGAGAGAGTGTGTGTGTGTGTGTGTGTGTGTGTGTGTGTGTGTGTGTGTGTGTGTGTGTGTGAGTGAGTGAGTGAGTGGTGTGTGTGTGTGTGTGTGTGTGTGTGTGTGTGCGCGCTACGCATGTGCACGCGCATGTATGTGTGTGTGTGTGTGAGCTGGCATGTGCGCTTGTGTGTGTATGGACTTGGATAGAGTATGTCTGTGTGAGTGATTAATGAGAAGAGACGATAAGGATATGATATATTTTATTGTGTATTGACTGTAGTTATCATTGCAGTGGGATATTGGGTCAGGACGGGAATAGGGGTGACCAGAGATGATGTTGAAGGAAAAAAGAGGGACTGGGTGAGGACGTGTGTGTGTGTGTGTGTGTGTGTGTGTGTGCATGTGTGTGTGTGTTGTGATGTGTGTGTGTGTGTGTGTGTGTGTGTGTGTGTGTGTGTGTGTGTGTGTGAATATATTTCATAACAGTAAGGCAAAAAGAAGGCATGCTAGAAACATGTGTTCCATAGGTATTATGCCCTGGTCAGAACCTGGCCTATTTAATACATTTTTAAAACTTACTGTTAGATCCTCATTTAATTAGCATATATATTAGACTTTACCATTAGGAATATTATTGTATGTGCTCTGTGGAAAATGTTTTTTTCCAGGACACTGGTTTACCATCTATCTGTATCTAAAAAAAAAAAATCTAAAAAAAAAAAGAAAAAAGGAAAAAAATTTTGCTCAGTTTTACCTTTGAATTTCAGAACGTCAGTAAGTTGGGTTTGTTTTGTTTTTTTCTTAAATTCTATTAGAACCTTGAAATTATGAAATCGTGTGTTATGCACTATATCTACTAGTATGGACTATGATGTTGATTGGGCTTTTTGTTTTCCAGGACTTTAGTTTGCCACTTATACCCCAGGCAAAACCTGTTCACACCTTCCTTCCGTCTAGTTGTTGTGGACAGTGGGGGGAAAAACATGGTCAACGACTTTGACACAGAGCAGTTTTTGGTTGGCACATGTGAAGGTAAAAACTGCATTTCTTGTTTTTAGTGTCTGTCAACAGATAAACATGTTTATGTAGTGTATACTGGTTTACGCGTTTATTCACTTATTGAGTTATTCGTTCATTTTAATTTACAGATATATTTTTTGAATAGTTAAATGTGAGTTTATTTTTCAAACATGACCATTTTTTTTTTCAAATGACAAAGAGAGGGTTTATATTTGTTTTGAAAAGTATTCATATGAAAATCTTGTTGAAAGTTTTGGAGACCATTTCCCAAAAATGTAGGGGGTGGGTGATGGGTGGAAATTTAAGATTTTTTCAAAAACATTTTGGAAATTGTCCAAACTGAAGAATTTTTAGATATCTTTAATGTTTATCTTTGATGTTAATTACTAACACACTCACACAAACACACACATGCACACACGTGCGCACACACACACACACACACACACACACACACACACACACACATATACACACACACACACACACACACACACACACACACACACACAGAGTAAGGTTTTAGCAATAGTAAAGATGAAAGATGATTTTTCATATAATGTATTCATGCTGACTTTTTGATTGCAATCCAGCAGTTGCAGCATTTTGATTCTGGTTCTCCAACTGGTTCAGTGTATTTTGTTTTGACTTAGTTTATGATAGAAAAAAAAAAAACGTATAAAAGGAAAAGATTGTTAATAAGATGCAGTGTAATGTAATAAGTATTTTTGTTTTATTTGATTTGATGTGTGTGTGTGTGTGTGTGTGTGTGTGTGTGTGTGTGTGTGTTTGCAGGTGATGCTTCATCTGATGTCCACGGCTATTTCACAGATGGTGTTTTTGAAGGAAGAATTACGTACGACAGAGTTGTG
This sequence comes from Conus canariensis, assembly GCA_033310375.1. NCBI lineage: Eukaryota > Metazoa > Mollusca > Gastropoda > Neogastropoda > Conidae > Conus > Conus canariensis. The sequence continues at coordinate 101,782,723 of CM065714.1, read as the reverse complement.
TATGGAATAGAGGTACCTGATGTTCACTGAAAGAATGTCGTGTGAATAGTTTTGCTTTCATCGGATCAGTTCAGTCATGCTAGATTAGTTTTTCTGTGGTTGATTTTTTGTCTATTTTTCTTGGTGAGTTTTTAAACCCTGAAAGGGCCCTATGTAGCTGAATGGGCTATAAAGATAATTGATGCTGATACTCATTTCGTTGTGGTAGACAGTATGATTTATATTTCATTTATTTGGGTATAACTCTATTGTATCTGCACGTTTATTGTCTGGCTTTATATCCGTTGTTTCTCTCTCTTAGAAGGATGTGAGAGTGCTGTGTTGGCTATTGCTCTGTCTTTCTTTCTTTCCCCTTGACGTAATTAGTACTCACATTTAATAATTTTGGAATGGTGTGTGTGTGTGTGTGTGCGTGTGCATGCGTGCGTGCGAGACATTTATTTTTATGTTAGACTAATGTGTGTGTGTGTGTGTATGCGTGCGCATGTGCATGAATGCATGCATGTGCATAGATATTTGTTTATGTTACACTGTAATTTTTTTGTATTTCTTTTTGCAGGAAGCAAAACGGCATATACATGAGAAAGAGAAAGGTGAACTTCAGGGAAGATGATAGCATATCGTTCCTCAGACATAATCTGGGAAAAAGACAAGCAAGGAAAAGGGTAAGCTGGTGTGTGTTTTGTTTCGATAATTAGGTTGTGTGTTTGTAGTGTATGGATAGATAGATAGATACATACATGAATAGATAGATAAATAGTGTACTGTGTGTTTATAGTGTATATAAATATATAAACACAAAAACGTTAAGGTGTTGGTATGTCATGCGCATGCATGTGTATATATTGTGTTGAATAGGTGACCAGGTTAGGATTGTTTGAAAGTGGATGTTTAAGTTGGCACTGTTTTTGTCCATATTTGTTGATTTTTATTTTCTAATGTTCTGTTCCTTTTTTGTTGGTTTTTTTTTGTTTTCAATTAATCAGTGGCATTCAATTATGTCCCTCAAAAGTGAAGTCTGAAGCATTTGCTTAAATGTGTTTGTTTATCTTAAGCTCGTTTTTTGTTTCCTGTCATTTGTTTGTTTGCTATCTTAGTTTCAGTGAACGGTCCTGATGTGGCGTCTGTTTTCAGTTAAACTGTAAACAGCCTGACTTCACCTTATTAATGGTATTCCTATATGCCAGAGCAGAAGCTGAATTTCTGCTTGGTCACTCTGCTGTGAGAAAAGTTCACAAAGAAGGAACAAAAAGCAACTGCAACTGTTTTTAGATAGCTTAAATGAAACCACATCATTTCCTCAATTTTGCGCTGTACGAATCCCCTGATTGAAGGAAAGGCTTGTGTCCCCCTCCCCTTCCCCCGCCACCCTCACATGTGTGTCACCTAACAACCCATCCCCTGTAAGGTCAATAGAAACATCCACTGACGCATCAGACAACTCTCAGTAGGCTTTGCTCAGCCCTGAAAACTATTGGAACTGCCCTCTTTCTGCTCATAAGCTTGAGCTCTTACCCAGTTCACTTCCTTGAAATCAAATGACTCCATTCGATAGCTCACACGTTGAATTTTTCCGCTGGTACTGTTAAGTAGTCACAGACATTTTTCTGTGGTCAGATTCCATAGATAACTTCACGTATTCAAAATTCAAAGACATTTACCAATATTTAGAGGATCATTTTTATTTATGATCGAGAAATTGTCAGAGTCCAATTCTGAATGAAAATGAAAGTCCAAACCAAGAGACTGAGTGAAGAGACGTGATCAGATGAGCATAGGCCTTGACTAATATTCGCGTAAGGGAGGCGGGTACTCAGAGACCAACATGATCCAACTGCACTGCATTTAGGCTGCATTGGTCATATATAACTGAAATACATCTATCAGCTATTAGATTGGAGTCTTTGGAACACTCCCACTTTTGGATGTTGAGTTTGATTATGATTTTCGAAAAGAGAGCTGCCATGGCTAGGTTAGTATTTATAACAAGAAACAGTAACAAGCAGAGGAAGGCCTTTGTGAGAAGCTGTAGTTTCTTGTTTGGGGTTAGCTTTCAATCATTTGAATGTGTGTAACCAAAAGAAATTTTGTCCTTGTCAAAATGATGGAAACTATCTGTGTATTTTTGCGTTTTCAGTCCATCGTTCTGTGGTGCTAGTCATGCAGATGAAGCAGATCCCTATTCCAGTGTTAGGGTGACTGTTGAGACGTTGGAAGGTAAAGTCTGCTTTTCTTATTACTGAGTTTTCAGTACTGACAATATGTTATAGGTATTCACTTTCTCTTACCCTCTCCCTGTGTATGTTTAGTGGGGGGGGGGGGGGGTAGGGGGGTGTGTGCACGCAAATGAAAGTATGCGTGTTTGTGTGTGTGTGTGTGTGTGTGTGTGTGTGTGTGTGTGTGTGTGTGTGATGCTCTCTTTTCTTATCTCCTAGATAGCATTAACTATTAGTGATGCAATTCAGTTGTGTCAGTCACTTTTCTTTTTTAATTTGTTCTAGGAGGAAATGAAAATGAAAGTATGCAACATAATTTTCTGTTCATTTTCAGCGGGTTTGATTTCAGTTTACTGTTTTGTGTGGAACGGAGAACAGGTCCTTCAGATGGAACGTTGAAACTGCATCCATTCTCCATACACATGCGTCTGTGTAATCCATGTCATAACATGAATGCTTAATAATACAAGGAAACAACTTGCACACACCCTGTCTGAAAGAAAATGCACAGTGATGAGGCTCCATGGTGAAATGAGAAAAACTGTAATGAATGCCTGTCTGAGTGACATTGCGATGATTTTTGCCCAACGGTAGAAATGGAAGAGAAATAGTTAATAATGAGTTTTCGAGCTACTGTGAATCGGGTTTACCCAGGCAGGCAGCCCCATTGAATAAGTGCATGTGCAATCATAAAGCGCTTCGAGATAAGTCAAAGACCAAAATGAGGCTTGGTACGCATCATTATCTTCATCATTGTCATATTTATCATCGTCATCATGTTTTACATAGTGTCTTGTGTTTGAGGCTGCAGAGAAAGAAGAGGGGTATCTCTGAATTACATCAAAAGCACCAGTTGAAGTTGAAATCAGATGTGGTCAGAAACGTAGAGGGAGGAATGGATGAAATTTGAAAGGAGATAGGAGGGGAGGGGATTCTGTGATAATACTGCGGCAGCTCAGGTTTTTTTTGTCTCTGTCTCTTCAATTACACACATACTCACATTAACTCACTCACTCACTCACTCAGTCTTTCTCGCTGACAGACTGACTGACTGACTGACTCGCTCACCTACCCATCGACCCACTGAATTGCTCATTCACTCACTCACTCATGCTGCATGTGTTCAACCTCCCACATGAGGATTCCTGAATTTTCAAATGTGTCAATAACTTGGTTATCATTCACAGACTTGAACCAAGTGAAATCAGAGTGTTGTAGGAAGAATCCATTTTTTGTCTTTTTTACTTTTTACATGTTGGTTTTTGGAAATCAACATTTTAAACATTGTTTTATTTTGCAAATCATCTGTTTAGATGATCCAGATTAATAGAAAAAATAGTTCTTACAAAAGAAATATGATCATATTTGTTAGAGAAAGAAAAAAAAAGTGGGTTTACAACAACAAAAAAAACAAAAAAAAAACTCCCCACAAAAAAGCCTTATTCAGGTTTTGACAACTTGGTAAACTGACTTTATAGGTTAGGAAAGTATGCCACAGTACACACTTAGAATACCCATGCATGCACGCAGGCACGCTCCCACGCACCCAGACATACACGCACATCTTATGCCTTATGTTTTTGGGTGAAGTGCTGCACATAGCTTTGGCAGTAGCCAGTTTAGGTCAACAAACTCCTAATGACAGCTCTGTGAGTCTTCATTCTTTATTTGTTTATATCATATATATTTTGCTGGTTCTTTTTTTCCTTTCAGACAAGCTGTTGGACAGTTTCTTAAATGACTTTCTTTTCACTAGATTTATCATTTCAGAATCGGCGTCAAGAGTGAAACGGGCAACTGAACCTGAGGATTGGAGCACCTGTCGAGTTATAGCTGTCGCTGACTACAAATTCTACCGTTTCATTGGTGGAAAGAGCATATATAGTACCGCAGCTTACATCGTAAGTGACTGGTATCACAGCACTGAAGTGCTTGTGATTTGGCTTTTACTAATATGCTGTAGATATGAAAATGAACTATGATGTCCATACAGTCATGATGCTCCCTTGCTTTGTTTATAGATTGTTACATGTTCATTCAAATGTACACACATGCACGCAAGCATACAGGGACACACTCAGGCTCATACATGCGTCCATTGGGTGAGTTTTTAACAGTTTCCACAGGTGAGGAAAGGACTGGAACTGACTTCTTGTAGAAGGTTCATGGAAATTATGTGTCTGTCATAGTCAGTGAGCTACTGGGACTACTCAGTAGAGAGTGAGTAACCCCTTAATTTTGTCTGTCATAGTCAGTGAGCTACTGGGACTACTCAGTAGAGAGTGAGTAACCCCTTAATTTTTGTATGTTGAGAGTAATCTGAGCATGGTCATGTGTAGCTTAGACAGGTGCTGCGATTTTTGTCCCTCAAGACCCTCTGCAGTTGGTGGCACATTCGCACATGAACGTTTTAGATAGAATCCATTTTATGCATGGATAATGTGCTTCCAGAAACAGGAGGCATGCTTTTGCTGGGTAGAAGAATTTCTCCAGTCAGTGCTACACTCACAAGATTGCAAGAAAAAAGTCAACGAACAGGGCTAAACATGTTTATATGACTGTGTCAAAAATTCATCAGGAAGTCACATATAAAACAGTAAAAAGGAATTAAAGTTACAAAATGTTTTTACATTAAAAAACTTAAATGTATGTGAATAAAAAAAATGTTATAAGTAGATCCAAATCACTTTCTACATTTTAGTTTGAATCAAGTGGACAAGCATGAACATACATGTGTGACAAGCCGCTACGTTTTGGTCAGGTCAGTCATGGGCAGGTTTTTTTTTCTTTTTTTACAGTCTACTTTTGGAAACAGAGCAGAGCTACTCTCTTTATTTCTCAATGTCTGAACTGCTAGGTTCATTTTCTGTTAGATTCACTTATAATCTATACTTTCTTTCTTTGTGAATCAGTTGGTGTAAATCCACATCCTATGTATAGCATTTATACCTCAACATAGTGACCACTGGGTGAGTGTTTTCATTGACCCTAAAGACAAAAGTCAGAATGCATGTAATAATCAAGCTGATTTTTGTGTAAATCTCATCAACTCTGCTGGTGTTGTATCATTATGCCTGTTATGGTCGTGTGCTGGACTGATACGCACACTGGACAGTTGATGTTTTGAGTTGTGTTGACACAAAGGTGACTGCAGATCATAACGAGCTGGTATGCACAGTTGGTTGCCAAAACAGATTTTGCGATGGACAGGCCTTTATGACCTGTGTCGCGGTGGTTGGAATTTGTGGGCCGGATGTCGCATTGCAGTCAGAAAATTGGTGTAAGAGTGAGAAAAGCACGCATACTGTAACCTACATGCATGTTTGCTTTATACATGAACACATAACATACACAAACACACTTGGTGTAAGAGTGAGAAAAGCACGCATACTGTAACCTACATGCATGTTTGCTTGATACCTGAACACATAACATACACAAACACACACACACACATGCATGTATGCACACAACGCGCGCAAGCGTGCTACATACACACACATACCAAACACACACACACGTTAATAAAAATATTCTTATTTTTGTTTATTATGACTTGTAGGGATCTGTGATGGAAAGGGTGGATGCCATATACCGTAAAACCACCTTCAATATTGGCTATGATGTCACTGGCTTGGGATTTGAAATTGCTGAGGTAAGTATGCATGCCTGTGTGTGTGTGTGAGAGGAGAGAAAAGGAAGGGGGAGGGGGAGAGAAAGAGAGAGAGAGAGAAGATTAATGGGTCTGGAGGTGGTGGCTATGTTCTGTATACGTATCAATTGGTTAGTTTGTCTTGTTTTTCTGTCTTATCTTTGGTACCCCTTTAGCAATATTACTTGCACACCACCCACTCCTGCTTACCCCATACACAGTCAAACCCAGGTTGGTACAGCCACAGCCCAGCGGTGCAGTCCACATGGACCTGTGAATTAGAGAACGCATTGGTGTTCCTTGGTGCCTGTTTATATCCAGCACATGAAGGATACCGCTCATTGCTTAGTTCTGGAGTCAGACCTTTTATTGTAGTCACATACAGCTATATGGGATCACAAAGTGGTGAATATTGTTTGATATCCTTTATCCTTATCAGATTTATTTAGTTTGTTTATTTTATGTATATTCATGAATTTAGATTTTTCTTTCTGTCTCATCTTCCGTGCCATGTCAGTGGCATTGCACCCACGCCACTCGCTCCAGCTCCACCCGTCCATGGCCACAGCCTGGCGTGTCCCACCACAGCCCTGGCACTGGCAATTCACAGAGAATTGTCATTGTCAAGTTGTCATGAGGCAGCTCACCCGAGGAGACACTGCACTGCAGCTGAGTCACTTCAGTGGTGTTCAGTGGTGCCTGTTCTGATCCAACACTCGCAGAGCACCTGCCTAGCTTCTTACTATGAAGAAAGATGGCAGAGTGGTTAAGACACTCGCCTGTCAATCCAACATGTGAGAAGTGCGTGGGTTCGAGGCCTGCCTTTCTCGCCCTTTCTTTCCCAGTTTGAATGACAAATCGAACTGAACGTCAAGTCCATCGGATGGGGACTATAAGCGAGTCAGACCCATGTGCCTTCCAGGCCCCCTGCACACATTAAAGAACCCACGGCAGTTGAAAATCGAAAAGAGCAGGGGGGTTCCCGCTGCCCTGGCAAAATTGATGTAGATTGAAGATAGCCACCTGGTATTTCTTACCAAGCCACAAAAATTTTCACTTACTGTTATCGTGTGCCATTGTGTACCAGTGGAAATGGAGGACACGTATAAACATCGCATGCATCCAATGTGAGAAACTGGAGGAATAAATGAGATAAATGAAAATGAGTGACTGATATTTGAATAGTACGGGAAACGACAGAATGAGCGCCAGTAGGCTGCTCTTTGGCCGGCTTTACCTGGGTAGGCAGCCTGTTGAGTGAGTGAGGTAGTGTGTTTATTGTAAAGCGCTTAGAGCTTGGTCTGTGACCGAGGATAGGTGCTGTATAAATACCCAATATGATAATAATAATAATACTGACAACAATACCTGCTTAGCTGTGGAGCCAGGTTGAGTGAATTCTCCCTCCATCCAAGGCAGTACCCATGAACTCTCCAGTTGTGGTAACCCTGATAGAACCTGACCAAGGGCAGAGGCATAGACATGAAATTGAAGTTGAGGTCATCATGGGAGCAGGGCATGAAGGACCACAGAATTTGAGATTTTTTTTTTTTTTTTTTATGCTGGTCACTTGGGATGAGGATGTTGTGATAATGCATGATCTGAGACTGCATGACATGGCTGAACTGTTCGCTTATTTTCATGATGTATCCCAGCATCACCCAGACCCAAAAGATAAGACATCTGCCATGTTGGTCAGGAAATGTGAGCAACACTCTAAGAGATACAAATGAAACTCGAGTGTATGCCCCAGCTTTCCCAATGGAGCCCATAGCAAACTCAGTTCTGGGTAGGAATTGGTCGGGGCAGAAAAGCCCCACAAATAAATTGCTCTGATGGGAATCAAACCCATGATGTGGCAGGTGGAAGTTTGCAACACTGACCACTTTGCCACGGTAGCTGGTCTTTATTCTGAACTTGCTGTGACATAATGCAGACTTGTTTTGTTTTTTAATAGTCTTATTCTGTTGATTATAAATTCTCATAAATTTACAAACAACAGGCAAAGTTTTTCGAATAAAATGATTGGGAGGAAAGGAGAGAGGAGGAAGGGGGGAACATGTTAAATGATTGGAAGCTCGGGGATTCATAATTTGAAAAACAACTACATACAATCTTTTTAATATTTTAGGAGTTTTTTTTTTTTGTAATAAAGTCATTTCATTGTTGTTACTGGCTGAATACAGATCCAGATTAACACTGTGCCAACCTCTGGTTTCAATGCCGACAAGATCAATTGGGAACCACTGAAACTTCTCCAGGTGAGTAAAAACAAAATGATTCAGGTAACGAGGAACATGACCGCTTTGAATAAATACAAACATATTCATGTCTGGTAAGGAATAACATAACTGCACAAAGTAAGGAAGAACAAAATGCTCCATATCAATTTAAACAATTGGTCCAGAGTTTAGAGAACCAACCCAAAGCACTGTGGGTAGTGTAAGATATACCTGCTCCAGATAAGGAACATCCCTGCTCCAGGTGAGGAAACAACAAAGAACTGCTCCAAATAAGGAAAACCAACTGCCTTTGAAGAGGAGCTAATGATAAACTCCATAATACTAAGAAAAATGGACCGCTAGAACCCATGCGTTTTTGTTGAATTATTTTGTTTGATTGAATTTGGTAATAATTTATGGTCCCTTAGTTTATTTTCCATTGGAGAAATGTCTGCCCACTTGGAGCAAATATATATCATTTGTCAACTTTGATGATATACCAAAACCATGGCAGTGCCATAGCCTTAGACATGCTCTCAACTACCAGCCAGACATGTGCATTGTTGTGATCAGTGACCATGGAGAAGGCATGATGCCCTTGGGTTAACTACTGATTTGTCTTTCATTAGGTCCACCTGTTCAGCCCAGTGGCTAGCTGAGGAAGGAAGACCACCAGAAAAGAAAAGTGATAGCGCTGAAATGTTTTTGTTTTAGTTTGCGTCGGGTATTTAATGATAACGATGAAAAATTCATCAGACAATCAGCAGCTTGTACCCGCAAGTTTCCCGTATTGTATTGTTGAATGATGGGGAGGTTGGCACCTCTGCAGCTCAGATGAGAAAATTTCTGGTGAGGTGAATGGTTTGATTTCAATCGTGATCTTGAAATTTGTGAAGAACAAACATATAAGCTGGGTAGAAAATACTACAGAGGCCATGCAGAGTGTAACATAAAGACACTGTCCGTTTTCATGTTGTTATTGTCCTGCTGTAGGTGTGGGAGAAAGGAGAAAGAAAAGCAAGAATACTGAAATTCATTCTGTTCAGAGAGCACCAGTTGGTAAGATTTAAATGTCGTTGATAGGAAATTAATTGTATGCATAAAATTTTGTGTGTGAGTGAATGTGCACATATGTATGTGTGCTCGATTAGAAATATACCTATCTAGTTTATGGGTGCTCGTAGACAGTTTTTTTGTTTGTTTTTTTTTTTATCAGCAGATGAGCAGACTTACATATTCTTGAATATTCAATTATCTATTCGATTAGAGAAGCATTCCAAGTAGAACCAAGTGGTGTGCTGTTCTGTCACTGTTGCAGACATTTGGACGTGACCTGTACTTCAAGGACTTCTGCTTGGCCCACTTGTTCACTCATCAGAAGTTCTCAGGCAATGTGCTGGGTCTGGCATACATTGCTGCTGAGACTATAGGCTCTGCTGGTGGTATCTGCTCTCCAAGTAGGTTGATTTTGTCACCTCCAGTTGGTTCCTTCTTTTTTTTTTTTTTTTTTGTCTGTTTCTTCAAGTTAATCTTTTAAAGGATCAGGTTTAGCCTTTATCATTGTGAGGAAAATATTTTGAGAGAAGACATTTTGTTGTTGTTTGTTGATTATTGGCATGAGGGTTTTCAGATTATTATTGAGAGAGAGAGAGAGAGATGAAAGAATTTACCTGTGGATGGTAGGCTGATGTGAACTGCAGATGAACAGCTACCTTTGATTATGGATCTCCCCCAACTAAGTTGTTTCTAGAGTTTAAAGAGAAAAAAAAGAAAGATCATGCACCTGTGTGTGTATGATGATAGACCTGAGATTTTAGAGAAGGGGCAGAGTTGAAATAGACGTCTGGTTTACTGAAAACAAACGTTTGTGATTAAGTTGAATAACTCTTAAAAAGTTAATCCTACCATTTGAAAACTTTATTTCCTTTCTTCTTTTATTAATGTTAGGAGTAAAGTATAATCTAATTCATGTTGCGTGACTATGAATGATGGATGTGTGCAGCTCGCAGCATCGACAGTCACCCGACATCACTGAACACTGGGTGGAGCACAACACTGAACAGTAATGAGGACACAGTGCTCACCGAACAAGCACAACTGGTCACCGCCCATGGTAAAGGCATCTTCTATCTCTGTTTATTTCTGTATAGTCATGTATTGTTTGTTTTTTTTAATTGAATAACAAACAAGGAAGATAACTCTTGCACCCATGATGAGGTGGTTACTCACCCATAACTCTGTAGGAAACCTGCGTATGGTACCAATTCAATTGGCACAAATGCAGGCACAAAGAACAAACTTGTTTGTTCTGTTTGCTTTGTGTCTGCATTTGTGCTGGGCTAATTGGTGCTGTAAGTTGCATTGCTTGGAGTTATGGGCGTGTAATTGTCTCGGGGGGGGGGGGGGGGGGGGGGGGGGCAAGAGTTACCTTCCTTGTTATTTTCTGTATACTGTTCCCTGCATCTAGGATCTTCTATCCAGGTGTCTGAGAACAAATGTTATAGACAGATTCTCCACATTTTATGCAAGCAACACAACACTTGACTGTATCAAACAGCAAGTCAGCACTCATGCTGGGGCAGTCAGGGAACTCTCCTTGCGTTTATCACATATTGTGAACTTTACCTGGAGGAGCATGTATCCCACCATGTCGATTCCCAAGACTATGGCATGCACAGGAGAATGGATGTCCTGGCAATGGATCAAAGAAATCCTGGATGGACAACATAAAGGACTGGCTGATTAAAAAACCTCTACCTTGTTGTGCATGACTATGGACAGGGAGCTGTAGAGGACCCAGTCCGCCCAGGCATCCATCAGTGAAAGTTTACAAAATACTGTCATGGGACACTTGTAACAGTTTATCAACATTGTTGTTATTGTTCTTATTAGGTTATTTACATTTTAAACACAAAACTTGTTTTTTGGTCTCCACACCTTAGACCTTTTTTTTTTTTTTGCTGAACCTGTAAGATCAGATGTGACTGTGGTTTTGTAAGTTGAAAACATGCTTCTGCAATGAACACCTTTTAAAGGTGTCTTTACATCAGACTTGCCCTCACAAACAAACGCCGTTTACCTACTTGGTGTGGACAAAGCTCTTGATGATGAGGATAACCAAAAACAAAACACAAAAGAGTGAGGAGGGAGCTAAGTCTTTATCCTTGCATATCTTGGTATCTGACTCCTCTGGAGAGTGACTTCTATAGAAAGTCAGTTTCCAGTGAGTGAGACTTATTTCAACAGGTAGGTACCTTAAAACGATTTTTTTAAATGTAAATTTCAATATGTGTTGTATCTTCCTAGAAGAAAGGTATCTTAAAACTATTTATAAGTAAATTCGAGTATGTGTTGTATCTTCCAAGGAAGTACTCTGTCCATGTTTGTTGATCTTAACGATTTTGATTTTCTTCTGTTTCATGATGGCTTCTGCTGACTAACAGAGTTGGGTGAGTTTTCTCTCTTCTTCTTTTCCTTCTTGTTCTTTTTTTGGTGTGTGTGTGTGTGTGTGTGTGTGTGTGTGTTTGTTTTTACCTCTTTTTCAATGATGTATTGATAGCTTTGTTTTACATTAGCAGATTTACAGAATTGTTACTTCATAAAAAAAGAACTTATGGTACACTTATTGAGAGATGAGGGATGCATTACACGATATATAAACAACAGCTGGGAGAAAATGTGGATTTGATTGTATAAGGTCATTAAACATATTTTTAGTCTCAAAAGCGATTATGTGGCAAACAAACACAAATGAAGCCTAGCATTTGCTGATGAAGTAAGACACAAAGAGCAGTGTATTCAAGTTTTAAGGACTTTCCAATATTCAAGATGATCCAATATTCAAGATGATTTTGTTTAGTCCTCAGAAAGACAGGCAGTTCATTTCCTACTGCTTTTCATATATTTGTAGGCTGTTGGCCATACGTGTCTAAAAGGCACAATTCTTCACAGTTGTCACTGTCCTGAGTCATGTAAAAGTAGCAGATCTTTTTTTGTGTGTGTAGTTTCCAGTATAATTCAGCAATGCAGTTGTGAGACTCTTAAGATCAGCACTCACTGGCATAGTTCATGGCGTGATTGCAAGGCCTTTTAAAATCATTGTTGGTACAGCTTTCAAGAGGTGTTCTGGGATGGCTGTTTTCAGGTCACAACTGGGGCGCTGAGCATGACCCCGATACAGAGGCCTGTTCTCCATCCTCCATGTTTGGCCAGGGCAAATACCTCATGTATGCATATTCTGTCAATGGATATGATTCCAACAACTATGTGAGTGCGCTGCTAAGTAAAGTAAGACATCTGTAATGAACTTGTGGTGAAGTGGAATCCAGTCAAAAAGTCCATGCATGTGGATATTAATATTTGTTGAAATAAACTGCCTGAAGTGAAACGATCTGCTCTGAAAATTTGGTGTAAAGAAAAGATTCTGTCATTCAACACCAGGTCTGTATTTTTCAGAATTATACTGATATGACACATTTTGAAACGCCAGATGAGAAAACATTCTATGACATGAAGATTTTTACTTTTCTTGCTACAATGATAATCAATGATCATCTTATGAAAATATTATTGTTAACACAATGAAACTTTCCCAGATGTGTGTAACATCATGTGACCATACTGGGAGGCATTGTTGAGATGTGTTCAGTAGACAGAGTAGAAGCAACAGTGAGGATGTAAGATGTGAGGGCGTATGTCAGTACAGTTGTTACTGACACAGCATATCACTTGTCTAACCAGTTAATACCTAGTCAGGATCCAACTGACTGCCCAAAACTTGATAGGGCCGATTGCCAATCAGATTCCAGTTCTTGATGGTATGGCTATTAAAGACAGCCATTATAAGCTTCCACTGTTGGCTTTCATTAGAGATGACCGTAAACACATAACACGAAATTGTTTAGGATCGTTGCCTCTTTGTATTGATAACTTTGTGATGGAAAGAATAGTTACAAGCATGTAATAATTCTATGATGGAAAGAAGAATTACAAGCCATGTAATAATTCTATGATGGAAAGAAGAGTTACAAGCATATAATAACTCTACAAGATATTCTTGTTAGAGGATTAATGGCATTTTATTATGTATCGTTCCTGAATATAGAAAAAATGTCTGTTTCCTGTTGTCAGTATTTCCGATTTTCAGCAAAGTTGTTTGCTGATATATAAACTAGGGTAGAAATGATGCCAGTTATAATTCTTTTATGGTCAAAAACCAGATAAATTAGCCGATTGATTTTTTGTTTTGTTGATTGTAGTTTTTAACATTTTTTAATGATTGGTTTAATGTTGTGATTCATTTTTCCAGAAGTTTTCACCGTGCAGTCGCAGTGACATTGGAACAGTTTTAACCAGCAAAATAAAGGGATGTTTCAGTGGTCAGTATCCCTACATGGTGTGGTAACAATTCAGCAGAGAGGTCCACCTCCATAGATGTGAATGCAGAGGACACAAAAATACAAAAATGTGCATACAAGCTCATGTGTGTGTTCACTCTTTTGTGTGTGTCTTTTTACTGTCAGTGACATTCAGTTGTGTGCACGCGTTTGCATGAATGTGTGCATGCTTGTGTGTGTGTGTTGTGCACACATGTGTGGGTGTTTGCATGTTCGCTTATCTGTTCAACACCTTTTCACCAAAAATGGTGGTTATATATGTGTGTGTGTGTGTGTGTGTGTGTGTGTGTGTGTGTGTGTGTGTGCTTTCTACTGTTTAATATCTTTTCATAGGAAGTGATTTTTACTACAGGTGTGTGTGTGTGTGTACACTTGTATATGTATGTGAATGCTTATCTGCACATGCTCTTGCCCATGTGTGTGCGTCGCAATGAAGGTCACTATGCGGCATTTTTGTACAGAAACCGTGACACGAAATGTCTGACTGCGGTCCATTGTTCTGTACAGAAAGCCGAGTGAACACCAGAAAAAGTGTCACTGACTGCGGTCCATTGTTCTGTACAGAAAGCCCGAGTGAACACCAGAAAAAGAGTCACTGACTGCGGTCCATTGTTCTGTACAGAAAGCCCGAGTGAACACCAGAAAAAGAGTCACTGACTGCGGTCCATTGTTCTGTACAGAAAGCCCGAGTGAACACCAGAAAAAGAGTCACTGACTGCGGTCCATTGTTCTGTACAGAAAGCCCGAGTGAACACCAGAAAAAGAGTCACTGACTGCGGTCCATTGTTCTGTACAGAAAGCCCGAGTGAACACCAGAAAAAGAGTCACTGACTGCGGTCCATTGTTCTGTACAGAAAGCCCGAGTGAACACCAGAAAAAGAGTCACTGACTGCGGTCCATTGTTCTGTACAGAAAGCCCGAGTGAACACCAGAAAAAGTGTCACTGACTGCGGTCCATTGTTCTGTACAGAAGAAAAAAAAGTTCCCGCCCTCGAGTGAACACCAGAAAAAGTGTCACTGACTGCGGTCCATTGTTCTGTACAGAAAGCCCGAGTGAACACCAGAAAAAGTGTCACTGACTGCGGTCCATTGTTCTGTACAGAAAGCCCGAGTGAACACCAGAAAAAGTGTCACTGACTGCGGTCCATTGTTCTGTACAGAAAGCCCGAGTGAACACCAGAAAAAGTGTCACTGACTGCGGTCCATTGTTCTGTACAGAAAGCCCGAGTGAACACCAGAAAAAGTGTCACTGACTGCGGTCCATTGTTCTGTACAGAAAGCCGAGTGAACACCAGAAAAAGAGTCACTGACTGCGGTCCATTGTTCTGTACAGAAAGCCCGAGTGAACACCAGAAAAAGTGTCACTGACTGCGGTCCATTGTTCTGTACAGAAAGCCCGAGTGAACACCAGAAAAAGTGTTTTATGACTGCGGTCCATTGTTCTGTACAGAAAGCCCGAGTGAACACCAGAAAAAGAGTCACTGACTGCGGTCCATTGTTCTGTACAGAAAGCCCGAGTGAACACCAGAAAAAGTGTTTTATGACTGCGGTCCATTGTTCTGTACAGAAAGCCCGAGTGAACACCAGAAAAAGTGCGGCAATGGCCTGGTTGATGACGGGGAGGAGTGTGACGCAGGGTACCTGGGAATGTTTGGCCTTGACCCTTGCTGTAGCTCCCAGTGTACGCTGGTGGGCTTGGCCACCTGCAGGTAAAGCCTAGTCGACCATCTGCTCTGAGCCTTCTTCCTATGTAACAGAACATTCTAGAAAGGGACTCAGTATCCCATTGGTAAACTCATGCAACATTTTTTTTGTTGTTGACATTCTCTGCTCTGGCTCTTCATTATATACAGAATCATTAAAAAAAATGTTTGTTATTTTTATTCTGATGTCTTACCGTTTTGATTTGGAAAATTTTTTTGGTACACTAAAAATATAGATAATGATGTGGAAATTAATGTTAGATATTCTTAGTGTTGCCACCTTTTAGTTTCGTTTTTCGTTATATATGTTTGTAAATTCCATTACAACATATTTACTACAAGCACCAGCTGTTACTTCATATTGTTTGTTTTTAAAAAAAACAACTTTTTAGGCGAGTATTATACGATTTATGAAGACTTTCAAAGGAACGGTGTGATGGAATGCCTGATTGTCAATTTCTGTGACCAGCCCAGTGAACCATGAATGCTGCAAGGACTGTGACATGGCGCCAGAGAACACTCCCTGTTTCGGAGAGAGTGAGATCTCATGCTTCAATGCTTCGTATTGCACGTATCCTTTATCGTGTACACACTTGTTTGTTTTCCTCAGTTGCCTTCCTCTTTTTTCCCTCAGCTCCAACACTGGCTGGCTGCCAAACAATCGGGGTTCAGTAATGACTGGAAATGACTGAAGAGAGCGGGTCAAAAGAAAATTGTAACCCTCATCTTCTGACATGGCCGTTGACTTTATCACTTACAATGTAAAATTTCACCATTCAGTTGACATATACTTACATTCGTCAGGTATGTAGAACTAAAAAAGGATTGCATGTCAAAAGTATAATTATCATTTACCAGTTGCTTGTTTGTAATTCTGTGGGCAGTAGCGTAAATTTGCAGCATGTAGAGGCTGAAGGTATCTCTGTGCTGTGTATTTCTAACCCCACTGTGGAATAATGCCTCTTGTACTTTAAATTGTGTGTAATCAATCCCCATTACATGTCCTTTTGTTTCTGAATCCATTGAACAGTAACATCTTGGTATTGCAGCTTGTAAATGACTGTTGTATTACTGTTTGTTTCTAAATCTGTGAAGCAATAACATTTTCTGTGTCACTTGTAGAGCTAAGTTTCCTTGACAGAGTGAAGTGGGATCAGTCTGGATTGTCCAACTCCACCATACAAACTGGAAGGAGCTCCTTGCTTGGACCTGTGAGTGAACAATTATGTGCAGTGAAATCCGGCTGGATTGAGTCACGATAAGGGGAGAACATATTTTTTGAAAGCATTTTGTGCATTTGCAGGCAATAACCCAAGAATGGAGATGTGTAGACCACTCTCCCTGGAATAACCTGAACCTAGACTCTTTATGTTTTATCAGTAATATAGGAAAGGCAATACACAGCCAATCAAAAAGACATGGAATATTCTGGAAAGTTTGAGAAATGTTTTATTGTTATAACCAGTCAGAATTCATGGAATGTGCTTGAAACAATTTCTGAAAGTTTTTTTTGCACTTTCCAGAAATTTTAGGGATTCTCAAAAGACTTCTGGCATTATTATGTACATTTGTCGCCTGTACACATCTCGTCTTGCGCATAATTTTCCTGGAGAACAAATTTGGAAACATGTTAGCAAGATGCAAGCATATTGATCTGAAATGACCAATGATGGGAGGCAGAGTTGATTAGCTGGTAGATGCAATATGGCAGACAAGACATTTTCTCTCTTCAGAGTGGTCCGTATCAGTTGTCTGTTCCACATTGTGTGATCCGCTCAGAAATATATTGTAGTTGTCTCTGTTGACAAGTATACTTACAATGTTAGCACACACATTTCGCTGTTAATAACAGTCAATTTGCCCATCACTGTTCTCTGCTTCTAGGGTTCAGTTATTTTGTATGCAAATGGTTCAGGTTCCACTCGTGGTTTCAAATTCATCATTCAGTAAAAAAAAAAAAAAAAAAAAAATTATCTCTCCAGACAAAATTGTTGCTGTTTTTGACAGTTGTACAGACATCTGTGCCAGTGGGATTTGTTTGAAATGACAGTCTGTCGACTCCACCTTAACTTGTGTTCTGGTTACAATGAGCTTGCTTCTCTTGTCCCTGGGAATTCATTTCAAGTGGATACCTGTGTAGCTGGCTATGTATGGAGCTTTTTTCTCATACTTACCTGTCCAAACAAATGTCTTATTCCCACTTGGCGTGGAACATTGCCATATGATCAGGATAAAGATATAAACAAAATTAGGAGAGCAGGAATCTAACCTCACATCCATTCCTAGTAAACCTGCAAGAGTGATAGCCCGTTGTGAATGCACTTCATCAAAACATATTTTAACTTGATCAGTTTCCTCCTTTTCCTTGGTGGGGGAGCTCACCTCTTTCGGCTCTTCCAGGTCCTTCATTTTAATTTTTTTACTGCGCTTTTTGATATTATGGATTCCCAAAACACTTGTTCAAGCTTGTTTTCTTCTTGGAAGGAGAGGATCCCTTTTTTTTCTTTTTTTTTTTTTTGCTTCTCAAGAGGGAATTTGGGCTGATAATTCCAGGAAATTATAGTCTATCATTACTTTATGTAACAGTCGACCCCTTTGTTATTTGCCTTGGCTTCTTCCAAGTCCGCTCCTAAACCTAGTGCTACCTTGTTACCCTCTCCTGTCTGTTCTTCTTGCCACAAGTGGTGCCTCCTTGCTGGTACTCATGAGACATGAGTCTCTGTACTGGATGTTACTCTTTCTTGCCACGTAACTGGAGGATTGGTTGAGTGTATTTATAAGGGCTTTTGAAGACTAGTTTCTCTTACCCCAGTTGCGCCCTCTGGCAAAGCATTCTGGTCTCTGACTTTTGTCATGTAGCAGGCTGGTAGTCGCAGACAGGCAGGTTTTACCTTCATGACACAACTGAAGAAATGGATGCACTTGACGGTCTCGAAGGGGTACTTATTGCCTAGACAGCAACATACCCCTACTGATATCACATTTGCTCTTTATGTTCAAATCACCCTGTTGACACAACACTTTCACTAGATGCCAGTTGTCTTTTTTGCACCATTTTGAATTTGAATTTTTCAGGTTACCATTGGTGTTTATGTAATATGAGTGGTAAAGAGCATTTGAAGTGGCTCTGTCAGCATTCACTTTCCAGAATGTGTTGTAAGGGGGCCTTCATTTCCTGACGCTGGGTTTGAGAAATTCTCTTATCTTTGACAGGTGCTTGTTTCTTGTCACTTTGTGCCTTTCTTTAAGGGAGAGTGAGGACTAAGCCTTTTGCCTGTAGTTTGAAGCATGAAGACCATGTAGGATCCCTAATGACCACTGCCACCTAGCTCTAGGCCTGGGATCTTTTAGGGACATTCTCACATTGGTTCAGCGTTTCTCTCATCAAGTAAGCATACTTCCAACCATCCTTTTCAATATTCCAGTATTTGTGTGGACAGGTAAGAATGAGAAAAAGGAATTTTACGACTTAAAGTTGTTTATGAAATACCTGTCCAAATACTAAGACGTCTTCCCACCTCCCTGCTCTGTCAGAGAAATGTGATAACTGAGTAAATTTGAATGTTTTGATGAAGTGAACTCACTAAGGGTGATCACTCTTGCTGGCTGACTAGGAATGGAAGCAGGGTCAGCTCCTTGCTCTCCTATTTTTTTTTTTCTTTTTTATTTTATTGTAAATCCTGATGATAAGGCAATGTTCCATACAAAGTGAGGATAAGGCATTTGCTTGGATAGGTAAATATTTTGTAAAACTACTTTTAGTAGTAAAGTTCTTTTCTGTTTTAGTGTATGTGTATTAACTAATATTTGACCAAGCAATAAAGCAGTACTAATTACTTTTTTTCTGTGTAAAGTTCACATGGTTTTAAATTAAATGTGAAAAAGGATGTTATGAAAACCATTCATGCCTGGTTTCAAGAAAAAATAACAAGCATTTTGATCAGGAAAAAAAGAAAGTTTGTATTTGAATAGTTCAGTCCCACAGTGGGTATAGACAGTTACTAAAACAAGCCGGTATGACAGCCTTTTTTCAGTTCCGGAATATGTCTTTCATGTTAACTGCCAGGAAAGTTTACATCTAAATAGCTCAAACCCAAGGTGAGTATGGACAGTTACTGAAACAAGCTGATGCGGTTGCCTTTCTTCAAGTTTAAGTATGTAACTTTATTTTAAATTGTCAGTCTTTTAGCTTTCAGTTTTCAGTGTTTATAAATGTACCTAAAAGTTTTGTGATTTGTGCAGTATGTGTCAGTGTGTCACATTCTTAGAGTAAGACTGAAGGAAAACGGTATCCCAGATGTGCTGTATATGCAGCAGCTTCTGATTGGTGGGAAAGAAAGGGTTCATATGGTTCCTGTTTCAGAGGTCAGTGCGACGGCAAAGGACTGTGCAAACCCTTCTGCGAGGCTCGGGGCAAAGTCTCCTGCGCCTGTGATCAGGGTGAGTAATTGGTGAGCTTCTGCCCTGGCATTCATTCAGTCCAGTATCACACAGTGCATTGAGCAAACAGGCTGACTGCTTTGCTGTTACGCATCCATCTTGACATATGGCCGCATGCATTTATTGGTATGCTTATCATCTCATTTCTAGTAATCAGCTATTCTACATGTAATTGTTATGATTTTTAACAACATGATACAATGACAAAAATATTTCGGTGTAATTGAAGATAGTAATGCTGTCTGACATGTGATGATGCCACGTAGAACAATCAGTTACAGTGGTTGCATGATGTAATGGAGAAAGAGAACAAAGTGCAGGTGTGATAGCGGGTATCTTACCAAGCATGTATGCATGTTTGTGTTTGAATACAGTATCCCAATCATGTCAGCGTTGTTGCCGTGACAACCCCACCTCCGAATGCAAACCCTATGACAACGAGCACCCACTGCCCAACAGCCGGCCATGTGTTGTGGGCTATTGTGTTAATGTAAGTTTGCATATTACATGCAGTATGGAAGTTTTCTGATGGACTGATGAATTGGTGTCACAGGAATGTGAAGCATGTGATGGAATACATATTATGTGGTCACTAGTTGGGATTCCTGATACCTTTCAGTCTCAGGTTACCAAGATATCTCCAACCACAGGATACCCTGCAATGCTGCCGAGTCAATTTGGTGGTGTTTGGTGTTCTTTTTGATTCAGTGCATGCATACAGCACATACTAGGTGCTGAACAGATGACAATGGCTGCTGTGTTGCAGAACTAGATTTAGAACTAAGGACAGTATTAGCTCTGGAATGAAGACTTGTTAATTTATCAGTCAGTAAACTGTCCCCATGAATCTGCCAACTCTGATGTGACACAAGCTCATTAGGGGCATGGATATTCAGGGAAATTAAAACTTAGACTACTGTAGGGAAGGACCACAGCACTTGAGATGATTCCACGTGTGAGAGCAAACGTTTCTCGCTGTAGGGAAAAGTCAGGGAAACAGCAGGTGATCTCTTGTTTTATTTTCCCATTCTTGTTTTACATCAGTTTTAGAAACTTATTCAGAAGCACAAGTACTGTTGCTGGATGTTATGACACAGTCCAGAGATTGATTGATCTCTGTGGACACCTGGTGGTTACACTGTGGCCTGGCGACTAGATTAGGCTGTGAATTAAGAGTCAGAATAAGCCGGGTTTACAGAATGACTTTGAGATGGCCTTGAGGATACAGCAGCCAAATCAACAAAACAAAGAGTATAAATGTGCGTGCAGATGGATCTGACGGGCATTTTTTTGTAATTCAGGTTGAAGTATCTGCTTTCAGGTTTATGGAAACCAGATAAGTGTTTCTTTTTTTGTGAAACCTTCCAGTAAGGGCACCCTCCCTTCCTTCTTGTTGTTGCTGTTGTTGTTTTCTAGAACATTGTCACCTTTGTCTGTGCCTGATTTATCTCATACCAAAGACTTTCTCCCTTTAAAGAGGTCAATTTTTACTCAGTAGTAATGCAGTGTGTATTGTTATCCAATGTCGTATATTGGCCATATTTCAGAAATTCAAATTCTACGTAAAATTATTAAAAACATACTGTCTTATAAGTTTATTATGTTTTCTTTAGAATGTGCAGACAGATTTTCTTTTTATCAGTGTTGCTTGTAATCTGCTCTTTTTAGAGTATGTCACTAAATTCTGAAAGGTGTTTGATCCTTTACCTACCACAGGTTTGAGTGCTTCTCTGAATGAGAACTGTCTTTATTCATGCTGTCTTCTTGATTCTGGAGAGAGGGGCGTCTGAAAGAAAACTACAATGTTTGATCTATGCATACTTAAAAGGCCAGGTGAACGCAATTTGTTAGTTTTCTCATACTTAACTGTCCAAACAATTACATTTTATAAGTGTTCTCATAGTTATCTGTCCAAAGAATTACCTCATTTCTTCTTGGGATGAACATTGCTGTAGCCAGTCAGGATACCCCCTAAAAAAAATTTTGGCAAGGAAGGGAACTAAATCAGTATGTCAGTGTTGCCAACAATACACAGATTTCCAGAATGTCTTCCCTTGATTGGCATGCCACTTTCAAGTGAACTGTTTGCCAGGGTTTTTGTTGTTGTGGCCTTAGCAAAGGAACACTTCAGAGCAGTTTTACTGGGACAGAAGTTTGCGAGTACCTATAACAAAAAAAAAAAAAAAAAAGAAAAGAAGAAAAAAAGTCTGCATTCTGTATAAGTTTTAGCTTCAGCAGATTATAGTGTGTGGATTTCTGTCAGTCATCAGTTAGAAGTTCCATTTCATAATATTAATCCACGTGGAAAACTATGTCTAGTTTATTTTTGTGCATTTTGAGACTGTGTAAAGATGTTTAGTCTTGTGTTATCCTTTTCCTTGATTAAGCAAGGCATGTATTTGAAGGTTGAGTTCTTTCCAAGATATGATAGGAAATGAACTGTAGCATGTGGGCATGGTTTTAAAATATCCAGATGTTCATTTTGCTGGTGTGGTGTGTATAATGTTTTATATGGGAGCATTTGTGCATGTATTAATTGTGTGGCCTTTTTCTGTGTCTTAGGGCATGTGCAAGAAGAGTGAAATTTCTCTAATACAACGACTGTTTTCAGTCTTTGATTCTCTGAGCATCAGTCAAATCAGTAAGTTCTGGCTTTTGTATTATCATTTTCAGATTGTAAAAGTGTTAACTTAGCTTTGGGCAGTTGTCCCATTGCACTCAATTTCTTTCTGTGCCCTTACTGTAGTTCTAGTAAAAAATAAAAAAAAATGGTACAGTGAATGATTCTGTGTAATTTATGTAGGAACATGTTTGCTTGGATTATATATATATTATCTTGAAACAGTGCACAGCCAAAGTAACACATTTATCTGATATTAACTGGTTTCAGTCAGTGTGGAGATGTGCTTCAGTCAACATTGCCTTCATTGTCATAGATACAAGTCATGGCCTGAAAAGTTTTAACTTTGCGCAAAAGGCTTTTCTCCTATGGCAGTTCAAAATACTGCATTGTAATGCTCAACCCTTCACAAATAAATTGTATGGAAATGAAATGTAGACTTCTGCGGAATATGCAAGATGTGGGTGGACTTTAGTCACAGGCAAACATGTGGATGGTAGTTGGAGGTTTACTATGATGGAAACCATTTTTAAAAAGAAAACTCAAGTGTCTGTGAAAAATCATACGAAAAATTTGTTTCAAAAAAATGTGTTAGAGAGTTACAAGTATGATCATGAATATGGGCGTGACTAGTTCTATTTTCTGGCATTTTCAGTTCAGTTTTTCCGCAACAACATAGTGGGCTGTGTGATGGTGTTCAGCCTCATTCTGTGGATCCCCTTCAGCTGCTGTATCTCCTATCATGTAAGTCCTTCACTGTTGTCAGAAGCGTAATTGTGTGTTCAGCTGTACCTAGTGTTACGTAAATATGTTAGACACTGGTGCATAACCTTGAGAAACATAAGTAGCACATTCTGGGGTTTCAAATGATCTTGGAAAATAGGTAACATCCCCAGCTATTACTTCTTCTGTAATCAAGGGTCATCAGCTTGTAGGGGTTCAGGTAATGAGGAGCTCAGCATAATCTCTGGGTGTGTGTATGTTTGTTTATTTTTCAAACAATGTGAGTGTTTATTCACATGTCAAAAGCATTTCAGTAGATGCCAAAATCATTGGTGATAAAGCTTTGTTTGTCTTTTTGATGTTATCCACACTAAGAATAAATCTGGAACTGTCCAGAGTCTTAGCTTGGTTACATTTCTACTGTAACATGGCCAGCTTAGTGTATGATAGTCATCTGTATGTTCTTCAAGGACCGGAAACAGCGGCGTAATCTGCAGCAGCAAGTCGGCGTTGATGTACGAGAGGTAAGTCATTCTATTTTCCATGTTATTATTAAATGGGTTATAAGAAAATAACACCTAAAGTTAACACATAGAAAAAAATGCTGAGAGGGGTTAGGGTGAGGGGTCAGGGAGAAGGTTTGGGGAGGATGGAGTGCGAGTGCATGGACGGGTTTGTGTGCGTGTTCATTGGAGTAAACAAGAGACAGCCTGTCAACTTGTGTTGGTTTTAAGATCATTCTTTCTGAATAAAAACATCAGTGACGGCAAATGAAGAGTAAAGTTGAGTGTTTCCCAGTGCAATGTGCAGTTAATAAAGATTCACCTTTTGTAACAGATGGTGCTTCTAGGTGTTTGCTTCACCAGTTTTAATTTATTCACTTGTCACACATTTTATTATTTTTTAACTTAATGGTGATGTCCTAAAAAGATGCTCGTCATCATCACATGATGCAGCATTTCAGCCACATTTTCAAAAATTCAGTAGACGTATACAATATTGCCAGAGCATGCAAACCACACAATGATTTAAAAGTTCATTGTGTGTTTGCTTTGAAATGTCCAAACAGATTTTTCATGATTGTGACTGGCAAATTTCTGCAGTTTTTAAAGTGATGACACTTCATTCCAAAATGGAAAAAGTATGAGGGTATATGAGATTACCTTAGAATGTTTGCACTGCCTTTTAGCAGATCACAGGAAACATTGATTTTTTTTTTTTCATCAGTGTTCCCTTTATCATGTAAACACATTCATTGTCACAAGTTTGCCAGAATGAGATTAATTTTTTTTTCATCAGTGTTCCCTTTATTATGTAAACACATTTCACTGTCACAAATTTGCCTCACAAAATGAGGATTGCCTGCATTCTGCCTTCTTGTTTGAGTAGAGAGCAAATTTTGACCTGTCTCAGACCAACACTACATCACTCATGGTCTCTGAGAAAGAAACTTATGTTTAAATGATCAAGTTAATGGGCTGTATACAAATAGTTGGTTGACTGCAGGACCTGGATCAATAAGACAACTTGCCTAGGGTATGGTAGCAGGTCCTTGAGGAAGAGGTGGATGAGGGCGCTTCGGTTTAAAACCTTCTTTGCTCAGAGGGACAAGTGGGAATGGGTGACAGTGGGCAGGGAGAAATGGGGAAGTGAGGAAGTGAGCACTGCCAAAAAGCTGAAAAGTGAATACTGCTTGAAGATGAAAAGTGTTCAGCAAGGATTGAGGGGGAAGGAAGGAGAGAGTTGGAAGGGATGAAGGGGGGGGGGGGGGTATAGAAGGAGAGGGCAGGGTGGGGAAGAAGAGAGAAATGGGTTAAGAGCAGAAGGACTGGGGGGGGGGGGGGGGGGGGGGGAGATAAAGTAAATAAAAATAGTAATAATAATGTTAAGAGACAAAATCAAGATAAGTAAGAACAAAGGGCTGTTATAGAGGAAAGTCAGTGTTTGATATTGATTCCATTTGGGTGGATAGTGCCAAGTTTGTGAATAAGGAGGGACTCTTGTTCTTTACGTCTTATAGAGGAAGATGAATTTTGCCAGACTGCAGCAATCTGCATGTGGGAGAGGTTGTGGCCGGAAGAACAGAAATGGTTTGCAATTGGTGTATTGTAACCGAGACGGACTGCTCGTAGGTGTTCTGTGAAACGGTCGTTGAGGGTTCTGTAGGTTTCTCCAACATACAGGAGGCCACAGAAGGAGCAAGAAAGAATGTAAACTACATTGCGGGACTGACAAGTGAAAGGGTTGCGTATGGAAATTTTGCCTGAGGGGCCACAGATGGTTGTAGAAGAGTTTAGGTGAGGACAGGTTTTGCATTTGGGTTGCTTGCATGGAGAATTGCCAGGTGGTGAGACTGTGTTTGTGGACAATTTTGAATGCACAAGAAGATCTCTGAGGTTGGTGTCACGTTTGTAGGCAACTAGTGGAGGCTGGGTGAAAATGTGTTTCAGGGAAGGATCAGTCTGCAGAATGTGGTAGTTCTTCATAAGGATGTTTTTGATGGCGAGGTTGTGAGGATGGAAGGTGATAGCAAGAACAGGCCTGTCGTCTGATGAAGGAGTGATCTTTTGCTTAAGAGCAGTGTTTCTGGGAATTCTAGAGGCCCTTTGTAGGGCTTCTTGGCAAATGGGTTCAGGGTATCCACGTTCAAGGAAAAATGAGATCATCAGGGTAGATTGTTTGGCGAAATCGTCATCATCGCTGCAGATGCGTCGCAAACGAAGTAGTTGAGAGAAAGGAATGCTTGTCCCAGTCTGGGACTTTTTCCGTCGCTTCATTGACGATTGCCTCGGTGCAGCCTCCTGTCCAATCCAAGATCTGAAAAAACTTCATTGACTTCGTCAGTGGATTTCATCCAGCTCTTAGATTCACTTTTGAAATCACCCAGACTACCATTTCCTTCCTTGACATCAAAATCTCTATCTGTCCCAACTCACCCTACCTCACCACATCTGTTCATTACAAACCCACCGACTCGCATTCATACCTTCTGTACTCCTCCAGTCACCCTGCTTCCACCAAAACAAGCATTCCTTTCTCTCAACTACTTCGTTTGCGACGCATCTGCAGCGATGATGACGATTTCGCCAAACAATCTACCCTGATGATCTCATTTTTCCTTGAACGTGGATACTCTGAACCCATTTGCCAAGAAGCCCTACAAAGGGCCTCTAGAATTCCCAGAAACACTGCTCTTAAGCAAAAGATCACTCCTTCATCAGACGACAGGCCTGTTCTTGCTATCACCTTCCATCCTCACAACCTCGCCATCAAAAACATCCTTATGAAGAACTACCACATTCTGCAGACTGATCCTTCCCTGAAACACATTTTCACCCAGCCTCCACTAGTTGCCTACAAACGTGACACCAACCTCAGAGATCTTCTTGTGCATTCAAAATTGTCCACAAACAGTCTCACCACCTGGCAATTCTCCATGCAAGCAACCCAAATGCAAAACCTGTCCTCACCTAAACTCTTCTACAACCATCTGTGGCCCCTCAGGCAAAATTTCCATACGCAACCCTTTCACTTGTCAGTCCCGCAATGTAGTTTACATTCTTTCTTGCTCCTTCTGTGGCCTCCTGTATGTTGGAGAAACCTACAGAACCCTCAACGACCGTTTCACAGAACACCTACGAGCAGTCCGTCTCGGTTACAATACACCAATTGCAAACCATTTCTGTTCTTCCGGCCACAACCTCTCCCACATGCAGATTGCTGCAGTCTGGCAAAATTCATCTTCCTCTATAAGACGTAAAGAACAAGAGTCCCTCCTTAATCACAAACTTGGCACTATCCACCCAAATGGAATCAATATCAAACACTGACTTTCCTCTATAACAGCCCTTTGTTCTTACTTATCTTGATTTTGTCTCTTAACATTATTATTACTATTTTTATTTACTTTATTCTCCCCCCCCCCCCCCCCCCCCCCCCAGTCCTTCTGCTCTTAACCCATTTCTCTCTTCTTCCCCACCCTGCCCTCTCCTTCTGTACGCCCCCCCCCCCCCCTCATCCCTTCCAACTCTCTCCTTCCTTCCCCCTCAATCCTTGCTGAACACTTTTCATCTTCAAGCAGTATTCACTTTTCAGCTTTTTGGCAGTGCTCACTTCCTCACTTCCCCATTTCTCCCTGCCCACTGTCACCCATTCCCACTTGTCCCTCTGAGCAAAGAAGGTTTTAAACCGAAGCGCCCTCATCCACCTCTTCCTCAAGGACCTGCTACCATACCCTAGGCAAGTTGTCTTAATGGGCTGTATAGTTTCTTTTGGACCGAAGCTTGCATAGTACAGTTTGTCAGAAGGACACCATTGTTTAAACTTTGGTCCCTGGCATGTGAGTTCAAAAATTCCAGTTATGAATGAGACTGCTGACAACATACATTGTTACATAGAAAATGTGCTCTCTCAGATCATACCCTCAGCTGAAGTTAAAATCACTGGTTTTGGGTGTCATGAATTGTGGTGTCTGCAGTGCAAACACTGGCACGGGTTGATACTGGTGAGAAGCACAGTTTGTCCGTATGATTGTTTGCAGGGTCATCGGTTTTCATTACTAACACAACTTGTCTTTGGGAACCCTGGTTCATGACTGTCACATGCTTTAGGGACGACTGTGTCCTGTTATCTGTCTATATGAAGAGAGAAATCGTGCGTGTGTGTGTGTGTGTGTGTGTGTGTATGTGTGTGTGTGCGCGCTATGTTTGTCAAGTGTGGATGGTGTTCTCTAATGTTATTGTGCACGTTTGTGTAATAGTGTATATATTTATATTGAAATAGGAGTGTTGCTTCATCATGTCATTTGAGTAACAAATTTACAGTTTAATGAAGCAATCATTTTATTTTAAATTAAATTTTAAAAAAAGAAAAAAAAAGGAGAAAAAATGCTTTTGTGTCTCCATTTAATCAAACAAATTTCTATGAAATAGTTAACTGAATGACGTGACGGTTATCAGTATATCTTGAAACTGAGTACAGTGATGATCTCGCAACAGTTCTCCTTTTGTTATCTGTGGTCCTATATTCAACAGCTTTTTTTTAAGTGGGTTACATACACATTCTTATGATAGGATTTGTGTGTTTAAAGCAATATGACAAGGATATTACTTACATATTGATAAGTTTGATTGTGATGTTACATGTATACAATGGTTTCATTCATGATGTGTTCTCTTTCAGTTGAGTGTGTCAAGCATAGACTAGGTATATATTTTCACTTTTCCTCCATCCACCTATTAATGTACTGCCTCTCGTGTGTACAAGTTATGTGTTTTCCTTGCCTTTCCATCTTTTCTTTTGTGTGAGTGTTGTTATTTCTTCCCTGTAGTGCACAGTATGCTTGACATGTATGAAAAGTAGTGGCCACCATGACATATTTGTTTCATGCTAATAATGTTCCATTTCATTTTCTTTAGTTGTTTTCTTTTTTAATGTATTGTTTCCTTATGATTAACATGCTAATACTTAATACTATATGTATTTGCTTTGAACTGTATTAAATCAATTGCTTTCAAGAATTCATGGTTTTAAGTGTCATTATTTTACCTTATTGTCAGTGCATGTCTGCTACAAGTTTTTTGTGTGTGCATTCCATAGCATACAGTATACAGCCTCTCCTGTTCAGAGCCTGTACTGTTCAGTGTCAGGTGTGCTGTTATAGAAAAGGAGCTTTTGTCTCTGAAATGCTGTCTGTGCACCTCTCACAAACATTGTAGATGATTAGGTATACTCATCTGGAAAGTTAAGAGAGGCAAGTGCAGTTACCACGTATGACTTCAGCATGTTTTGTGAGCACAAGGGAGAGAAGATGGAAGTAGATTTATCTGATCCATAGTTCAAGTTAAGCTGTTGCATTAGCATTAACTGCTTTGGGTCCGGGAATTCATATTTTGCTTCCATTTTGTCCTCTTTGAAAGAAATCATGTTCAGATATGAATTATCATTTTGATTGAAGTGAAAAGTTGAAAATCCTGGCCTTTCTTTGGCGGTCAAATAAATAATGAGAGAAAAAAAAAAAAGGTCTGACAGAAAAAAATTGATTTGGGAGGAAGAGGGTGTAAGTCCATTCAGAAACGATTTTACATTTCAGAGTCTCCAGGATATAGCCTTGTTCACTGTGTCTTTCAGAGCAGCTTTATATTATTTAACTGTGTTTTTAGAATTTCTTGCCTCTATTATAGCATCAGGTATCCAGCACTTCTGTTTGTGCATTTTCCATTCTTTTTGTTGCTCTCTTCAGTTGCTTCTCCATCCTCTCATTTGCTAAGCCTTAGCATGCATTGTAAGTTAGGTGTGCTGTTCATGTCTTTGTAAACACTACTTAAAAAATATTTTGTGTCCTGTATGTTGCCCAGTATCCCAGTAGTACTGATGAGTGTAACCTTTGCAGCTCTGTTTTCATCTGCTTCCTCTTTGTTGTTGAGATGTGTTTTTCTCATACTTACCTGTCCAAACAGATGCCTTATTCTCACTTGGCATGGAACTGTGTCATATCATCAGGATCCCTCAAAAAAAAAAGAAAAAAAAGTTGGGAAGCCTGCCAGTGATCAATCTTCACAACATTGTCCATGATAGAACTAGTTCAGTTTCAAAACAATGACTGAGGGCAGAAAATGAAGCAAAATTTGAAAAGAAAGGGTTTAGTTACCGCCAAGGACACAGACAAACAAGAGTACAGGACTAGTTCAGTTTTCTCCTTTTCCTTGGCAAAGGAACATGTCTCTCTCAGTTGTCTAAATTTTCAGACTTCGTTTTCAATTCGATATGGACTTGCACAAAACACTGTTTAAGTCAGCCTTCCTTTTTGAAGGGAAAACTACTCAGTCTTTGGTTTCTTGGCAGGAAAATTCTCAGAAGCCGCATTTAATCAATCTCCATTACAACAACAGTCATCACCTTCATTATTCACCTTGTCATCTCCCGAGTCAGCTTCGAAACCTGCTATTTGACAGATACCTGAATTTGCACCGCTTGTCAAAAATGTACTATTGTTGACTCCCATGAGTCTTCATCTCAGGTCTGAACTGTTTTCCATTTGTGCCTTGCAGCTTTTGCAAATATTGCTCTGGCACTAGATGGCTTGCTTTACATAAGTTCAGTTTGTGTGTCAATAGCTATGACAGTCCGCCAGTTGTGACAAGAGATTCGGCTGCCTCACCCTGTCATACCCATTCTAATTTGGTCCTGCGGCCTGTGGAGACAGGCTTTCCTCTCCCCATAATCCATTCTGTGCTCACGACCCTTGGGCGCCTTGTAGATAAAGAGGAGTGTTGGCAATGAAAACCTTGGTGGGCCTCTGGAGAGTATGCTCCACCGATGCCACAGAAAAGTTGCCAGACAGGTGCTTGTCCAAGAGGGGACCTTTTAAAGCTCATTTGAGTCTCTGGTGCCAAGCTCTTGGTTGGAGAACTGCTCAGAGACTTTCTTATGTGAGTGATCCTGCTCCCACCATCTGTTTCAATATTCAGGCATTTGTGTTGGACAGGCAAGTATGAAAAAAGGAATTTTATTACTGAAAGTAGTTTTATGATATACTTACATGTCCAAACACTGACATGCCCAGCTACCAGTCTACTTAGGAGCTAGTTGTTTCATAGCATAATGGCGTGAACTCACTCGGGGTGATCTGGTTGGGAACTGAAGTGAGGTTAGCTCACTGGTCACCCAAGTTTATTTTTTTGTGGATTCTGATAATATTGCATTGCTCCATGCCATTTGGGAATAAGGCATTTGTTCGGATCGATAAGTTTATTATAAAACTACTTTAATAGTAAAACTCCTTCAATGTGTCTTTTATTATTTACACGTAGACTGCATAAGTTATTTATGTGTTTTAAACACTATAACAAACTACATATTCTTTCCTGATGGTTTTACATTATGCTTTCACATATTATAACATTCAGTGAAAGGTTCTGTGACTTTACTGCATTCCTGAATGCTTTTTTTGAGGTATTGGAAAGTGTAGTGTTTAGTTACTGAACACAATTGTGTTTTTCAGGTAATCTTTCGAGTGAGATATGGAGTGTAGTAAGTCTGTGGTTTATGAATTACAGTGTGTTGACTTGAATACATGGTCAGTATCGGAAAGCTGTCACCTAAAAGTCGCTTTTTAATCTGTTTTTACTGGTATCAAAATTTTAAAATGTGTACAAATGTATGCATTTATGAGTAATTAAAAAGTATTTTTACGTTTTTCATTGAGATGGAAATAGTATCAGTTTATTTCATTGCATTGGAGAATATTGAATTTGTTTCTTTCAGCTTCTCTTCCCAACCCCCCCCCCAACCTCCACCTCCAAATGTCCTTGTTCTCCAAGTAATCTTTTGAGTAATATTATACTGAAAAAGAAAAAAAAGGTTTATGCAATAAACAAATGTACAATGATTTCCCCTTAGGTCCTAAGAATAAGACAGAAATCAACTTAAAAGAAACATATTCATTTGTATTTATTCCAGAGCCTGTATCTGAGTGAGTTTTTTGGTTGCCTCATTTTTATCAGTTGGTAGTATGATAATGTTAGAAAAAAAAAAGAAGAAAAAGGAAAAGAAACTGTTCCAGGACAGAGACTTCTTACATGATGAGGATGGACGCAAACTGGAGCGGCCTGACGGGCCCAACTTGACCTCGACTCCACGCTCTGCTGGCACACAGCGTGGCTCAGCGCCACGTCGGCTACCGCCGCTGGTCACGTCACACATCAGGGAACATGCACGTCCAAGGAATTCTGTCATGCCTTTTGGCGGTGGTCGTTCCCGCCTTGACCTTCACTGAGATGTGTCAGGGGGTAAAGTCTGGAGGTGTAGCTGAAGTGTTGCTGATTAAAAGTGGTGAAAAAGAGGTTTGAAAGGAGGTGCTGTATTTGAGCAAAGCATTTGTGAATAAGAATAAGAATTTGTGGTCTTGAGATTTGGAGGGATTGTTTTAGGATGAAGGATGAAAAGAAGCAGTCTTGAAAGATGCAGTCTGAACATTTTTGTTGTCACAAGTATTGGCTGACCAGCTGTCATAAGGTTACTGAAAGATGCATCATCTGTATCTGTGAACCGATGCTGATTGCTTGATGTTTGTTCTGGAGAAGGAAGGGGTTAGATGAAGAGGTGGATAAGAATGCTCTGTTGCAGTGAGTTTGTTATGGGTTACACTTGAATACATTTATGAAATGTTGTGAAAGAATTGTGATACATACGTTCAGGGGCTGCAGCAATCTGTTCAGAAGCAGGTATTGTAACCAGTCCTGTGCACTTTTTAGTAAGGATGAGGGTATGTAGGTGGATGTAAGTGTGAGTGTGTACACGTAAAATGCTTACATTGAAGCAATAATGTAGTTTTTATTTCTTTTAATGCTGTTTCAAACTTTCCAGTCCCTTTGAATTAAAAAAAAACAAAAAAAAACCCAACCCTAAAACACTTACACACAAGTTCACTCATCCATGCCCTCTTTCATATAGGGATGGGGGAACCATGGAGCTGGGGGGAGCTGTTTCAATACAGGTAACTCCCGCATCTTCTGCAAGTTCTCTGTTACTAACATTCTCTTTTCTGTCATGTTCTTGGATTGTGCTTTTTGTTGTTGTTGTTGTTGTTATATGTCTTTACTGACGTCTACTATTTTTGTTTTTCAGCGGTTGTGGACCATACTCCTGTCTTTGTACTGGAAAGTCTTTTTTTTCCTAATCTGATAGCAGTTTATAACGTGCCAGCTTTTTTTGTAATGATGTGGCAACTAGGTGGTGAAAATTGTACACACTGTCCAGAGTGGGCACCAGCTGTCCATTCTGCAATGTGAATACATCCATTTGATTTTCAAAATGTACTTTTGGTTGCATTTAAAATGTTTTTATTATGTTTCATGATTTTTGATTTGGGAGCGATAAATGAAGGGGAAGGCCTGGCGCTGTCAGCACAGACTAATTTGACATGAGATGTCAAAAGTTTAATTACCATGTCATGACCGTTTTTATTGTTGTATGGCCATGTTGTGACCGTTTTTGTTTCGTCTGTAGTCTGACTTGTTTTGTGATGTGATGTTTTTTCTTATGCGAGTTTTATAACCCATAAAAAGCTCTGTGTGGTCAGCTGGCGTATAATGATTGAAACTAAACCAATCTAAACCACACACCCTGAACTCTTCCCAGCCCCATCCTTGATACATACACAAACTGGAAAACTCTACTGTCTGTCTCTCTTTCTTTTTTTCACGGCAGTGTGTGATGTTTGCCTGCAGTGGCAGAGCAAGGGTGGAATGTGCTTTTGAACACAGGGTACCACAGACCTTGGGAACAGGTTTGGTCTGGTAAAGTATGACAAATTCTGCATGAGTGTGAGAAAAATACTGACCATTTTAAGCCTATAATTAAGGTGGGGGGGGAGGGGGGGGGAAGCCCCAAAAGATGGGGCATATTTGTGTCCATACCAGGAGATTAAAATGGGATGAAAAAGATTTTACGAAAAAAATGGAAAAGTTAATGCAGTCTTCATTACCAGTTTTCAAAGATGCATTTATAATTATGCATTATTCTTGTGGGGATTTTTGTGCATTTAATGCCTTCAGCATGAAAAGATGGTCGACATGGATGGTACAAGATGGACCTTTCATGTCAAATCGCTTCAATAATCGTGTCGCAGATTCTGCTTCATCTTGCTCTGTCAGAACTTCAGTTTGTTTGTTTTTTTATTACTAAATAATGCACAGATGGGTTGGAGGACAAAGATATGGAGAACAGAAGACCTGTAAGTGGATTTGAAGCTAAAAAGATGATAATCCAGTGTTTAGTTGACCAGTGTATTATAATGAAGGAATGCAGGGAGCATCCCTAGCAGAACTTGGTTGGCTAGTCCAAAATTCTACTTCATTGGCTTTCTGAGTGGAATGGAGGGTCATGCATCCCTAAGGAATCTTTGAAAGAGACAGAAAGAATGTGTAAACATGGGTACTGTTACCATAACCAACTGGCATGGTAAAATTGTTCTTGATGTCACATGTTTTCTAGTATGAATTGACAGGGATTACCTCAGGGTTTTATACGTACAAAGTGGCCTCTGTGATACTTCAAAGCAATGGCTGCTTGTCACAAAATAATTTTTGTCATATGTGTATGAAAATGACCTTGTATCTGTTTTGACGAAGAACATGGGAGATGTTATAGAATGTAACTTCAGCACTCGTCTCTGACATGTCTGTCTGTCTTTTTGTAGTTCATTAGAAAGTGTGTTCAGGGTGCCTCAAGTTTAGCTGTGACAGATCATGCCTTTAGCTATTTTGATACACAGAGTTCCTTTAGGAGCATTTTGAGAAATGTAATCAATATAATCATGTTCTGAGATTGGAAATGTTGCTGAAGACTCATTAACATAAATAATTTGTGTGTGTGTGTGTGTGTGTGGTGTGTGTGTGTGTGTGTGTGTGTGTGGGTGTGTATGTGTTTTAATGAAATTTCTGTGCTGTCTGTTCGAAAAGTACAAATTCATTATGTCATGGTCTGTTGTTTGCATTAATAATGACTGCATAATGACATATTTTACATTTTGTTGAAACACTGTTTCTGGCAGAAGTGTTTAAGTGAAGAACGTTGTTGTAAATAGGATGTTCATAGTTTAGATACACTTCTTAATTTTTATGTGACATAAATGTTCATATTTGTGTTTCAACTCAAGCCTAAAGAGGAAATCGCCTGTTGAATAACTTTTCATCATGTTTTTTTGTCTCAAAACTACAGGAGATATATTTCTTGTGTGTTTCTGCACTGTTTTTAGACTTTGTGTGCATGAAAATATTATGTTGAAGATTATCTGAAAAAGTTGAAATGAATGTCTGTTAAGTGTGGTAACAGGGCAAAAGTTGAAATGTATATCTGTTAAGTGTGGTAAGAGGGCATTGCAAACTGCACAAAAAAAAACAAAAAAAAAAGACGAAAAAGGGAATTTTTTCAGACCAAACTGAGGTCGGCAGCACATCACGCACTGGCTTAAAAAGTTCACTGCCTCTCCTATCAAACTTTGCTGTGCCTTGCAAATAAAATCCTCAGTACAGTTTGTGTATGGATGATTTCTAATGTTACTGAAAATGGAAGGTTTTGAATCTTGGTGATTTCTAGCTTGTCTGTTTCCCTTAGGGTTTTTTTTTTTTTTTTTGGAGGGGGGGGAGGGGGGTGGACAGCAGATGTAGCATGAAAGGACTTGCTTATGTCAAAGTCATTTTCTTTGTTGTGACAAAATATTCCATGGTAATAGTTTAGTGCTTCCATTTCATTGTTGTGTTCAAATTCTTCGTGTTTTTATCATGGAAGAAATACCAGTATGTCATTGGTTCATGTTATTTGTTGAGGTGCTGTTGTTTTATGCACAGGTCTGTGCAGAATATGTGGTGAAGGCTTTTTTTTACCGTGATTTTGTGTCAACTGTGAAAAAAAAAGGTCTGCCAATGAAATCCATTCTTCCATTTTTAATATCTAGACTGTAGACTTCACGTTACATTAATGCATTCAGAATCTCCTGTTGGCATCCAAGCCAGTCCATTACTCAAACTAAGATTGATGTCCAAGCCACACACAAAAAATTTGGTGTTTGTTTACAAGTTTATCAAATTTTGACCATGAGTATTTTACCTTGTACGTTTAATTATGTGTTGTGATTTACTGTTGGTATGTTGCACACATTTCAGTCTGTTTTGAAGCCTGATAAAGGAGCATAAAGCACTGATTTTGTATGTTTTATCATAAACATTGGTCATGGTTTTGTGTGTGAGTGTATGCATGTGTGTGTGAGCACATGCACATGTGCAGGTAAGTTTAATTGTTGGTTGGGCTGAGGCAGTACTATGAGATCTCTGTGGACCAGTAGGTGGCTGCGTTTTGAGCTGAGAGCAGATAGTGGTCACCCCAAGAACAGTGGCCAGTGGAATTCCACAAGTTGAAGGCTACCTGAGAGCTGGGGGCCACCTGAGAGCTGGGGGATACCTCATATAGCCACATGATTTTGTTTGTTCTTTCTGATTATAATTATTTTTGTGAGGGCAGGATGAAAAAAAGCTGTGAAGTTATTCTTTAACCCACAAGAAAAGTAATTGACTTGACTTGATGTTTAAAGCAGTTTGTACAGTCACAGTTAAACTAACTCATACAGCCACATGTGAAGCAGCTGCAGCTAGCTTGGTTTCTTGTGGGCTGCTTGCTATGAATCACAGCTGATGTGCTTGATGGCTACTAGTCTGTTTCAAAAGTGTGTACAACAGGGTACGTAGTTCTAAAGGAGTTATCAGATGCTTTCTCAAAAGAGGGAGTATGAATATAAATGAGGAAGAATTAGGAGGGCAAACTGAATGAGCTGAACATTTCTTTACAAAATTCCCTTGTAAGATTAGAAAAAGACAAAGGGAACTTAAAACTTAAAAGAAATGTTTATAAATATTGCCTTGCAAATTTATGCATTTTTTTTTAAAATGAAAACATGCACACACAGTGACAAGAGAGTGGGATGGGCGACAATCATAATATGATATAATGGTTAGAAAACAACGTTGACAAAATAATCCAAAGATTATATACGCTTTTCTGTTACACTTTGAAGTTTATTTTACATAAAGGAGACAGATTGTGTTTGTAGGTGTCTGTATAGGTGTGGGTGTGAGTACATGTGTGTGGATGTGTGTGTGTGTGCATGTGTATATATATGTGTGTGTGTGTGTGTGTTTGTATGTATATATATATGATATGTGTGTGTGTGTATGTATGTATATATATATATATATATATATTCAATTATAAACAAAGCTTGCTCTTATGTCTTAGATTGAAGAAATAGGGGGAGATAAACATTCATATCTGCAGTGGTAGATAATTCTGCATAACTAACAGTATGTGCTTGAGTGGGTGAATGGGGAAAAATAAAATAAATGCTCCTCAAAATGAGCCTTCAGCAAGCTTATAGTCTCCAAGGGGGAGACAATCTCCAATGGGGAGGAAACTCACTAACATATAGCTCCTGGTCAGATACCGATATTTCGAAACCTGATTGTTTCTCCTCAGTGACCGCAGAAAGTGGTAATTGACTCTTCTGCCTTTTCGGTTTTAAGAAGAATGCTATCCCAGAAAAAGGCTGGTGTGCAATACCGTAGTATGTATGTTGAGTTTTCAAAAAAACAACCAAAGGTGCCACCTAAGAAGCAAAAGAAAATCATGAAAGAGCAAAACAAGCTACATTTTCTTGTGAAAAATAGAAAAATATAAAAAGATAACCTCTTAAGACACAAGTGCTGAGGGCCAGTTCTTGGAATGAATCCGCAAGGGACTAAATTACATTAATTTATTAGTTTATTATATATATATATATATATATATAGATATATATGCATGAATTAGTACATGAGTGATAGATGAAGCGATGGGGTTTTTTTTGTGTTGGTTGTTTGAAAAGTTAGCATGTGATTCTCTCTCTGTGTGTACATATTTGCAAGAATGAGCATTTGCGAGCGAGAGTTTGTGTATGTGTGATGGAATTATGTGTGTGTGTGTGTGTATTGTGTGTGTGTGTGTGTGTGTGTGTGTGTGTGTGTGTGTGTGTGTGTGTGTGAAATGTATTGTCTTTGTGTGCAGTAGTTGAAGGTATATATCTATGCTTATGATAACATTGCTGCCATTGCTGTGATTTGCCATGATTGGTTTCCCTCTAAATGTACAATAGCTAAAGATGGGTCACAGAATTTGGACACTTGTGAATTGAATAGTGATAAATATTTGAAAGTCAAGCATTCATTCCTGGCATGATTGCCGTCCTAATGATAATCTGTACAACTCTTTTTCATCTCACATTTGAGTGTCCTGTGCATAGTTTGTATTGTGGCTGCAGTTCAAGAATGAAAAGGGGGAATGATATATACAAGCTTGATAACAGTCATTTTTTATTGTATGGGAATAACATTTTTCTGCCCTACCATGGATACATATCATGCCCTTGGTTAATCAGTGCAAGTTAGGGAGGGAAACAGAAGACCCAGAGGACTGGCAGATAATTGAAGTGATGGTTGAAGAAAAAGGAAAAAAAATGTGCATTTCTCCTCGCATCAGCAGTGTAGAGATGATATAGCAAAGTTAAGCTACATTTTGTGTCCATCCATGCAAACATACCTAGTTCTTTTACTGGTATGATAGAATTCGCATATACATCTGATGTTGATCAGCATAGATAGAATGCTTGCCTATGGCAAGAATGAACCTTATTGATATGACGGAAGTGTAGAGTTACAGTAGAAATAGGGACATGCATCCGATCTTTTTTGTACTTCGTACATTGACTGTTTGTGTATTGAGAGACAAATTCAAAAGTTTTCCTTTCAGTATTTTTCTTTCATTTTTGACTTGCCTTGGCTGTAAAAGCCCTGAGATGAGACCTGGTATTGGTGGAGAAAAGGCTACACACAAAGTGAGAAAGAATATTTTCCCCTTGAAAATGAGCAAGTGTGTTCCCATCTTTGTGAATATCATCATGAATTTACTTGCACAAGAAAGTCATCTAGAAGTTATATTTATGCTCAGATTTGTGCACTTTGGTGAGACTGTTAGAGAAATCAAGCAGTGGAACAAGTATGTCAGCTTGTGCTGAAAAAGATAGTGTGATCCCAAAATCTTACAAGCATTTTGATATGTTGCATCATTACAATTTGTTGTCTCTGTAATGACTGATTTGCTTTTTATTCGTTTACACCCTGTCTCTAAAAGTACACTATTGTGATGTTTGTGTGTGTGTGTGTGTGTATTTTTAAAGACAGAGAGAGCAAATAGAGAGCTGAAATTTGATTTTTAAAAACTATGTTTCAGTGATAGAAGAGAAATTGCATGCTGTACTTAAACATGATTTTCTGAAAAGTGGTGTGTGCATGTGATTGTGTGTCTATCTCTGTGTGTTGTAAAAGAAGAGGGCAAAGTGTACTAATATGAGTTAAACATCATGTGCATGAGTGTGCATGCATACATACATGCATGCTTAATTTATTGCAAGTGCATTGCCAATATGTGATTTAGCATATTCCATAAGATGATAAAGTGGCAGTATGTGTATGTTTGTGTGTGTGTGTGTGTGTGTGTGTGTGTGTGTGTGTGTGTGTGTGTGTTGCACAACAGATGAAATCAAAATCTACTTTATATTAAACCAGTGTTTCGGAAACAATGTTTTTGTGAATATGATGTGTAAGGAAATGTTTTTGTTTTTATTTTTTGAATTTTGAACAGCATCTGTTTAAAAAAAAATAGGAAGGAAAACACGTAGCCAGCCGCATTCTTTGTATTAACTTTCTGGTCCTTTTTTTTTTAATCAACCTTTTACTATATTTTTGTTTTGCTTTTCTTGATAATTCTTTTTTTGTAACTTGTTCAGGCAGTTTTTGCCAAAGTGACATGTTTTATAGTCTGTATATGATTGATATTACTTTTACTACTCTTTGCTTTCTAGATGCAGTTGAAGCAGTTGTTGATAGTAAAATGAAGGAAACAAATAATAACTAAAATCATGTTTGCCAAAAAGATTTTTGTTACAGTTACAAAGCAATGAAACATCAGTATTAATACACTCTACAAGACTTTCAGAAATTTAGCCAATGAGAGCATGATGCATTTTCTATTGTCAGGTAAGTTAGATAAGCTTAACATTGAGGTATCTTTCAGGTTTCTGCTGGCAAGAACTTTTTGCCTTCTGTTCACAAATGATGGACATCCATGCCTGAAATGGCATTTGTCACCAGTGGTATTATGCTCCAAAATGTAGTTGTTCTGTTTTTTCATAGGTAAATCCATTCTGTTTATAGGTTTTATTATGAAAGGCTCACCATGTGCCCATTAAGTGTTTTAAAAAAAAGATGGGAAATATTTGTGATGCTGAATTATCTTTGTTTTATTGAACTATTTTTCACCAGTCTTCTCTTATTCTTTTTGTCTTCATCCGTTTCTGCAGTGTCTGTTCACCTGTTTTCAGATCTTCTCATCTCTTACGTGTGACAATGTTGTCGTGGATGTGGTATGGCAAGGTTACAAACTGTTTTGGCTAGTTTTTGTGTCAGGGATGTGGGGTAGGGGGAGGAGGTGGGGAAGGTTGGAGGGTGGGTGAGGGTGTTATGGTGGGATCAGTTTTATTTTTGAACGGTTTGTGTCATATATGAAAGCCCTATCGGTAGACTTTGAATAAAAGGTTGTGTTCTTGACTGCTTTCATGTTGTGGTTTTGTTTGTGCGAGTGTGTGTGTGTGTGTAAATGTGCGTGCGTGGGCACGCGTGCATGCATGCATGTGTGTGTGTGCGCACGCGCGCACCAGCGTGCATGTGTGTGTGAATGTGTATGTGTGTGTGTGTGTTAGCACACCATGATTTGGTGTATGTTAGTGTGTATCAATGCGTTGCATGCACACGCTGCATGATATTAGCCAAAATTAGCCAAGGTAAATAACGAAAATTTCGGTATCTGTTATACCCAGGAGGCGAGAAAGGTTGTGATAGAGTGGTATGCTCCTGAGACTGTTTTTGACATTGAGTGAGGAAAGGACAGTTAAGGGGAGGGAGAGAGTGGCAAAAGAGCAAAGGGAGGTTGGGGGGGGGGGGGGGGGTAGGTGAGGGTTATTCTTATAATGAATATCGTTAATGCTTGTGATTATAAAACTTTTTGAAAACAACCAGACATAGGCCTACAGCACCATTGTTGTCACGGCTTGGCCAGTTCTTTGCCAGATGAAGACCAAAGAGGGGTGGGTTAGGATTTATGGAAATGAAAACTGGGATTCACTTTTCATAAAGTGCATGTCAGTTTGTTTTTAATTTTTCGGATTGGGTTAGACAGAGATAGGGATATTTGGAGACCAGTGCTCCAGTTACCTTCCCTCAAAATCTTCCACAGGTTGGCATCTCTGATACAGGTGGTTCTGTCCATGGAAGAGCGATTTACTCCAAATCACAAGAGAGACAGAGAAGGGAGAGGGAGAGATGGAGATTTGAAGAAGGTAGATTTGAATGGAGGTAAATTGGTAGGATTAAAAAAAAAAAAAAAAATCAACATACGAAGGAGCTAAATAAACCGGAAACTTTTCGTCTTTGAAAAGTCAATTTCATGCAGAGTTGCTCCCCTTCTTAATGCAGCAGCCGATTCTTCATAAAGTGAGTAGGCCTATGGATAGTTTTGGAAACGATCATGTGTGTCGAGCTGTGTTACTAATGTTGAAACAGAAACAAAGTTACTAATGTTGAAACAGAAACAAACGAACTGTCTGAAATAGATGTTCACATAAAAATCCCGTCCATTTCAAAATAATTTTAATGTAAGTTTTTATGGCTTTTGATGTGTTACGTAAGCGTGAAAGTTTTTATGGCTTTTGATGTGTTACGTTAGCGTGACATACATTGTCAGAAAAATAGATCGATGGAATTTTTCAGTGGGCTTAAATCTAGATCTAGACTGCTCATGAGCTAGTCCATGTTGATGTTTCTCAGTCTTATATTAAGGTTCATTTATTGGTTTACTGGACATTTCGTCAGTTTACAAACAAAGAAGTCTTTTTCCTCCTTACAAACAAGTTTTTTTTTTCCCTCCATGCCTGACAAAAGTGTCATGTTGTTGAAGTACCACCAAGTAATTCCGGACAATATCCGTTATTGTTTTTTTTTTTTTTTTTTTAGCATTTCTGCGGGCCCGTGGGAGCTTACCGAAGGACAGGCTAGCCCACAACCTCCCACATGTTGTCCTCCTAGGCTACCTCTTCTTCTGTCTGTTACTTCATCGTCCTCCTAGCATTGTGGCCTGTGTGATGGTTTTTGTCAGGCCGGCTGTTCTCGAAATGTGCTCGTTCCATTTAATTTTCTGCGACCTGTATAGTTTTCCTCTTGTGGCAAAGTGAACAGTAGAACAGGGCGTCGCATGTGGACTATCTGAATTGTAATGTTAATATCTGGCAGTTATACCTCATATTTAAGGTTTGAATATGACTTTTTAGATCTAGAGTGGGTTTTCCATGTATCACACAAATGTATAGAAATGTGGAAATAAGCAATGAGTGCATGAACTCGATTTTAAGGCAGTTCCGGTTTTGTAGACTGAAAAGAAGAAGAAGAAAAAACAAAACAAAACAAACCCCCCCAACGATAATTCAGAGCACCCAGAAATTACCATGTAAACACATTTACCCCGCCCACATGTCTCCACCCATTATTTTGCTTGTTCAGCAACGGTGGGACATAGTGGGAGTCTCGAGTGGCAATTATCAGATCTCCACAGCCTTTTGTCACGCTCGACAGGCAGAGAGGTGTTTCAACCAGTCCAGCCATTTGTGTTGTCCTTTCAGGACTTCTTTGGTTTGCTTCTGGGACATCCACTCAGCACTGTGTCCGTTAGGATGGTCTTGGAGTAAGTGATAGAAAACTTCAGGGGGTTGTAAACAGCAAATGAAGATTCTTTTATGCCAGCATATGTGCTGACATGCCGCCTGACAGTGATTTTTCCCCCCTTGAAAGGTGCAGGAATCTGCCTGGAGCATTTTCAACGTCTGGATGTTTAGCTCGTGAATTTTAGTGTGAAGTGACCCTCTCCTTCCCATTCTGCATGCACCCCATCCCCACCCCACCCCTATCCCCGGCCCCTTCACTTTTGTGCCGTAATCAGCCCATGATTAGTAAGCCTACAACAATATTACAACCAACCAGCCGCTGTGGCGAAGTGGTTAGCGTCGTGGACTCCCGGCTGGGAGGTCGTGAGTTCGAATCCCATCAGAGTCATGTGGGTTTTTCTGCCCCGACCGGCTCCTACCCAGAGTTGGGTTTGCTGCGGACTCAGTTGGGAAGACTGGGACCACACAGTCGAGTTTCATCCACTTAATGGATGCGTTTCTGAGAGTGTTGTTCAAATTTCCTGACCAACACTGCAGGTGCCTGTATCTCTCGGGCCTGGTTGACGCCGGGATATATTATGAAAGGAAGCGTAGAGTACAGCCCTGTCATGTAGTCTCAGACCGAAATGGAAATCCGTAGCATCATCTTAATCATCCTCATTCTCATCGATCAACATAAAAAAAAAAGTCTCAAATTCTGTGGCCCTTCATGCCCTGCTCTCATGGTGACCTCAGTTTCGATGTCCTCTCCACGTCTGTGGACTTGGTTTGATTCCGTCGGGGTCACCGGTATCGAGTCCAGGGGGGCTGTCGTTGGACGGACGTGGTGGCGCCCTCCGGAGGGAGAGCTCGCTCACGCCGGCTCCGCGACTAAGCAATTATTGTCGTCAGTAGGGGCTTAGTAGGTGGTGTCCTGCGTATGTTAGATCAGAACAGGCGCCACTGAACGCCACCGAAGTGACTCGGCAGCAGTGCAGTGTCTCCTCCGGTGGGTTGCTTCTTGACGACTTGACATTGGCTGCTCCCTGTGGATTGCAGTGCCGGGGCTGCGGCGGGGCCGACCGGGCTGTGGCTGTGGACGGGGTGTCAGAATGAGCGGTGTGGGTGCACTGCCTCGGAGGTGGCGTAGAGGTTAGGACAGCAAAAAAAAAAAAAAAAAAAAAAAAAAAAAATTACAACCAGGGAAACATCTTGAAACGAGATTTTGATACAATTAAGTCTGAGGCACAAACAGGTGCTTTCACTGGCCAGTGCCACAACCAATTTTTTGTACTCGACAGGAAGTAGATGACCTTAAAGGTATGTACGCAGTTACAAACAACGAAATCGTATTCAATATAATTAAATACATCTATGGATCTGAAGAAATATAATC
Source organism: Conus canariensis (assembly GCA_033310375.1). Taxonomy (NCBI): domain Eukaryota; kingdom Metazoa; phylum Mollusca; class Gastropoda; order Neogastropoda; family Conidae; genus Conus; species Conus canariensis. Next base: position 101,739,019 of record CM065714.1, on the reverse strand, counting down.
TGCGAGTCTCACACTGCACACATAGTTATGTACTAACGCGCTCACGCACGCACACACACACACACACACACACACACACGCGCGCACGCGCACACACACACACACACACACACGTGCGCGCGCACACACATACAAGCGCGCGCGTGCGCGCGCGCACACACACACCACACACACACACACACACACAAAGCGAAGAGAAAGACTAGTAATATGCTCATTTTATACTTCCCGTTTATTTGAATTACCACACGCCAACTGAAAGGATTTGTTTTTCGTGTAGGCCCCCCCAGGTGGCAATGTATGGCTTCAACAATGACTGAATGTGGACACCGCAGCAGTTACTACTAAGTTGTGTTTGTAACAGGAATCTCTGATCATCTCTTAAACCGGGGGCCAAATAAGACCGCTATAAAGATTGCAGTAACAACAAATAAACGAATACATCAGACTCGTTGGCTCGATAAACATTGATGGTTCGCTTTGTGGAACGAGATAAAGGAACGAGAATGTTGTTAGTTGACAACTACTTTAGTACTTACTGTACGAGTGACATTTTGAATGCATAAATTGAAAGTGATACCGAGAGAGCTGATGGTGGAGGGGAATCGGTGAAAACCCTACGGTCCTGATATAATCTTTGAATTTAATATAACAACACCTGAATTATTGATTTCTTATGACGCAAGAAAAAGAATGGGCCACCTGATTATAACGCAACGCAAAACAACTGCAGCAGCAACAACAACGACGACAAAACAAAAAAAAAAGGAAAGAAAAGAAACAAAACCTGTTCCTGTTTGAGACTTACAGCTTCTAAAATTTCAAAGTGAGATTTTGAGATTTTTAACACGAAGTAAAATCGCAAACCTATTCTTTGAAACAACAACAACAACGACTATACCCCCACCTCCCAAAACAAGAACAAGCAAAAAAAAAAACAAACAAACAAAACACACACACACACACACACACACACACACACACACACACACACACACACACACACATCTAACTTTGATCCAAACAATCCGAAAAACTGCAGATCAAAGTCAAACCTTCCTTTGTCGAAACTCTCACAACGACTGGTCCTTCAATTCTCCTCTCGCTTGAACACTGCAGAGTTGAACCTTCAATTTTTCTCTTACCTGAGCACAACGGAATTGAACCTTCACTTCTACTTATCACATTTGAATGCATACGGTGTACTCACTGTCATCAACCAGAATCGCGGCAAAACGACACATGACCTATATTTAGCATACTGAACGGATCGCAACTTTTTCTCTCAATCAAAACAAAATTTCCGTACCCCTCAGTCGCCTTTGACACAAAGACAGCATTTTTTTCCCTGTTACAACAGGAACATGTCTTTAGAATTACAAACATTGCTCGCAATAAATGTCCCGCACCGCCTTTGGATTTGAGCATACCTCATGGGTCTGCGCCTGACCCTGTATATAACTTTGACACATCTCATCAACATACACTAGGCCCCTAAACACCTCAAAACGTGTCACAGACAACTCTCGGCTGGACCTTTCTGATTCTTCATAGAACTACACTCAGATTTAAGTTTCTATGGGACATTGTGTCTGAATACTAATCATGGATGTGAGACGATTGTCTGACACACATTGATGATAAAACGATTCCTCCCTCCATCTGCAGACTCTTTTCTACGGCTAGCTTACCTTCTTTTTTTGAAAGAACACCACCTCCTTCGTTCTCTCAGATAACGTGCATGACGTGAAATTAGGGAGTGGGCGAGGGATGTAGGGGTAAGCCAAATGCGCGCGCACACACACATACACGCTATCACCACCACCACCACCTCTACCATTACCGAGACTATTCCTAACACTTATCGCCAAATACAACCAGGCCATCAATTAACTGCATCCATCCTGTCCCGACTTTTCGCTTGGCGTCAGCAAAAAAGCACCCCATTGGTGTCATATTTCCGCGGCTACGTGTAAATCTAAACACTTCATACTCTTTTAAGAACTACACTGGCGTTCTGTTCGACCAAGAAGAAGGTTCAAAACTTTCGATCTTCGCTTCTGCATTATTTCCGGAGCAATCCCATTTCCCCGCCCAATCCGTCCCTCCTTCTCTGCTGTAGAAGTGATATTTTTATAATGATAACACTATTATAACGCTGAACATTGCCAGCCCTTCCATGACCTACCTCTCTCTCTCTCTCTCTCTCTCTCTCTCTCTCTCTTGTGTTCTCGTGTGTGTGTGTGGCGACACCTTGAAAGGTCTATGCAAGCTGTCGTTCATACACTGACGCAGATTCAGTTCGCATTGTTTTTTTTTTTTCTTCAGAGTTCTGATGATATAGTTTGAAATCGAATTGACATGGTAACAGCCCTGATATGCGTCCCCTTCTCCCCATTCATACCCTCTTTCTACTCCCCCCCCCCCCCCCCCCCCCCTCAACCTTCCTTCTCACGCGCTCCTGAGATCGGATGGACTGAAAACAACATGAAAAGAAATGATACCGGTTGTCTTGTCAACACTTGGTGACACCATCCCCTTCCGAGGGCAGAACCGGTCGGCCAGATCTGTAGCGCGATCATCGCTTGTAGATGCTGACACGACAGAACCTCGTAAAATATGTTGAAGGTTCGCCCAATGGTTTCCGCGTTATCTCGCAGACAGATAGGCAAGCTGACAGACAGACTGGACAGAAAACACTTCCCTGCTCCGCTGTGCCTCGTCAGCGTACATGGCAAACAAAGAGAGGGGTGGTGGAATGAGGAACAAAAAGATGGATAACAACGGAATCGATACATCGTCATAACATGACAGGCTGTCTACACTAAACTTAAACGCATCAGCTCCATTCGCCGATTACTCTCACGCTAGAGGCACCAAGACATACTGACTGCACGTATTTCATGCAGGCTAGGTTATTGTAATCCTCTTCCCACTGGCTATTCACATGAAATTCTAAGACATCTCCCAACAGGTTCAAAATTCTGTCTTCAAATTCAAATGAAAGGCAAAGTTTCAGCGCTGCACACCTCTCTTTAAAGAGCTCCAATGGCTTTCAGCTGAACGACGAATTAAGTACACCTTCATTCTTTAAGTCATTACTGGAACTGCATCCAAATATCTTTTTGAACTCCAAAATCTATATTTCGTCAAGGCATCTCCATTCTGCTGCTGATGACAGAATCTACCGCATATCAAGTTCAACAGAGAAAGGGCACGGGGGAAGAGCTTTTAGTATTTCTGTTGCCCAAACCTGTCACTCTCTCCCCATCCTCGTCCGCCGCACTCCGTCACTCTCATCCTTCAAAACTAATGTTACAAAAAATTCTTTCCAATCTTTCTATTCCTGATATCCTCGTTTTTGTGCCTTATTGTAGTTGTTACAGTGTGTGTGTGTGTGTGTGTGTGTGTGTGTGTGTGTGTGTGTGTGTATGTGGTGTGTGTGTGTGTGTGTGTGTGTGTGTGTGTGTGTGTGTGTGTGTGTATGAATGCGCTTACATGTACATGTGTTTGTGTTGTGTGGGCTTGATCATGGGCGCGAGTATGCCTGGATAGGGAGGATGGGAGACGGCGCCCCGCGCTTGTGGGTGTTTTTGTGTGGAGAAAAGAAATGTGTTCACAGGTGCTTTTTGTTTTTGGAAAGCGCTTTGAAATTGTGGAAAGCGCTATAGAAATGTCTTCTTACAACTAACATTATTATATAACCATAGCGTTAGAGAGCTGAGTCTGGAAAGAAAGCGATCATCAAAGAATTAACTTGATCAGCTGTATATGCTTATGGGGTGAAGGAAGAAGAAAGAATGGGTGGATAAGAAAAGGGGGACGTTTAGGGTAGGTGAAGGAGGGGGAGGGGGATGCAATTGACATACTTGAAAAACATAAGCTAGACTATTTCATGAACAAGCACCTGTCTGGAACCTGTACTGAAGAACACACACACACACACAAAACCACACACACACACACACACACACACACACACACACACACACACACACGAATGAGAGTGACAGGATAGCATGTTATAATATGAAAATCCGCGCAAATGAATGACAGAAAAGGACACGAGTTATTACGCTATTTTTTTTTCCCAAAGGATCAAAAGCGCGATCTGTTTACACAAGCTGTCAACAGCTGCAGTAGGACCTAGTTTTTCTGCAGCAGGCGCTGCTGCAAGTTCAACTCATTGAGTTACTTCTGTGTTATCAGCGGCACCCTGCACATCAGCCGTTCAGGGCAAAACTGGGGCTGTCTAGAAATACAAATCAATGCAAATGAATGATAGATCGAGGATGTAGCGGGCTGGAGAGGACAACAGAGAGGGAGGGTGGGTCAGAAAAGTTGCAGCAGAACAAACAAAATTCTGCATTGTTTTTAAGTATGGACATACAGATTTTTTTTTTTTTTACATGTGACTCAGGATATGTTTGAATAAGGGGAAATGTTGCCTAAGTTTAGTTCCAACAATACGCTGGGGTTTAGGAAAGATTTAGAATTCAGCGACAACATTTTTTGTTTTCTGCTTGGGTCGATTGCAGTCAGTGGCATGCACCGGTGTCTTGCACTAAAGTGCAGCCACACACTACTGAATTAAACTGTAAAGTATGGACAATTATTAAACTCATATTAAATGCAAACGTAAGTAAAACCAGTCATCAGCAACCTAAAAGAAACACAGTACTTTAGATATTGAAAAATGAAGTCAGATTCCTTGAGAAAATGAAATCCTCGTGCAACAGCAACAGCAAACATCCAAGAGCAGTTAAATATTTGTTAAAGTCTTATGTTATTTTATTACATGCAGAAAATAAAAGAGAAGCATCTTTTCAACTGGTGTCTTTGGGGAAAAGTTTGTCCACAAAACTAATAAAACGATTCAACAGTTTAAAGAAATAATGTTTACTTAAAAGGAAAAAAAGTCCTGTCACCAACCGACATTAAGTGATGCTCTAAGAGAAAATGATGGAATTTGAACATAGGAAACTTGGTGGAAACGTGGAACATACAAACGGACGAATCTTTTTCTAATTTTACATTGCAAAGAGCAACCCGTCAGCGCACTCAAAAGGTCCCCATCCCCACCCTCCCCCAAACTAACAAACAAACAAACAAAAATCAATGTACCCTTCTCTCAGTCAAACACTTAACAATCCTTTTCCTACGTCACAGAGGATAGCTCGTGTTCAAACACAACAGCCATCGCGCGCTCTGATCACAGAGTGACGTCATTGGCATCTGCAACGTCCACGTGATCTACATCTCTCCCAAAACGACCCCCGCCAATACCGTAGTCGCCGTAGTAGCGCTTTCCAAAGCGACCTCCTCCCAGACCGTAGTCGTAGCTCCAGGAACCTTGCCGTTTGTTGAAGCCCAGAAAACCCCGTTTGAGAGCCGCCAGTTTGTCCGCTGTGGACGCAGAGGGCACAGAGCCTGTGCTGTGGGAGCTGCCATCCTCCTCCTCCTGCTCCTTGCTGAGCACGGCCCAGGCGCTGCCTGTGTCCTTAGAGTCCAGCTGTTTGATGCGATCGATGAGGCTGGCCAGCTGGGACAAGTCGCCTTCAGAACGCGCGGCTGGAA
>CM065714.1:101723442-101728442 GCA_033310375.1 Conus canariensis | reverse complement strand
ACACATACTTACGACTACCTTCGGGGTATTTCGGGGATATGTTTAAAACAATAAAAACAAATCTTGCTATTTCAGGATCATCATGCACTTTATATCAGGGAAAGCAGAAAATCATCTTGATCAGAGCAGAGGTGATAGCGTGTATCCCAACACAACTATGACCCCTTCTTTCAAGCTTCTGGAAACATGGTTCTCGGGTACAAAATCGATTTGAAACGTGTCTTGCGAATGCGTAAAAGGATCAGTTTTAAGAAATGTAGTTTACATTTTCTTTTTTGCTGTTTACTGTCCTTAACACACACTTTGGACCTGGAGACTAGTCCTAAAACAGTTTTAAGATGCCATGAAGAATTGGTATTGGGGGAATGTAAAGATGACGGCGAAGCAGAAACCGCCTGATAGCCTCGGGTGATGTCTAGTTGGGAACCGGCATAAACCCTCCACATATTTAAAAATTGTCAACAATATCGTTCTTGAAATACAAGGATGCTAAAACCTTTTTCGGGAATTCTGAAAAACCAATCTACTCAAGCCAAGAGGAACACAAATGTTACATACACATACTTACAGTACATACAGTCTTACACTCCACATACACACTGCTGAAATGTTTTAACATCTATATTCTAACGCTAGTAGTTATTGACTGATCTTAGATTGTCCCAGATGAAGACAATTGTGATCAATATAAAGTTTGATGACACTAGAAATGACAAAAGAATGAAGCATAGCTCCCATCTGCCCTTCCCCTCTTCCCTCTCCGTCCCACCACCAGTCAAAGTTACATGGAGTCAGCCCCACCGATCAACAGTGAGAGGGCCTCCGGTTTGTCACTACTTGGCGGTGATTGGTCACAGAAAAGTCAGTCTGACCAATAACAGCAAAGTCATAAATTTCATGTGTCTACAGCATTTGGTCTAAGGCTTAATTTCGTGTTAAAAATATAGAAACATACAAGCCAATCCGACCAATGACGACAGAGTCATAAATTACATGTGTCTACAGTATGTTTGGCCTAAGGCTTAGTATTATGTTCAAATATATACAAAGTATACTATTAGAATTTAACCAATATGAAAAACCCTTTCTGGTTGTATGTAAGCTTACAACAACAACAAAACAGAACAAAAACAAAAACAAGAACAACACATTTTATTATTACTGGGGAGAACGGATCTGGTTTGACGGGACAACACCCACCATTCTCTGGATCAGTCTCCCTCTATCCGTGCAGCTAGGGAGGAAGGGGGAAGAGGGAATGTAATCAGAAAATCATGAAGGCTGAAAATACCCTGTTACCACACTATGTCTGGTCTGAAGCCTAATTGTACGTCCAGAGACAGTTGGAGGGGGCGAAGATGAACCTGAGCTCTGAAATAAAACAACAACAACAACAACAACAACAACAACAAAGGGCGGGAGATGGGGGAGGGGGGGGGGGCTTCCTGTATAAAATCAAACCAGGATACCATCAAACCTTTATGTTACTGTGACAATCAGAAAAGACAGTTTCAAGAAAGGCTTGGGGGTACAGACGACTCTCCAATAGACTCTCACTGTATATGCACAAGGCGGGAAAAAGGGGGAATACCGTCAACAGAAGGGGATTCTCGCTTTATTCCAACTGATACTACCGTAAACATTATAAAATGCATTTATTAATATTAAGAATGACAGGGAAACCATAGACCCCCCTCCACCCCTCCCCACTGCCAGTCAAGTGGAGCCTGCCGCATTGGCCAGTGGCCGGAGGGCCTCTAGTTTGTCACCACTGGGTAGCGACTGATCACAGGAAAGCCGATTCCACCGATGGAAGAAAGGCTATAAGATCCTGCGTCCAGACGGTGTCCGGCCTTGAGGCTCAAGTTACATCCAATGACAGACGGAAGGCGCAAGGATGACCTTGACCTCCCAAAAAGGTTAACAAAAATGTGCAGACCATAATTATGTTCGTCACCGAGGCGCCGTGATTAATCATCAGACGAGCGATCCGACCAATGTCAGAGGATAGGCCTAGAGCCATATTAAAAATCCAATGACTGTCAAACGGGATAGAGATGACTCTGACCTTGTCAAAGAAATAAGGTTGAGGGGAAACAGAGCGGGCGAAGGTAGCAGGGGAGGAAACGTTAATGTGTCAACATTGAAGCTGTCTTTCCTATCCACTCAAAACAAATCTTCTTTTCGAAGAAAGCAGAAAGGCTGTGAAAAAGGCTACCATTAAAGTACAGAGCTAAGAAGCTACACTGCATCTCTGCTCCAAGCTGCAGTGCACAAGCTGGGTGGCCTTCACGCTTATGAAATAAAAATTGTTTTCCAGACTCCAGCTCGGATCGAGCCTGTATGTGACATGGACAATGAGGGTGAGGATGGAGGGTTGAACACCCCAGCACGGGTAGGGGGGCTGAGGGGTCGTTACAACCCAGGTCCCCCACCCTCGCCGAAAATTTTCTCCCCCATTTCACCCTCACTACCTTCCTAACTCATTGTTTGATGTGGGACAGAGCCAGGAGTATGTCCACTTTGGAGGCTTGAGCACCAGTAACTTCTTCTGCTCTGCTGTTTGCCGTTTTTACCACACACTGTGTTTCTGGGGACCAGTCCCAAAAGGCTTAGTTTTTACACATAAAAATTAATATGGTGGGAAAGTGGGGATGGGGATAATGCAACAACCACCCGTTAGTCACGAGGAATATTTAGTAGGGAACAGGTGTAAGCCTTCCAGATGCTAACAAAATGTTATCATCGGTTCAATTTTTTTTTTTTTAAGTTTGGAAAGAGGAATACTGACGCTTTGCTGGAGAAAAATCCCAAATACAAACGCTGATTGGAAAGGCAGAAAAACGAAATAAGAATAGAGTTGTTGTCGACTCAGAGAGTAGTATGTGTTGGAGGGAATGACGGGAGTGGGATGGAGGGGAGAGGGCTGTGGGAGGTAGTAATGGAGAAAGATATTTCTGTCCCAAAGTTCCAAAAGATAGGAATACCATTTATGACGGGGGAAGGGGAAGAGTGTAGGCTGAGGAAGGTGGACTACATTCAGATCTCATCCGACAAATATGTACATGTGCACAAAATCTCTCTCTCTCTCTCTCTCTCTCTCTCTCTCTCTCTCTCTCTCTCTCTCTCTCTCTCTCTCTGTGTGTGTGTGTGTGTGTGTGTGTGTGTTGTGTGTGTGTGTGTGTGTGTGTGTGTGTGTGTGAAACTTTTCATCTGCCTATTGCTTGGTGGACTATGCAGTAAGCATGGTTTCTTTCCTTATTTGGGTGTTGCGTCTTTGTGTGACCTTTTCTTACCATTACTTATTGGCAAGGTTATAAATAAGTATGGTTTCTTTTCGCGTGCGCGTGTGTGTGATGGGATGGAAGTGGGTGTGTTTGTCCCCTTGTTCCCATTGCTTGATTAATACAGTACTTTCTTGTGCGCGCGCGCGCGCGCGCGCGCACACGCGTGTGTGTGTGTGTGCGCGCGCGCGCGCGCGAGCGCGTGCGCGTGCGTACGTGCGTGCGTGTGTGTGTTTGTGTATGTGTGTGTGTGTGTGTGTGCGCGCGCGCGCGCGCGCGCGTGCATGTGCGTGTGTGTGCATGCGTGTGTGTGTATATGTGTTGTGTGTGTGTTTATGTGTGTGTGTGTGTGTGCGCGCGCGCGCGCGCCCGTGCGTGTACAGTTTGGAACCGCGTGGTTTATATTCGCTGTTCCTTCAACTGCGCTTTTTTCATACTGAGGATTCCACCCCTCCTTCTTGCTCCTCTTTCCGTTCCCATATTTTTACGATCAGGCTTATTTTTCATTGTTTTTATTCTTGGATCTTGTCTTTTTTTTGTGGGTATTATCGTGTGTGTTCTTTAGACTTCGCTTCTCATATAACTGACAAAGCTCGGCTGGGCTGTACTTTTTTTTTCTTCGCCTTCTTTCGAGTTCGAGGACTGTCAGTTCCAACGTTCACTTGCTAAGTTAGACTGCAACCTGGGACATTCATCTACGAAAGGAGTATGGTTGGCACACGGGGATAGCCAATGCCAGAGAGGGACGGGGATGTAATTTTCACTCACCATACTGATACCACTAAAACGAATACACATGTTTCCGTGAGCGGTCTTTGTACGTGTTTCTTCTATTATTTTCGAAAAAAAAAAAACACACACACACACACACACAAAAACGTATAGCTGATCGTTTTTACCGATATGTTCAATTTTCAGACGCGTTGTGTTTTAGGTGCTTCCATAACCTGTCAAATTCAGACAATTTGCGTGTTTTGAATCTAAAGTGCTGCCATATGAATAAGCAAACGCAGGTCGAAATGTATGTTGCCCTGCAGTATGGAAAGCTACCCTCTCTTTGCTGATCGAACTAGATTTTTTTAAAGAGAAAAACACTCAGTCAGAATGACATACTAAGTTGTCGCAGCTGTCTTCTGTTTGATTAATCTGCTCATCGTTGACTTTCATCACTTTTCCTGTTGAATCAACCTTTCCGCCAACCTTTTTCCGAACAGGACGGTTTTGGTTTCCTCCACACCTCCCTTTCTCTCCACTCCCCTGTCTTCCGTTACCTCACCCCCTCCCTTCCTTTTTCTGTTTAGAGGGGGTGGGGGATAGCGGAGGGGGGCGGGGGAGGGTAAGACAAGGTCACTGTTATATCCATTCTAGACTTCATCCACTTTTGAACTTACTTTTGTTTCTCTCATTAGTTCTTTTTTTAACAAGTCTGTTCCTTCCGAATTCCACCAGGGCTTTGATTTCCTGTTCCTTTTGAATACCACACCTATTGCGGACAAAATTTCCCTAAGAATTCTAACCTAAATATGACTCTAGTGTCGATTTCTGTCAGTATCATCCCTCTGTTGACAAAAAAAAGCTTATTCTATAGACTTCACTTTTTTTTCTTTTTTTTTTTTTTTTTTTGGGGGGGGGGGAGGGGGGGGGGGGCTGGTATTCATCCTTCCATCACATTTACACTCTATTCTTTTGACTTGGCTCTGTACCTTTTTCTGAATG
>CM065714.1:101685942-101718442 GCA_033310375.1 Conus canariensis | reverse complement strand
GACCATGTAGACGACATGGTGATCTGGTGCGCGAGAGTACGCATTATCTGCTACCTACTGTATGCGGCAGGCAGCAGACAATTAAACAACTGAACAGAGGATTGATGTGTTGCTGTCAGTATGCGCATGTCTTCCTCCCACTTCTTACCTTGTCTTCAAAGCAGGTTGCTGTCACCGTTAACCTCGGCAGAACTCCGCTGAAGCAGGGTGATGAAGTTATCTACCTTAGCATCACTTTTGATAAAAGGGCAACCCCTGGAAACCGCACGTCACAAAGTCCGCGACGAACGCGAGACGTAAGCTGGTAATCCTTAGCACGTTGAAAGGCATTGTTTGGGGGCGGAGGGAGGGCGAGGGGGTGGGGGGGGGGGGGACAAAGGAGAGGATTCTGAAAACTTGTATATGGTGGAGTACTCAGGCCATATCTCGCATACGGTTCCAAAGCCTTTTCGACCCGTGCACAGACAACCCAGCAGACACCCGAACCAGACTGATTGTCTCGCCAGCGAACGAAAAAACGAAGAAGAAGAGTATAAATAATGCGCTGCCTTGTAGGCGTCAGATGAGGACATATCTGTTTTGCTGCCTCCGTATTGTACATCGTCTGTGAAACTATTCAGTTGAAAAGATCAAGAAGTGCTGATCGAACGTCTCAATGTTTCTGTCAGAAAAACAAAACAAAACAAACAACAAACTATTCTGTAAAAAAAAATCAGATGACCGATCAATCCACGTGCCAAGATCTACATCAGCGAAATTATTTGTCCCAAATATTGCCAACACTTCAACGTCAACAACACTAACACACAGACTCCCAGCGGCCGTCGTGGGGGTGCCCCAAGTTTGACGTCAGGTTTTGATAGGTGCGACCTGTGATATATTTTCTGTCACTATCCTGCCGGTGTTATCTGATTCACTCCTCTTCCACGTCCGTTTATCTCTACAACCGAACAGGACCATCGCCTGTTTACTGGACCAATCTGAACCGTTGACGTTCACGTTCTTCATAGTTATCAGTTCTTTCGACAGACCGGCTAGGAGATAGCTTTTATGGCAAGAGGAGCTGTACAAAACATGAAATATTCTCCAGAAAAAGAAACGTAGCAGACAGCTTGCAGTTCTTCTTTACTGAGCTCTTGAGCACAGGCGATCTATGACCTTGAAGGAAAGCCACACTCATTCAAAAGGTAATTTTAACAAATTCGGTACGTTTCCAAATGTAACGAAACGCGTGCATCAATTGTAATTTAAAGAAACAGATAAAACGACTGACTTCAAGCGAAAACTGCTCTACATGTGAGACATTAAAGCAACGATCTCTTGTGACCAGCATTCATAGAAAGCCGTTTCATAAGAACTCATCTAAGAAATTTTTTTTTTTTTTTTTTTTTTAGAAATGCATTTTATGGAATTAATTGTATCCCAACCAAAGGAGGACCCGACATAAATTTATTTTTTTATTCCAGATACCTGAGCGAGCGAACGAGAGAGAGAGAGAGAGAGAGAGAGAGAGGGGGGGGGGTATCATCCATTTTACAAGAAGTTTCATGCTCGTAATTTTTTTCATATTATTATAAACCTTTTGGCACTGCAAACCGTAGAGTGTCTCCCCTCACTATCACAAAATATCAGTTTGGCGGTTAAAATCAACATTAACTATAGACCACATTTGCCTATTCAAAGCTGCCTTCACCTCAGTCTAAGACAGATAGGCCTACATGTGATTCAGCTGGACAAAAACATACAAACCAAAAGGAACAAAACAAATATAAACTGAATCCATTAAAAGAAAAATGGATTATATATATATATATATATATATATTGTGTGTGTGTGTGTGTGTGTGTGTGTGTGTGTGTGTGTGTGTGTGTGTGTGTGTAAGACGTCTGTTATGTTTCGACAGAGTTGGATTTGCCATGAAACGTATTAGTTAAGAACGATGGCGCACGCAACACCGAACGCGTCTGAAAGGGCATCTAAACATGAAACAAACTACCACAGGAACATAGGAACAAGAACCTGTTTTTAAAACGAGCTTATGGATGATGAATAGGTTACTGATAGTGTTGTTATGTCATACTTAAGCAGAAGACACAAATAACCAAACTAAGCAGAAGGCAGGAATCTGCTGAAAAAGAAACCAGTTAGTGAATAAGTGATTTCTGATACTGAAGCAGAGATGGAACCGGCTTCCGTGAAATGTGTGCAATAGCTGTCAAATAAAGGCTTCCAATATTATACCTGTGGCATGGTCCAATAACGGAATATGAAGAACTTTGATTTTTTGCGGCTGATTTTTTTCTTTTTCTTTTCTTTTCTTATTTTCGTCTGTTTCTTTCTTTCTCTCTTTTTATTTATTTATTTATTTATTTTTGCGCAACAGCCGGTGTGTTGTGAGACTTATGAGGCAATATCGGCTGGATTTTTATTGACTTTTTTTTTCTGACAAAGATGGTAACGATGGAATTTATCACACATTCACGTGCAGGCTGATGAACGGATAGGTAAAGGGGTATAGATACTTTTCTTTTAATACTTAAGTCTAACAAAAATGAGGTTTACCTCGACCTGCTAAACAGAACGTGTTCTTAGTTAAGATGTCAATATCAATTGTAGTGGAGCAAAAAGATGACATATTCCCCTCACAAACAATTCGCACGTGCGCGGGCACGTGTGTGCGTGCGTGCATGCGTGCGCATGTGTGTGTGTGTGTGTGTGTGTGTGTGTGTGTGTGTGTGTGTGTGTGTGTGTGTGTGTGTGTTTGGAGACGGACGGTGTCTTGAATTTCAGAATTTAGAGCTGAATCTCACGAAACGGATTAGCCTACACCAACTGTTCCTGATCCTAGGCTATTTAAGGATAATTCTAATGAATTAAGAAGTTTCATAACTGAAAAACACCACAGTGATCAGTGTACAGGACAGATCTTTTATATTTTTCTTTTTCAGCCAGCTTGTCAACGCTGAATATTACCGACAGGCCGTTCCACCAAAATAGGCACTTCAAAAGGACATTGATGTGATTCGTGCTGTGGAAAGCAGTGTTAGCCCAGCATGTGCCTACCAGTCTCTCAGACATTAAAGGGTTAATTGATTGGGATTTCTGTTCGGGACAGCCAAGCACGGCTGGACCTTCCTCTCCTCTGCTGATGGCGGTGGTTATCTTCGGGACGGAGACTTGTGCTACGTGGATTCAATTCTCTTTTTATGGCAAGCGGGAAGTGCTGAGACGTTCTGTGTAGCTTTTTCCTTCCCAGCCTTTCTGGCCTTAAGGATTTAGCCGTGCAGGGGCCAAAATGCTGGGCGGGTCACTGATCTAATTTGCTCACCATCACTAAGGATAATCACTTCAGGGGCCTACGGGTATGTGCGATGATTTATTCACTTAACCACTAGATTTCTCTTCCTTCCAGAAGGTGTAACAAGGCACGTATGTGCTGTATGTATTGACATCACAGCTTGTGGCGTGCCAAGCTCTTCCCAGACACCTCTCCAACCCTTATGTTTTGGGTCTGTTTAGTAAAGACTTTCGTTTAGCAAGCCACATAACGGGTTTTATATAATTTTCATCGGGGACAATGTGATTTGTTCTGGTGGAATAAACTGGGTGCTGAGTCTGCTGAAACTAATTGTCGTCTGTAGCGAAAGAAAATCCGGTCATCTGAGAACAAATGTGTCATGGCTTCTTCTCATCTCGTATAGGGAACACAGGATTCTAGACTGTCTCCAGTTGCAAGTCATTCGAGAAGCAATGTGTCACGGCTTCTCGTCTTACATGGGAAACACAGAACACATGACTGTCTAGGAGCAAGTCGCTAGCAGACTGTTACCACGTTCCCGATCAGCATTTAGGAAAAGAAAAGGTCTGCACTTCTGATGTCCTTCATGCTCCGCTGTAATGGTGAGCTTAGTTTCAATTTCTTCTCCGTGTCTATACCCTTCGTGAGGTTCTGTCGGGGTCATCGGTATCGGCAAATTCATGGAGACTGTCGTTGGATGGACGTGGTGGCGCCCTCCGGATGGAGAGCTCATTCACGTTGGCTCTGCGACTAAGCAATTGCTGTCATCAGTAGGGGGCTTTGTAGGCGATGTAGGAGCTGCGTATGCTGGATCAGAGCAGGCACCACTGAATACCACCGGAGTGATTTGGAAGCAATGAAGTATCTACTTTTGGTGGGTTGTCTTATGACGACTTGACGTTAACTGCTTCCCGAGGATCGCTGGTGCTGTGGTGGGACAAGTTAGGCTCTAGATGGGGAGCCGAAATAAGCGGCGTGGACGTAATGCCTCTGAGGTAAGATGAGATTAGAAAAAAATCCTACATAAAAAAAACTCCCTCCCCCACTCTCCTGCAGTTGTTAGATGCCATGAGATTGCCAGAAACGAGTATGCAACCACCTTGACTTTTTTCTCTTTCTAAAACCATCATACAGGATACTGTGGAAGCTTGGCATTCAAGAGGCAAGCCAAAGACTTCTGGCATAGACAGTATAAGCTGATAACAGCATTGTTTCATCTTATACACGATTAAGAATAGAGAACTATAGAAATCCCTGAAGACCAGCTCTCCAGACATAACACCTCTACGTAGGCTAATAATGTAATAGACCAGTGGTGTCAGTTATGATGTCCTCGACTTCATGTGGATCAACAGTTATGAAGCAAAAATGATTGACTCTCTAATGGGCATATTTGCTTATGGATAATATTCGGACATATAATAATCTAGTGACATCAATTAGGAAAAGAAAACTTCGTTGGTTTGGCCATGTATTCAGATCCATTGGTCTTTATAAAACAATCGTCCATGGAACTGCTGACGGAGGGAGACGGAGGGGAAGATAGAAAAACCGATGGACTGACATTGCAGAGTGGATAGGGAAAACATGTGCCGAGACCGATGGACTGACATTGCAGAGTGGATAGGGAAAACATGTGCCGAGACCGATGGACTGACATCATTGCAGAGTGGATAGGGAAAACATGTGCCGAGACCGATGGACTGACAACATTGCAGAGTGGATAGGGAAAGCATGTGCCGAGACCGATGGACTGACATTGCAGAGTGGATAGGGAAAACATGTGCCGAGACCGATGGACTGACATCATTGCAGAGTGGATAGGGAAAACATGTGCCGAGACCGATGGACTGACATCATTGCAGAGTGGATAGGGAAAACATGTGCCGAGACCGATGGACTGACATTGCAGAGTGGATAGGGAAAACATGTGCCGAGACCGATGGACTGACAACATTGCAGAGTGGATAGGGAAAACATGTGCCGAGACCGATGGACTGACAACATTGCAGAGTGGATAGGGAAAACATGTGCCGAGACCGATGGACTGACATTGCAGAGTGGATAGGGAAAACATGTGCCGAGACCGATGGACTGACAACATTGCAGAGTGGATAGGGAAAACATGTGCCGAGACCGATGGACTGACATTGCAGAGTGGATAGGGAAAACATGTGCCGAGACCGATGGACTGACAACATTGCAGAGTGGATAGGGAAAACATGTGCCGAGACCGATGGACTGACATTGCAGAGTGGATAGGGAAAACATGTGCCGAGACCTAGGCCTTCGCACACAGCCAGCACAACTGAATCTGATGAACTGTTCTACAACGCGGTCGCCCCAGTGGCTGCTCGTGATGCTGAGGTGGAAGAAAAAGAGGAGAATATTTAGGCGCTATAGGTCGCATCAACGATGAAAAGAATTGTATTGCGTGATAGCAGCATTTTATTTGTAAGTTTGAGTGACCTCCTGTCGTAGGATTCATTCTTGAACGACCCTCTCTCTCTCTCTCTCTCTCTCTCTCTCTCTCTCTCTCTCTCTCTCTCTCTCTCTCTCTCCTCCTCCTCCTCCTCCTCCTCCTCCTCCTTCTTTCTCCTTTGGCGCATCATCATCATAATTACTCCACGACAGCCAACTGCCCATGCTGAGGCTCTCAAATGATGGGCCTCAATGTAGCAGTGTCAAAGTGCTCGGCCATGTTCACCTCCAAGGGCTCAGGCTCTACCGCGGTGCATTCCGGAATACCCTGTGCACAATCTGTTCACAGAAGCTGGGGAATGCTCTGTTACAACCCGCAGTCTTAAACCGACACTAAATTACTACCTAAAACGGGTCTCTAAACTTAAAAACACTGCATACGACCGTGTTTTCGTTAAAAAAAAAAAGTACATATATAAATCTGAAGAAAACTTTCCCTGCGTATTTTCTCTGGGAATCCTCATCCATTCTCATACCAAAGAAACACCAATGTTGGAGCTATTTCAGATCTCTCCACATTTGCGGACAGTCTGCCGTAGACATTTCAAACTCTGTTGTTCATTTTGATCTTGTGTCTTACACACACACTGGCTTTCAAAACTTACTACACATACCTATACTAGAACTTTCCAAACTTTCGGAGAATGTTTTACTGCTTGTTTTAAATCGGACGAAAGTGTTAGTCCATCCGCCGTCTGTTTCTCTTCTCCGAACCTTCCACTGTCAAAATACATTCTTACAGTTCGGTCTTAACATGTTCTTCGGGCCATTTTCAACTGTAACATGACTCGTGTAATATCTTTAAAACGTCGTTAACTTGTATACTTCTCTTATAAAACGATGTTTTCTCACTCAAATCATGTTGGAATTCGAGGCAAAGAGATTGCTGATCAGATTGCCAGGAATTCCACTAACTAAAGGTTTTGTTGAAGAGTGTCCATTTTCTTTCCTTATTTTAAACCGAAAGCTCAATTAGATATCAGAGACCCCCTAACAAGAGGAACGCAACACGTGAACTGTAATGAACTTCAAAATTCAGGTAATGTGCAGACTGCGTTATAAGACGTCCAGTGTCAAATTTCTTCATGAGTGGCTGTACACAAAACAGGCACAAGTAATTTACTACAAACTCCATGAAGAACTTATTTGGCATTGTTCCACCTGATATGATTTCCGGTTTTTACCTATAGACATTTTCCACTGGATCCGAGTGTGATGCGGATTGTGATCAATTTTGGTTTAGACTGGTCTGTTGGCTACTGGACGAACAACCAAGCCTTAGTTTCAAGAATGGGTTGTCCATAGTTCGGATGGTAACTTGCTTGTAGCCCTGATCTGGCCTCTTTATTCGCTGGGCCATAATCAAAATGACTAGTTAACAATGTTCGCAAACTGCCGTGAATGGGTGCATTTGGATGAAATTTGCTTTTTTATTTTCTTGATCTCTTCATCCGTACTATCATTTCTGCCCATCAATGCCATAACTCCAATACCGTTCATTCTGGCTCCCCCATAAGCAGCTATACCCACAGTCATCCTTTCCCCGTCACAGTACCAGCATTTTACAGGGAGCAGTCCGTATACGGCAGTCATGAGATAACCCACCAGAAAAAAAAGCTCCATTGCCGTTGAGTCATTTCGATGGTGTTCAGTAGTGTCTGCTCCGACCCTACATACGCACAACACTACTTATTAAGCCCCTAATGATGGTAGTGGTTGCCTAGTCGCGGAGTCAGCATGACTGAGCGTCCAAGTCCAAAAGGCACAGCTATAATCATCCAGTGAAAGTGCTCACAAATTCGCCAAAATCAAACTTAAATTACAAACTCACGACGGATATGGTTGTAGAGAGTATATCAAAACTGAGGTTACAACCACAACAAAGCATTTAAGGCAAAAGAGTATAATACTTTTGAAAATATAATGATTACTGAAAATGATGATGATGCGTTGGAATTCCGTTTTGGTCTTAGACTACAGGACGGAACCCTACGGTTCTGTTCACAATAAATCCCGGTGTCAACAGGTCCGAGAAACACGAACACTTGCAACGTTGGTTGGGAAATTTGAGAAACGTTTTCATACAAACATCCGTTTATAAAAAATGACACGATTGTTTTATTCTGTTCTTCCCTCTTGAGCCCATGGTTACTGAACAGTTGTAGGTAGTGCCCGGCCAGAGTTGAAATATCCTACAAATATATGCCTGCGATGGAGTCTGAGCTCATTACCTCTCAGGCCGCGACGCACGACCTATCCTCTGTATTACGCAATAAACTGGTTATATCTTGACTGACTGCGTTCTGTTCTGCTGCCTTCACCACTCTTTATTTCCACTGATCTTGGGTTCTATTCAGACTGCCAAAGGCTATTTGCATTTATAACTATGTGTCTATTGGATGGTTGGTTTTTAACGCAAGAGAAGGTCCCTCAGTTTTCCATCGTTTGTGACAGATCTTCGGGGCATACGTTTTTGCTTGTTAGCTTCACTTAGCCCACCCTTACCCTACCCGCGTCGCTTCCATTCTGCTCCACATCCTCGGGTTCCTGCGAGGGGCAGTTTATCAGTTTAGCCGTTCTCTATGTGATAGCCATCAACTGTTCCTTGTCTCCAAGTGCCGCGTTCGCTAAACATGGCCCCCCTCTTGACGGCGATTCCGGTCTGCCCATCTCAGCCCGGATGAGACGTCATCGTTGCTATTAATCCATTTCCGCCCGTGCCGTTTCTGTTTTTGCAATGGCTCTCTTTTAACTGCCGACAAATCGTCCATACAAGCGCTCGGACACGCGCACTGTTTCTCTGACGTTCTGGGAAAAAAGAGATCATTCTGACGTGTTCAGGATTAGGAAGGCGAAAGTAAGACCTGAACAGGGTTTTTCAATTCATATTGCTTGCAGTCTAGCCGATTGTGAGGTAGATCTGGGTTGGAAGCACGGGAGAGATCCAGACATGAGCTATGCTGATTGTAGGCAATCGAGCGTGCAGGCCACGTCAGACCTATCAGAAACAGAACAATAGTATGGCATAGCAAAGTGGGCTCACAATCTCTTGAAAGAAGGGATAGAAACAATAGAACAAGCTTACTCATGATGTATACGACCCGTCTACTCATGCAGCATATCTCAAGAATATCAGGATTGTCTGAACCAGAAAAAGTAGCACACTATGATGCTGAAGCCAAGGAACCACAGTACAGAACTCACAAATTTGTCTTGTTTCCTCTGTGACGTCATCTACACCTAAAGTATCTACCCACTTAAACAGTATTTAATTCCTCCATACCCACCTTCAGAAATTCCCTGAAAATTAAGTATCCCCTGAACTTTGGAGTCGGCCAAAGGGGCAAGACTGGCGTGGAAAAGTGACAATTTCTGTGGCATGATCAATGTGTAATAACGGAGAATTCAGGACTGGATCGATTGGAGAAATAATTGCCTGGCCTGTCTCTTCTTCCTTCGTCTGCGTATGGCTATGGGCACAATAACGGTTGTTTATCTGATAAACTGGAACGGAAGGGGTGAGGTGAATAGCTGGATCGATACCCCATTCAGTCCGTGATCCAAACCAAAGGCCTTTCGCGTTATTTTGTGGGAGAAATATTGGCGATTGATATTTGGATTTGCACGCAAGGGTTCAAATCGCAACGCTGAACTGATTTCAGAACTGTCAAATTCACCACGTTGTCATCCTGGTGATGCCAGTGTAGTCACAGATGTAGGTCTTTCCCCGTACTCGCCTAGGGTTGTCGTTCCTGTAAGCTAACTCACCAAAGATGTCGGGTGGTCGACATAATCGACATAAAATTGAAATCGGTCTAAAACTTGAATGCAACGGAATTTCTGCTGCCCAAGGGTTGATTCACTCGTTACGTTAGTTCCTCTCTTGACAAGCGAATTGCAGCTTCCCGCAGAAACGATCAGAAATGGGCAATTTTCCGCCAACTGGCACAAAGCACAGGGATCAGATTCAGCCTGTTTGTCTTGGGATTCCATGCTGTATCCTAGAGCGCACTTAGGAACGACGAAACCTTATCCCGCCTTCCAACTGCTGCGTTGGGTATGACCGGAGATGTGGATCAGTTTTGTAGTGCGGTTTTCAACTTTCTCACGGGGTGGTCATCGTCAAGTGGAACCACTTAGTGGCGGATGGAGTCGGTACTGAAGCAAGAGCGAAACATATGCAGGAAAGAGTTGGACCGTATTACGGATCAGCTATTATCAGTTACCCGCCTGATACTTTCTCTCCATTTCTATTCTTAAGCTGCAACTCACACGTCATGTCCACTCCATCTTGCGACACTGTTTTGAGCTGGCTTTCAGGCGTTTGACCTTTTCACTCCAACATTCATGTCAGCTTTCGGAAAGATCGTATATTAGGTACTTTTATGTTTTCACAATGTGTGTCTTCTTTCTTTGAATGCGTTTTCAAACGATGGTGAAATAAGGCACTGGGGCGCTGTCGACATTCGAACAACAATACTTGCAGACTCTTGCAATAAAAGACCGACGCTTTAATCAATCAACTGTGTTGTCGGCTCATATTCCAAGCTCTTTCATAGAAACCTATTCTTTTGTGGAACAGTCAACTGGGAATGACAGAATAGTGAAATAAATCAGTTTATATACAATCGGAGCCTGAAGATAAAGGTGGGTTTTTTTTTATTTCTCTGTTCGTGTTTGTGTTTTGAATTCGGACGGAGAATTCTCAGAGTTGTACCTTACATTGCTCTTCTAATCCTGTCCAGACTTTTAGCTGGCCCTAATGTGGTCTCAATGTTCAGCTGGGCAAAGGATAATATGACTTGACTCGAGCGCGCACACACACACACACTCTCTCTCTCCCTCACTCACACACACACACACACACACACACACACACACACACACACACACACACACACACACACACACACTACGGATCCTGAACACCTCTCTCTCTCTCTCTCTCTCTCTCTCTCTCTCTCTCTCTCTCTCTCTTCAGTGTGTGTGTGTGTGTGTGTGTGTGTGTGTGTGTGTGTGTGTTGTGTGTGTTGTTATTGTTGTTGTTGTTGTTAAATTGAAGACAACAACAACAACAACACACACACACACATACACACACTGAGAGAGAGAGAGAGAGAGAGAGGGGAGAGAGAGAGAGAGAGAGAGAGGTTCAGGATCCGTATTAACAAAGTATATCCATGGCAACAACGGCAATGCCCATAATTAGATCGTGATTTCCTCCTGCTTTTTTTCCTCCACATAATTTTAACCATTATCTCACCCAGTCTTGTTTTCTTCTCTTCCATCATTGCTGATTTCAAAAGTCATAGGTTTTTTCCTCCCCTTAAATAAGATTCGTTAGGATGGAATTGAATAGGTCAATGGACCAATTCAAACATTTTTTTAAGCGTAGATAGTTTTTCTTAGGAATAATCGAAAAGGTGGCTTGCTATCTGTCATTCACTTTGCTTGATATATCAGTGGTCAGTTTCTTCACCCACGCTTATCCCTTTCTTTTACATTGTTGTTAGTGAATCTTCGAGGCTACTACATCTGTTTTTACAAACGTAGAAGAAAATGTCATTACTTGGGTGTTGATTTGGTTTCAAGACATTTATTTTTACGAACCTCATTAATGTGTAAGCTATGAATATATGGTTGAGTGTAAAACGAAAAGTATCCGTCGGCATATTATTTGTTTCATAAGAGAATTGAAATACCGGCAGAAAAGTAAAGAACATAATATCAAAATCAGACACTAGCATACCATGCTCGTGTTTTCGACCTTCTTGCGGGTAATCCTAATCATACTTAAATAATGTTATGGCTATTTTGTTAATGAGGATGTATAATCACTAAGTTAATGATTATTAGGTAAACTTATAGTGGTAGGACACCAGAAATTAATGTGGGTCTGTTACAATGCGTGTTATTGTAAGGCACAAAAGCCTTATGTTATTTTCTCTTATAGCAAGTATATTGTGAGCGTATGTACCCTGTGCTTATTTTTGTTACCTCAATTGTTCTTGCTGCTGGTTTTAACGTAATATAGATCTTAATGTAAACTGTCATTGATTGAGAAAAAAAAAGCAAAAGGGGAAAAGATTGTGTTTCCGGTTGTCACTTTGGACATGATAAACTACGACAATAATTGTTGCTGAATTGATCATTCTCCCTGTCAACTATAAACTCGCTAGTCCATTTTTTACCACCGTACACTTATGAATAGAACTTCAGTCTACAATGGTCGGAGATTTTGTTGAAATGAACAAACACTGGCTACTTTTTCGCGAACAGCACAACAATCTTTTGCAAATGCTATACCGGGACACACAATCCCCTCCTCCCCCTTTCCTGTGTTTTTCTTTTTAATCCTCCTTATCATCCATTTTCTTTTCACGTCCATGATGATTTTCAGTTCCCATCTTACAAAAGAAATTTGACGCCAGTTGTTTCTTCTTTCTTTTTCGTGCTTTCTGTCTTCTGACTCAATCGCTGTTTTAAACCCCAGCCGTCCCTCTCTATCTCCGCCCTGTCCCAGTTTTATTTGTTCCTTTGTTTTTAATGACGTACCGTCGTCAGTTTTCGTTTTTCATTCACGGCGGGTATTGTCCGATGGATATGGCCCGCGGGTTGCAGCTATCAATCAATCGATGCACTTCATGGCGGACCCTCCAGACTCTTCCCGCCTCCTGCGCCTGGGCTCAATTCCCTGCCTCTCCCCTTTGCCTCACCCCAGCAACGAGGCTAATTGCACTTACCCCCATGGCGGAGACGAGCCGGTTCTGGCAGCGTCTTTCACTGCAATCAAACAGCCACTGTATCGGCCTCGGCTCGGACAGAATTATGAGGCAGCGGTTTGTATTTCACAGTCGGCTGGCGCGGCTCTTGCCTCTGGGCGCCGAGAGGGTTGGGCTTGGGTGAGAATTTCTGATGGAGAAGGGATGACGACATCCCTGGTTCCCTGCAGCACCCGTGATTCACCGGGGCTGGCAGACCAAGAATTCAATTTATGACGGACGGGTGTACAGAATCAGTACCAGACCACTGAGACCAGTTTCATCGCACGGGGAAGAGAGCATGTATGCGTTGATAATGACAACAACCAAACGATGATGATGATGATGATGATGATGATGATGATGATGATGATACTAATCCTGCTGCTGCTGCTGCCGCTAGTGCAACTGAATATTTATATAGCACATTGTCCGAATACTCTGGTCTAAGTGCTTTACAAAAGAAGAAGAACAAACTGATATCGATCCACTCTTTCCCACATCGGTTCCGTTACTTAACACATTGCTCAGGTCTAAATGCTTTACAAAAGAAGAAGAAACAATAATATATCGATCCACTCTTTCCCACATCGGTTCCGTTACTTAACACATTGCTCAGGTCTAAGTGCTTTACAAAAGAAGAAGAAACGATAATATATCGACCCACTCTTTCCCACACCGGTTCCTTTAATTTCCCCTCCTCCATGCGCTCACATGCGCACATTCTCAACACACGCAAGCACACGCGCGCGCGCGCGCGCACACACACACACACACACACACACACACACACACACACACACACACACACACACATAGACCCTTACACATGCGTGCACACGCAGATTGAGCAGGCTTGTACGCTCGGAAATCCGTGGTCGTGATGGACAGCTGGGAACAAAGACTTCTTGAAACAAACATTTTTCCAAACAGATGTACTAATAAAAGTACATATCGAGTCAGAGGGTCGTAGAGTTACAGAGCTTTTTATCTTTTTGAAGAAATAAGCTGGGAAAAGGAACTCTGGCCATGTGTTTTTGTCTTGTCCACTTGTAACTGTCAATTATTATATGACACTGTCAACTATTAGATGCAGAGTGACAAGCCAGGTTTTGGGTTCAGATAAATGGGGACGGCAGTTATAGAAACAACAGAAAACACCGAATGAAAAAAAGAAATGTATTCAGTCATATATGAGGTAGATAACCAGTGAAAGACACCCGGGCTCGGACTCAGAAGATCCGAAATTAAGACATTAATTAACGGCAGAAGGAGCTATCTGTGCGCAGCTCAAGGTGACCAGCTGTGCAAATGTTTGAACTTGAATGCAGAAAGGCCAGATTCTGGCCAAATTCAGGGAAAGCCATAAGATTGAGAAATTTGAGCCAGGCAAGCAGTCGCCCAGTCTTGTCATCTTCCTTGTCTTTCAATCTGCAATACATTCCTGGATTCGAGATACAAGATCATCTGTTTCAGAGTAGACGTTAACCGTTACAACCAAGTGTGCAATCTCTAATGTTTGATATCTAATGACCTTAGATGTTGGAGTGGCAGAGGCCCTATAGCACCAAAAACAGGCCAGAAGGCAGAGTCCTGTGGGACACCTTAGGGTAGGATAGATAATTCAAAATTTGTATCATAGATAGAAAGAAAGAAAAGGAGTCAGGCAGAAGCCATTAAGATTGGCTGTACCTCCGCTAGGAAGTCTTGAAAATAAGTCCAAGTGACAAACGGCTGACATCAATCAAGACTTCTGTTTACTGCATTGCACTGATAGCAACGATTATAGTAAATAAGCATATATAGTATTGTTCCTTGCGCCATGTTTACTACTTCATAAACCCTTTCCTCAAATTTGTTTGCCCTATATCTCGATAGTTTATATTCATACAAAATATAATGTACTGAGATTCGAGTTCGTTTGCTGTAAATTAGGCCCCTATGATGTCCGACAGCTATCAGGAAATCGATGATAATTCAAGGTGTTTCTGTTTCTAGCCGCTTCCAAATCACTGATCAGCTCATAATGCCCAGGTAAAGACGAAATCTTATCTCTGGTTTTTTTTTTACAGCACCGCTGGATTTTTCCGCAAGTTTACAACAATTTTCTTCCTTGAACTGTCTCCATACCCCACTACATCTCACCTCATTGTAATAAAACTCTACACATCATTGCAGCCTTTTTCTTGCTATCAATTACCCCCCCCCCCCCCCCCACCACACACACACACACACACACACACGTCACTGCAACTCCTTTCTTGCTATCTGTTAAACTCCCCACATTACTGCAACCTTTTTCTTGCTCTTAAACTCCCCACATCATTGCAGCCTTTTTCTTGCTATCTGTTAAACTCCCCACATCATTGCAGCCTTTTTCTTGCTATCTGTTAAACTCCCCACATCGATGCAGCCTTTTTCTTGCTATCTGTTAAACTCCCCACATCATTGCAGCCTTTTTCTTGCTATCTGTTAAACTCCCCACATCATTGCAGCCTTTTTCTTGCTATCTGTTAAACTCCCCACATCGATGCAGTCTTTTTCTTGCTATCTGTTAAACTACCCACATCGATGCAACCTTTTTCATGCTATCAATTAAACTCCCCTCATCATTGCAGCATTTTTCTTGCTGTCTGTTCCATAGCTGTCCTGTCTACGGTTCCACGAATCTTTCCTACAATCCAGCTTGCGTTTCACCGTGGCGCCGACTATGGGCCGACGTCGTAGTCGATCTCGGCCCGTGAACGACCCGGTGTCGTCATTAGTTCGATCGAATTCTGCCTGCCGGGTCTTTTGTCGGAGCAACGTCGACTGCCGTATAAAGATGACAGAGTGTCGATGACGAGACTTCAAATGGACGCACACATCCACATGAAAACACAGAGACAGGGAGAGGGGGGAAGGGAAACAGAAGTGGAGGGAGAAGATGGGGGGTGGGGGATGTTGAAAGAGTGAAGCAGAAACCAGCATAAACTGAGGCTCTTACTGTCTCCTTTCGACTTTGCCAAATACCCCCCCCCCCCCCCTCCCCCTCCACGTGTGGAACCGCGAAGGCTATGGCGGGAAAACAAAACGCTGGGTACAGCGTGCTGGAACCCCAGCTGATCATCACAAGAATACCTTGTTCCATGGGAAGCTAGCGTTCTTCCGGGACCTGCCTGTCACCATCACATTATTTCTTATATCAACATCGGTATATAATACCAAAGGAAAACAAATACATGGAAATGCGTATAAATACATAGATCAAAACGCTATCAACGTGCAGACCGGCCCACCATACACCAGTCACTGCTGACAACATTAAATAATGCAATACACAGTCTCTCTCTGTCTCTGTCTCTGTCTCTCTCTCTCTCTCTCTGTGTGTGGTTTCCCTTCTCTGGTTCCCAGCAAGACGTATTTCGGCCGCTTCGGTAAACTCCAAATTTGTAATAACTGCAAATCGTCCAGCATGCCTGTTGAAGGTCGCCCTTCCACTTCAGAAGCGACACTCAATGCTGCCCAAGCAGAAATGACATTGTCATCGTACAAAATAGAAGGCAGAGGAAAACTATTAAACTGTCGTCATTCTGCGTTTGACTGAATTTACCGGACAGCCCTCTGCCACGCTAAGCCGAGGCCACAGCATCACGTATCGCCGTAAATGCCCGTCACAGCTGAACAGAGAAAGGCACAGAGCAGAGATTTATAGAAACAGTCAGAAGACAAAGGAGAGTGGAAACTTATCTTCTCCATCCAGCTTATTTTTTGCCGACACCACCTAGTTTATTTTACGGTGTGTACAGAACCAGCGAGAGCCCTGCTGCATGTGGACACATCTTTAAGTGTGGCAACCATCTCCCTCCGTCTGTAACTCAGCCTGCACAAGACACACGGCACAGTGACATGCAAAAAAGAGATCGACATGGAGCAGTGAGACAAAGAATCGGTGACAGTTGCACACGATAAAGTGTCGATGCTGAATTTTGGATCAGTGAAGCCAAGTGCTGATCAAGACCGTGGTGATGAGTTTTGTGATGTGTTTTGTGAACAGGACCGGCCTCTAGTAAGTGCACAGACTATCACACTATGCGAAACTAAAGACACTGTGACAACTGAGTGTGATCTTGATTTGCAGTATAGAGACGAAGCCAAAGACGTCTTTCAGGTGAAAGAACAACAGAATGACCTCCAGAGAATGTGACTGTGAGTGACATTATGTCATACCAACAGGAAATGATGAGAAATATGGACAGCATTCGTTCTACAGAGAAATGTGCAATTGCCTTCCAGCAGCAATTCAACTGTGCAGAACGGAAATCTTGATGACTGTGGCAATCACAATGACAATCACATCAGTGTTCGATGTTTATTAATTGCTTCCGTGATTTGGTTTCCTAATCGCGATGTTGTTTTATAACATGCATTGTCTTTGTTTATTCTTTGACATTGATTTTTCAACAGCCCCCTTCCCACCGTTTCCCTTGCGCGAGAATGGGCTTTGTAAGCTTACCTCATTAAATCATTTATTCATTCATTCATTCATTCTCTCTCTCTCTCTCTCTCTCTCTCTCTCTCTCTTCTCTCTCCTCTCCTTTGACTCTGTCTCCTTCTGCCTGTCTCTGTCTCTGTCTGTCTCTGTCTGTCTGTCTGTCTGTCTCTCTCTCTCTCTCTCTCTCTCTCTCTCTCTCTCTCTCTCTCCACACCACACACACACACACACACACACACACAACACACACACACAACATACACCGAAAGCTGAAGGGATAAGTACACGTCTGCAAACATTATTTGTCGACGAACATGACAATTTTGAATAAAATCTTCATGCCTAGATTTTCTAAATTAGTTGAAAGGAACTACCAGCCTGACAACAAACTGTTTTAGAAGCATCTGGATAAATACATTACCATTCCAGTCTCTGCAAACCGAGAAGAGGAAAGCGTATATCTATCTAGACCCGAAGGCCAATCTTCCGTCTGTCTTTGCAAACAGAAAAGAGGAACTCGTGCTTGACAAGGCGAATATGGATTTACTCCTTCACCTTTCAAACAGTAAGAATGGCCAGAAAGAAAAGCTTCCTGGTGCGTGTTTCGTGGCTAATCGTTCGGAATCAAACATATCTTCACCGTGTGATGAGATCTTCTTTATGGTCCTGTGGTCATTTCTAAAACGAACCATCCACAGTAGGATGGATGGTATGCAGCTAGGTAAACAAAAAACGGCATTCCACCATCCCTCAGGGCACAGCACCAGAAGAAGAAGAGGCAGACAGAAGGAGAGCTGGGAGGACAACGTCAAGGAATGAACAGGTCTGTCTTTCAGCAGCTGTCAGAGGGTAACGGAGAACGGAACAAATGGAGGGACATTGTCAGGAAGTCATCAGTTATACTTCTACAACCTCTCCGAGGTCAAAAAATAGGCGAGGCAAGGCGACACGTGACCCAAACGGCCTTGGGACAGGTGTGGGACCATCTGAGGAAGGGTGGGGAGTGGGAACACCAGCACAATCGTTTCACAGGTGATTTAGTGAAGACTCCTCGGATTTGTGATGTTCCATTTTGAGGTAATTGTAACATTCGGGAGACTGGGACGACGGAATAGTGGTTAGTGGTGGTGAGCACACTTTATTTGATCTAATTGCGACGTTGATCGTATAAAACCTAGTTTTTATTGTTTTTGTCAAACTTGATCAGTCTGCGAGAACGAACGTTGTCAGCCTTAAATATATTTATGTATGCTTACGTGCGTGAGTGTCTATCTGTGTGTGTGCGTGCGCGCGCGCACGGCGCGCGCGCGTGTGTGTGTATTTGTCGGTTCCATGACTTTGCGCACTGGTTGAGTGACCAGGTAGAAAGGTGAGTGCGTGCACGCATAAGTGGATGTGTATTTTGTCACTTTTTCGATCCTTTATCGATGTTGGCAAATGTGAGAGGACTGTTCAAACCATTTTTCTTTCACTTTAAAGGGAAGCAAAAAAAAAAAAAAAAAAAAAAACTCGGGAAGGGTGAAAAAGAAGAACGGGCATGCAACATGTATCACATGTTTTGTGTGAAGCTTTGTCTTTCTCTTTCAAAGGTAGGTTTTCTGTTTTCAAGTCAGTAACGATTTGTCTCATAACAATCAAGTATCAAAAAGAGGCAGACAGATAAATTGTAGTGTACAATATGTAGACTGAGTGTATCCTCCAAATCCACAATCTAGTCAAGTTTTTAATGGTGTAAGATTGTATATCTAATTAATTGAATCAAACTGTGGTGGAATAACTGATCCAACGCACACACACACACACACACGCATGCATGCATGCACACACGCACGCACGCACTCAGAGAGTTCGAGAGAGAGAGAGTAGCAAAAGCGCGCACTTGTGCCTGCGCGTGTGTGCTGTGCATTGCATAACTTATCTTTGAATTTTTTGTTGTTGTTGTTTGTTTGGAAGTCATCACAACGTGTATTGTAAGTCAACTCTTATTTCGTACCGTTTTATTTCGTTTATCGATTTGTTTATGTTCGAAGATATCTGTTTGGCGGTCTAGATAATAGACCTGTTCTAGAAAAAAGGGGAAGATAACGCCTCTTTTTTCATTGCAAATGGAGTTACCTTTTCTCAGTTTACAGGTCAAGCAATTAGATCTAGAGGGTCAAATATTTGATTTGAAGCGCGCGTCAGGATAACAATGGAGATATCGACTGTTTGCACCACAGGCGCACCGTTTCACGCCCACATTTTCGCATTTTCTCTTTCTAATTGAATTGTCACATTGACTGAAGGGGCGAAAAAGCTTTGGGCCTGTCTGCCAGCAGCATTTGCCCAATGAAAACGGCGGGATCACTCTCGCCGAACACAAGCTCCTACACAAATTATCTCCCTTGCCAATTTCCGACTATCACGTCAGGCTTATATGATATAGCTAGTCGGTTAGGTAGTCGCCGAGTTTTTTTCCCCCCTTTTTTTTGTAAGTTCATCATGAGGCAGTTTTTACATCCTCGGTCACCATCTAGATATTCTCCTCCCCTCTCTACCTCTCAATTACAGGAGCAATTTTGAAACAAATCAATGAATAACATTAAAGCGAAAGGCGGAAACGCATTGCACTGAGTACCATACCGAGAACATTTATTAGGAGAAAACAGAGGCGTCTGTGGTTGGAATCTGATGAGTGGAATGGCAGAAAAGAGGGAGACAGAGACAGACTTTGAAAAATATGTTTTTGTAAATCTTGGTTCGTGACAATATCCCGATCCCACCCACACCCGTGTACATGTGGTAACTTAAAGCAGGGATCACGTCACTGCAGACCAGCATTTAGACGAACGCAACGAACGGCACCTTCCCGTCTTTGCTGTTTGTTTGCAGACAATGAAGCCAATGACTGAGCAGAGCTAATGACCGCTTCTGGCATTATTGACTTACCTGTCTTTTTGTTTCCTTTCCTTTATGTCCTTCGTGGCCTTGTTTTGTGTTGGTTTCTAAAGCTCTGACGACAGTCACTTCCACGCTTTCGATGGATCGGAATGTAATAAGAACCTGACAAATAGTCTCTGACTGCACTGTTCGTAATGTGTGTGTGTGTGTGTGTGTGTGTGTGTGTGTGTGTGTGTGTGTGTGTGTTGTGTGTGTGTGTGTGTGAGTGAGCCTTTTATAGTATGGCCTGCATTGCAGTTTTTATTTTCAATCCTCGGCTTTTATTTCCTCAAATAGAGAAAGGATGAATCTGACACTGGTGTGGACTTTTCCTGCTTTATTTTGAAGTATGATGCTGGAAGTCTTTTTTTTTATTATTTTTTTTTCAATTGAAGTGTATGGAAGCTTGTGGCAGAGATGAAATATTTCATATTACTTTCGCCCATGCTACCTGATTCCAGTGACATCAGCGTGCAGTTGGCATTATTCTGACGGTAGGGAGTGGGGTGATGAGTTCCTTTGTGTCACATGTATTCTCAACTTTGCTGAAATATAAGCTTACTAAAACATACAAAGTTGAAGCACGGTTTATGAAAATAAAAAAAGTTACAAACATTACAGCACAAGGTCGTGCTCTTTGAAAATAAATGACATTTGATAAACATGCAATGACAAGATTTGCAACTAAAGAGAAAAAAGGAGAATCTTTGGAAGCTGAGTTGAATCAAACTAAAAACACAACGCTTTGAATATTATCCGTTTAACAAGATACATTGATATAAATCATTCAGATGAATAGAAATGGAAATAGAGAAACAGGGACGGGAGTGAGAGGGGGTTGGACGGTGGGGGTAGGAGATGGAGTAAGGGTGTGCATTCAACAAAAGGTGATCTCTCAGGTCTGAATAGGAGCTATGCATTTTTCATACACATAAAACAAAGCAACAAAACATATCTGTACATTAGAATCGTTACGCAGTCCCGTCTGAAATGTTTGACAGAACGATACTTTTTCATGTTGTCAGAAATAGAAGTGGCGGTTCATTTTTAATATAATGGAAAGTGTGACCCCTGGGCAATAAGTTTGTTGGCAATATCATCAATATTGCCGAGCAGCTTGCATAGCAGAGGGCAAAGAGCTCAGTAGGTGGTCAGTCTGTCGGGGTCAGACGGGGGACAGATTCCCTGGACTTCTGTCAGCGAACAGGTCGCGTCCACTGTGGCCCTGCCGTGCATGCAGGCCAACCATTATGGATCAGACGTTGTTTGTTTGTTTGTTTGTTCGTTTGAATTTATGCCCTGAGTGGTGTGTGTGTGTGTGTGTGTGTGTGTGTGTGTGTGTGTGTGTGTGTGTCTGTGTCTGTGTCTGTGTCTGTGTCTGTGTCTGTGTGTTTTAGTTAGAAGAACTGGAATGTAGACTTCCAGAAATGTTTGTAGAGTCAGTGTCTACAAACGGTTATGTTTGGAGGCGTCGAGGTGGAGAAATAAAATCAATCAAAATGCCTAAAACAGGCAGTTCGCAAGCGAATTAATTACATGAAACATTTCTTTTCAACCCATTTCACGCCAGACGAAACAGCTCAGCGCGAAAAGCGTTTGGCTGCATGCTGAAGGTCCATGGCCCAGGCTAGGTTTTGGCATGGCAAAACAGGTAGCTCTCACTCTGTTCATTTTCTCTTTCAGGTAAAGGCAAGGCTTGTCTTCTGCTGATTTCGGCGTCCAGGACACATATAGAAGTTTGAGACTAGACTTTTGTTTTCAGTCAGTTGTGCTGGGAATGACGAATGTGCACAGTGTTTGAAACTTTGTTTTTCGTCAGCGGAGCACTGCTTTATCGAACGCTTAGTTTGACACCAATTTTTGCTGTTTGAAGTCGACACTGGAAATTGGATAGACGGGGAAGAACCTAAGATGACGTTGAGCTCCTAGGGCTACTTAACGCACAGATCAGCGGGGAAGAAAGTATTCACACTTAGGGTGTTTTGTTTGCTTGCAACTTTGAACAGACTGTTTATTTCAAGCTGAAGTCATTCTGGGTATTGTAAGTAGCCTGGTGTTCAGAGTCCTCTTGAGTGCTGCTCATAAGTATCATATAACGACATTAGCAATCACAGTGATGCATAGATAGCAAAATAGTAATGATAAAGATAGTAGGCTTCGCAACTATTGGTAGTATGACATTAAGGATAGTTGTGACTGGAGAGAGAGAGACAGACAGACAGACAGAGACACGGGAAGAGAGAGGAGCAGAGGAGGGGGGGGGGGGGGCAGACAAACAGACAGGCAGAGAGAGAGAGAGAGAGAGAGAGAGAGAGAGAGAGAGAGAGAGAGAGAGAGAGAGAGATGGTGATGGTAATAATGACTATTAAGAGTACTTACAGATTCTTATCCCCGCTTAGAGACCAAGCTCTTCTGTACACAAGGGTCTGTATGCCCGGGTAGATCCGACTGAAGAGCTGCCTGCTGGTGCTATATTCCGTTGTTTCCGATGTCATTTACTTGAATATCAATTACTCAATTTTTCATTCATTTCCACACTCTTACTGTGCCTGCTTTGCTCACACGTGTCATTCATACCAAGTCTCCTTTTCCGAAAGTTGGTGATTGGATTTGAAAAATGTTATGCGTGCGTTCACACACAAAACCTCGGTTTTTAGTCTCATTCGAAGGACGTTTCGGGTGGAGGAATCAGAATCAATGTTAACTTCGAGGGAAAAATCCCTTCGTACCAAAACGACCCGGCCGAGATTAAACTATCCACCCTAGGACCACGAGTCCGCTGCTCCACCAACTAAGCTATTCCGGCTCCCCATTCTAGTGTGTCCGTGCCAGAGTATATGTGTGTGTGTGTTTTATAGCTGAAGTTAACATTCCAGTTAAAAAAATCTACTTGTGAAATAGCCTTGAGGTTTAAAACTATACTGTTTAAAATATAGGTGAGATAGGGTAGAGGGTGCGTTGAAATTGGGCTTATTATGTTTTCTTCAAACACACACACACACACACACACGCGCGCGCGCGCGCGCGCGCGCGCACACACACACACACACACACACTAAGAGAGAGAGAAGAGAAGAAGAGAGAGGAGAGAGAGAGAGAGAGAGAGAGAGAGAGAGAGAGAGAGAACTTGCTAAACTTTCATTCGTTTGAGCTGGATTTATAGTTACAACGACTGCAAAGAACAAAGACAGATTTTTCAGGGGCGAGTAGTCGAGAGCCCATTCAAAGAGTATAGTATCCAAGGTCATGCACTTCTAAAAGTAAAGCATCAGATGAAAGCAAACATCTTGTTGATAAGGTTACGTGATAATATGCATGGATATCTATTTCACATGAACACATTTCAGACTTTCCAGTCTTGTCTCTGACGTACATAGGCATGTGCGCGCACACACACACACACACACACACACACACACACACACACACACACACACACACACACACACACACACACACGTGAATTCACATCAGCCATATCCTAGTCAATCCAAGCAACTTTCCTCACGTGTTCACAAATCTAAACGCGA
The DNA here is from genome assembly GCA_033310375.1 of Conus canariensis. Classification (NCBI taxonomy): domain Eukaryota; kingdom Metazoa; phylum Mollusca; class Gastropoda; order Neogastropoda; family Conidae; genus Conus; species Conus canariensis. The sequence goes on along the minus strand of CM065714.1, from coordinate 101,694,979 downwards.
TTACGCACGTGTCCAAATCTGGATTCCATAATGAGACAGCCGAATTCGCTCGAGACGGATATAGACTCAAAAAAAAAAAAAAAAAAAAAAAAAAAAGGAGATTTCCTACCCGACCATCCTCTGGGCTCCGCATCATCACCATACACGCGCTTAATTACTGTTTCACGCTCGATCATATTATGCTACTATTGGCATCAACCTAGTATTAATTGGATCTACCCAAGCACATTTGTAATAACCCCGAATTGATTTCTATAATTATAGTCCATGCTGCATCGTTCGTGTTTTGTTCCGCTCGTTAAAGTTTCTCCAGTCTGGCGGGGAGGAAAAAAAAAAAAAAAAGAGAGAGAGAGAGAGAGAGAGAGAGAGAGAGAGAGAGAGAGAGAGAGAGAGAGAGAAAAACATAATTGATAAATCGACTTTTCCACCTGTTAGGACCAAGATCGACAATGAAAGAAAGAGACGAAAACCACGGCTGCTTCGGGTGAACTCAGGCTAGGTGCGTGTGCTTGATTTACTTCGTTAATTATTGTTTGCGTCATATTTCTTTTTCTGAGTTTTTGTAGAGGAAGGTTCCGATTATTTGCTGTTTCTATTTTTGTGTGTATTTTTTTCCATTATATTTTTTGGTCATATTGCTATATTCTTCGGCAGAAGAGAGAGAGAGAGAGAGAGAGAGAGAGAGAGAGAGAGAGAGAGAGAGAGAGAGAGAGAGAGAGAGAGAGAGATGTATGACAATTAAAATAGAACACTCCTATTATCTTCAGAATTCATAATGAATTTGGTCTCAACATATGAAAACCGGTTAATGATTGGTAAGACAGACAGTCAGAACAAATGTTCCGTAGTACACTATCCTTCATCACTGCTTTTCATGCGTATAAGTTAAAGTTGTTTCACCGATGTTTGTAGGCTACACTAGAGTTACTTTTTGTACGTAAATGAATAATGGTGAAGTAGACATTCAATTAAAAGTGTCGACGTTGTGCGAGAATACGAGAACTTTGCTTCAGTGTCTGGGAGCGTTGCCCACAGATCCCCGTCAAGGTCATTGCCCCATGGACTCAACCGGGAACTTCGTCACCCCCAAGACCCCCAACTAAAGTATATTAGTCCCCTTCCATCTTCCCAAAACTAACTGATCCGGCCTTGACTTATCCAAATGCAAGTAGACACAGACCTGTGTACATTGCAAAAGGTCCGGCCTTGACTTCTTCAAATGCAAGTAGACACAGACCTGTGTACATTGCAAAAGGTACGAGAGAATGTAAATGATAGAATACAAAACTTTTTTGTTTCAGCAAAAGTACTGAAAACTAAAAAGAAGCGAAAATCAAAGTAAAAACGAAAGAAAAGAAATTTGTGTTTAAAGGTTATGGGGGAATGGAGGTGGGGTAGTGTCACAGAAATCTCATTGAGCACTTTCTAGTGCAACATGCCAAGACATGTACCAGATGATTGATATAACGTGATATCCTGACGAAACGGCTGAACAACTATTTATGAACACAGTACACTGAGCGATAACCAGCAGGTCAAAAATAGTGTAGAATTCTCGATAGCACACGTGTTAAAAATGGGGTTCTTCTGCGTATAATACATAAACAATAGACCAAAATGGATAGAATAATAAAAGCGCTCTGCGTCATCCACTTGGAGGAAATTGTGATCTAAAAACAAAAACTCTGTGGTATTAAGAGCTGCCAAACTTGGAGTGATCGAAAGAGCTCAGCTGGACTGCACTTTCACCAGCTTGTGAAGAGGATTTTGCGAACCTGCGAATGACATCGCTGAAAAACAACAACGAATGAGTTAAACCACTCCGTCAACACTGCTATGCTAGGTTCACTTTTTGGGCCTGCAAAGAATCGATGCTGCCATAGAGATTCGCAGCTAGAACAAAGTGACGAACAGCGCACGTGAAGCAAAGAAGTTTCTGTCGAGCACAGCAGAAAGGCCAAAGGCACTCCATCTTGTCTCCTATTTTCACCTCGTCTGCTGCCATGAACTGGTGTGCTGCAGGACTGGAGTGTGTGTTGAAATGGATGAACCTCTAGCGGACGTATGTGCCGAATAAGTTTATCAAGATAAGCTTTTCGCACAATGTTGATAATGATAATATATCTAGCCAAAGTTCGCACAGCTTTTAATTCCAGGATAGAACTCTGCAAAATCGAACGCTGATGGCACTGCTTTCAGCTTTTTTTCGCCATAAATTATCAGTGGAATAAGGGTTACAGGTACTGAAATGATTTCAGGACATGTGATACTCTGTAGGCAAACGTGGCAATGGCGCGTAACTTATTATGCTTTATGCCTCTCTCTCTCTCTCTCTCTCTCTTCTCTCTCTCTCTCTCTCTCTCTCTCTCTCTCTCTCTCTCTCTCTCTCTCTGTGGACGGGTTTATTTGCATTAGCCATTCATCAGTTTAGATATTGAACATGTAATAATTGTGATTTGCTTTGTCAAAGGAAACCGAAGTACACTTCGCACTTTCCTGCCCGGCTCTTATGAGCATCAGAGAAAAGTTTAACAAGCCCAAATATTACAGACAACCATCTTCGTTTAAATTGAGCCTACTCTGTTCATCTCTTTTCACTTCTTGAAACTGCCTTCGAATTTCCTGCTTTGTTTCGTAATTTATTTGCATTGATATAACTCTTGTACTTTGTGTGACCTATTATGTGAATAAATCATCTGAATCTGTGGACGGGAAGTGGGAGGAAGGTGGTTGGGGTGGGTGTAATGGATCGTAGTGGAGGTGGTGGTGGATTTGTATGCTCACGTGCAGAAAACAATGTAAACGGCAGACCATCCAGATACCTGCAATTTTGTGTCAGCAGCCCTGTTGATTTGTAACATGCAGTAACATTGGTCTATCTGCTTTCAGGTCTGTGTATACATCTCTCTCTCTCTCTCTCTCTCTCTCTCTCTCTCTCTCTCTCTCTCTCTCTCTCTCGTCGGTCCGTCTGCCTGTCTGTCTCTCTCTTTTTCTGTATGTGTGTGTGTGTGTGTGTGTGTGTGTGTGTGTGTGTGTGTGTGTGTGTGTGTGTGTGTTCACGCGCGCGCACGCGCGTTTCTGTGTATGTATGTGTGTATGTGTGTGTGTGTGAGAGAGAGAGAGAGAGAGAGAGAGAGAGAGAGAGAGAGAGAGAGAGAGAGAGAGAGAGAGAGAGAAGAAGAAGAAGAAGAAGAAGAAGAAGAGAATGGTTGACTGAAAAGCTAAATATGACAACAATTTCAAGAAAGTCAATAAAGATACTACCAGCAAGAACAAAATACTAGACCAACGGAGACAATGTCGAGTTCATGAGTGAAGTAAAAATAATAACAATCGTCAAAAAACTGTAATAATGGTAAAAGTAATGATAATAACTGTGACGGTGATGATGACGATCGTGAAAGTGAAATGATAATTAGGATAATGATGGTGATGATGATGATTCATCTTGCATACAGCCCAGCCGACTGCAAACGGCCATATCAGGGCTGGATGATGATGATAATGAGGAGGAGGAGGAGGAGGACAGTGATCATCATCATCAACGTCATCATCATCATAATCCAGCTTGATATGACCTTTTACAGTCGGCTGGTCTATATGCAAGATGAATTATCATCAATTATTATCATCATAGCAATACCAATGAGGAGAAGGAGAAAGAGGAGAAGAAAAAGAAGAAAAAGAATGCGAATGTTCATAATAACAATGAAGAAAGTGGTGTCTAAACACATTGAAAACAAAAATGGAGGAGGTAACACGACATTTTTTTGTAATCACAAATGATGTCAGTTGTAGGTGGCTTTTCGAACAATAGCGTTGTACGGACTTGCAGGCATATGACGCTATTGTCTGCAAATCCGCCTCTTCACCCACCCACCCTCCTCTTTTGCCTCCCCTGCCCACACACCCATCCCCGCTTCGCTCCTCCCTCTCCTCTTTCACCTTCTCATATCACATCCATCACTCTTAAAATTTTCCTGTTTCTCTCTCTCTGTCTCTGCCATCCGTAACATCTGTTCACAGAAGATGGAAAATCAGGAAACACTTAAAGATCCAATTTCCCTACAACAACAGAATGGGTTTCCTCCCAGACTAGCGCACCTAAGACTTGTTTATGCTTGGTCTTCTCTTACAGAAATTTCTTTTTGTTCCCAGACGGGGAAAGGTGAGAACTGTTTATGTCTGGTCTCCCCTTCTGGAAACCTTTTCCTCAAAGAGAAAGAAAGGTTAAGACTTGTTTATGCTTTGTCTGATCTTTTCATCGCCCTGAATGGTGCGCCATGGCCTTGTGTTCAGGACACAGCGAGCCCTGTCCTTTAGAACTAACGTCTGTCACATCTCCTCTTAGTCATCACCAATGGGTTTCCTTCTTCGAAGCTTACCAAGGCCGGACGTGGGTAACGGTTAGGAAGGGAGGGGTAGAATTTGGCGCCAAGAGTTCAGGGGCACAACCTTTGGTGGGGGAAATATTTTGAGAAGGGGGGACGGGGGAGGTCCATGGGCAACGCCACCAGAAGATGAAACATTTTAAGGTATTAAAATGACATTGAAGCCTTAGCCTGACAGATGAAATCCAATGCATCAGCTTAAAAACAGTAAGGGAAGGACGGGAGAGAGAGTGTTCAAGGAGGGAGAGGCGGAAAGGGGAGAAGGAGCCTGGAACCCAGGTATTTTGCGCTCCCCCCCCCCCCCCCCCCCCTTCCTCTTCCGAGTCCGGCTCTGCTTATTTATAACGCACACGTTTGTTCAGTGAAGGTTTCTTTTTTTGCGTGTATGAAAGAGAGAGAGAGAGAGAGAGAGAGAGAGAGAGAGAGAGAGAGAGAGAAGAGAGAGAGAGAGAGAGAGAGAGAGAGAGAGAAGATTTCAGTCAAGACAGAAACAGTAGGAAGAAGAAAAGAGGAGGACGATCACACATCTCCAATCTCTCAAGATCTAGCTCGAACATTACGGCATTAATGGACTGGAGCACAATTTGAGAGATAAAAAGCCCAGCGTTTGTCTGTTTCTCGCTATGGTTCTAACTACTGCGTAAGCCACGCAAGTAGAAAAGAGCAAGGCTTTATATCCATATGTACAGATACAGAAACGGTTACAGCTGCGGTTAGGAAACGTTTGTCTTGATCAGAGCATGTATTGATGAATGCCGCCGCACCATAACGGATAGGTGTTTATCATTCCCATCCTTTTCTTGTGACCTTTCATGACATGTTTAACGCAGAAAAATCACCTTGGAACTACGTGAGGAACCACGCATAAGGTGAGTAAGCTCGCTACAGATGAGAGAAGGCAGCTCATAGCACTGGTGAGATCGAACCCTGATCAGATCTTTACATGCAGCCACTGTGGCCGGGCCTGCCTCTCCTGCATTGGCCTTGTCAGCCACGAGGGCGCGACATGTGCCACTTCTTTTATATATATATATATATATATATATATATATATATATATATATATATATCTGCCTTCGAGAGGGATTGCGATGGTTCCCTCATGCAGCTAGTGAAGGGTTTAAATTTTTTATAATATACATTTTCTCGTTTTCTTTAATTTTTTAAATTTCAAATCTTTGCCAAGTCATTACTATAATGATGGAAGAATTGTTAACCTACACTTGTTTTCCCCCACTACTTAATTGTTCAATAATATATATATATATATATATATATATATATATATATATATATATATGTGTGTGTGTGTGTGTGTGTGTGTGTGTGTGTGTGTGTGTGTGTGTGTGTGCATGAAAACTGGCGAGAGAAAATGTGGCTTTGTATGACCAGAGCACGGTGGACTACGACAATGTTAGTGTGGAACAGCACGTCTGCAGGAATGGGAACTCTTTCGAGTGAAGAGGTGCTGTGACGGAAATGAAAAGGGAGGGAAACGAACAGCTCTCTGTGTTAAAACGCTCGCAGTACGTTGTCAACGCCAATCTGGTGCATGCAAAGTTTTGCCGGACACTGTAACGGATGCCGTATCCGAAACCGTAAAGGAACAGATGGAATCGCGCCTTAACCTGCCTGTCACTCGCCATCAAGGAAATCAACAAAGTCCGGCCTTACTTCGCACATGACGAGTTTTGTCAGGAATTTCCAGTGTGTCCGAGTCGTTCCATCCTATTCATGCAACTTGCCGAGAGAAGAAAAAAAAAATCGGTCCGCGTGAGAAGACACAGGCAAACCAAATAGATCTATTTCAATGACTGGACGCATGAAGGTCGAAATGTTCAGCAGCATGTCGGTAGAATCAACTTGTCCATCAATACCAGAGCAAAAGCTTTTCTCATGATTTTAAAGATTTTATTTTTTTTTTGTTCTGTTTTGTGGAAGAAAGAGATGGTTTGTCACCGCTAGAAAACAGAGCATCGCTCCAAATGTCAAAAGGCTTTGATTCTCTTCGTTTTTGGAGGAGAGTAATTTTTTTTTTTTAACCTCTCCTGGCATTTCTCAGAGTGTTAAAAGGCATAATTTTCTTTGGTTTCTGTGCTTCCTTCCTGTCTTCTTTTCTGTGTCCCAGGCTTCTCATTCAAGTGATGTTAGGGGTAACGCGTGAGTTACCTATTCAGTTTTGATCCGTGGATCAGTTTAGCTGTGGATACTATGACTTGCTTATGGAAATCATGATTCAGCATGGCTGCAAATATCGTGAGTCTATGAAGTGGATATTGTGATCAGTTATAAATCTGATTCTGTGATTCACTTACGAAGTGGATATCATGATTCCGTTATAACGAATCCGTTCAAACCTTAAAGAATAATTCCAATCTGTCACTGGGAACCGTTAAAGGAGAAACAGTTTTGTGCTGATTCTGCTCAGGCCACGCTTTTCACACCCACACGTATCTTTTACAACACGAAAAAGCTCCGTGATGCATTCCATGTGTTGTGCCACTCCCTATAAAACATGTTCTTATAAAGTGGTGAGACTTACAAGATGTCAGACAAACTCTGTACCTTAGACTCCATGAAAATCTTGTTCAAAATATGTTCCACCTTACATGTTTGTTTTTGTTTTTTTCTAGTTCTAAAAGGACATTACTATTTTTCGTCTGATCTTATGGAAGAAAGATTTTGAATCCATTTTTGCGGATTTCATTTTTTGTTTAAATGTTATTGACCGTGTAAAAAATTGACTTTGTGGAGGTTTGTGCCCTGAAATGGCCCTCGTGGATGGCTGGGCTGCAGCCAATAGCTGTCGCGTTCCTCTCAAGTTCTTTCTTGCCCTGCCGACCACGTAGGCCGCATCAGGGTTGTTATGGTTACGGTTCATATCCTTGATTCCGCGATTCGATTATCATTGTGGATACTGGGCTTCAGTTGTTAAGTGAGTTTCGCGATTTGATTGTAGAATGGATATCGTGATGACGTCATGATGCGGACATCGCGATACGGTAACCATGTGGGCATCATACTTAGTTCTCATGGTGATCTTGTCATTCAGTAATAATGTAAGTATTGCTATGTAGTAAGAAGGTGTGCATACTGTAAGTATTGATAACGAGTTTATCGTGATTCCTCTTAAATCCTCCTCTCCGCCTCCCCCCCCCCCCTCCCTATTCCCTACACACACACACACACACACACACACACACACACACACACACACACACACACACACCTCGCCCGGCCAATTTCTTGAAGCACACTATATATGTGTATATACAATGTGCGTATGTGTGAAATAGATCATGAGAAAGAGTGTAAGGATTTATGAAAACAGCAAGTTATGAAACGTTCGGTATGATTCATTTTTCATCAAGTCCAGATACTATCTATTAGACATAAAGAAATCGCGCGAACAGACGCAGTATTTGCGCGCGGCGCGCGCGCGCGCGCGCGTGTGTGTGTGTGTTCGTGCGTGTGTGTGTGTGTGTGTGTGTGTGTGTGTGTGTGTGTGTGTGCGCGCGCGCACTCGTGTGCGTGCATGTGTGCGTGCGTGTGTGTGTTTGTGTGCGCGTAGTGCGTGAACGAGAACGCGCATGCGTGCGCACGCACGTTTTACACTTACAAAGAAAGATACCATTTTTGTTAACCTTAATTAGTTTTCAGTATTACCAAATCTGCTTGCTACACTGACAAGTTTGTAACTGTGGAAAACTGGACATCAGAGCTTTGGCACCAACATTGATAACCGATGTTAATACACAGAATAAACGCTTTGCAACAATCCAGTTATGCGACCAGCAAACGAGAATAATTGCGTGCACTACACTATCTAACCGCTCTTTTTTTTTCATAGGAAAAGAACAGAAGTATAAGAAAAAAAAAAAAACAGTATGCTGATCAATGGAACTGACCACTTTTCACAAGGTTGAAAGAACTTTTGTTACATAGAAAGTTTCCCTTTTTTTTGTTTTTGTTTCGTTTTCTTCCATCTTACTTGTTTCCACTTCGAAGGGAGAGGACTGCTAACCTCTAAATATTTCGCCAAGTCTTGATGAAATTTTATCCATTTTTGGAAAGTCCAAAAGAGAACAATCTGTAAAACCAGGCCCATGCCTTCACCTTCCTGCTCCCACCTGTTCACCCTCCTCACCCTCACGTTTAACCTCTCCCCCTGTTGCCCTCACTGACCGCACACTACCAAAATCAAAGTTCTGACAGCCTGTTCAATCAGTGAAGAAGAGGTTGACGTTTCATATTCAGAATATATCCGACAAGCAGTTTCTATCAACTGTTTGTTTAAAACCCTTTGTGACGACCATAATCTCACTATCAACGGCTGCGGCAAACCATCCACCCATTGCGCCGTACAGTTTCATACGCTGTCTGTCTGTCTGTCTGTCTGTCTGTCTGTCTGTCTGTCTCTCTGTCTCTCTCTCTCTCTCACACACACACACACACACACACACACACCCACACACACACACCACATATGCACATGCACACGCACACACACATGCACACACAAAGAAATAGGGATCTATGCACACATATTCACGTGACGCATGCACGTGCGAACATACGTGCCTGTGCATACGCATACACACACGCGCGCGCGCGCGCGCGCCGTGTAAGAGAGAGACAGAGAGAGA
>CM065714.1:101655942-101673442 GCA_033310375.1 Conus canariensis | reverse complement strand
TGACCTTCGTGATCTGCTGTTTGAGGCTGTTGGCCTGGGTGGTTCTCACAGGTAGTCTGTTGGCCTGGGTGGTCCTCACAGGTAGTCTGTTGGCCTGGGTGGTCCTCACATGTAGTCTGTTGGCCTGGGTGGTCCTCACAGGTAGACTGTTGGCCTGGGTGGTCCTCACAGGTAGTCTGTTGGCCTGGGTGGTCCTCACAGGTAGACTGTTGGCCTGGGTGGTCCTCACAGGTAGGCTGTTGGCCTGGGTGGTCCTCACATGTAGTCTGTTGGCCTGGGTGGTCCTCACAGGTAGTCTGTTGGCCTGGGTGGTCCTCACAGGTAGTCTGTTGGCCTGGGTGGTCCTCACAGGTAGTTTGTTGGCCTAGGTGGTCCTCACAGGTAGGCTGTTGGCCTGGGTGTTCTCCGCAGGGGATCGGTTCACTATGTCCTGCAACAGAGTAACCACAATATGAGGAGACCAGGAGACCTGCTGTGTGTTATCACTTTTCATTTGGAATGTTGATCGTCGTTATAGGCCTATATTAGAATGATAGTTTTAGACAGTTTTCTCAAAATGAATGATTAAAGAAAAAACAAATCCAAAAGGTACTGATGTAATCGCTCTACCTTCTGAATGAAAGTGTGAACGATTACCGTGTTGATTTACTAATTCAAGTTCACTGACCTTCATTTTCAGAGGCGATAACGCTGTCATAGTGGCCCACGTCCGCGACCCTCGCTGTGTACATGACGTGCAGTGGACACTGTTCTTCAAAATCCCCCACCCCATATTTCATGATGCTGTGGAGATTGTTGTCCACAACAATGATGGGTTTCTTGAGGACCTTAGACATGGCAACGACCTCAAGTTCTCCCGGCATTGCTTTTGGGTCTGACATTGCGCGCAGTCTTTCTTCCATTGACTTGTATCGTCTTGCATCCTGTGGTATATCAGCGTTTATAACGTCCAGAGGAAGGGCAGAGTATGACTGAAAGTCGTCACAGATGTAATCTGTTCCCTTAGTTTGTCAGCCAGCGTTTTTTCTTTCATTCGTAGCAGAGTGTCCACAGGAAGGCAGTTTCTATTCCTCACTGCATTCTGCAATCGCTGGTCTTGGGATATCGCCACACTTCTGAAGAAGCAGCTTCCATCTGGATTAGTCTGAATAATCTTCACAGTGATGCTTCTGATAGAATCGACGTGTGTCCGGTTGTTGTTTTCCTTTTCAGGTCTGGCGGGAATGGGACTGTGTATTTCTGGTCGTGGCACCTGGGGTGTCTCCGGACCTTGAAGCCTTGAAGACCGTGGTGGTGAAAGAGGTGGGGATGGTCTTGGTGGCACAGGTGGTGGCAAGCTGCCCCTGTTAGGCCTTACTGGACGTGGCGGAACTGGTGGCTCTGGTGAAGACAGTGAACCCACATCAACTGAAGGTGAAGGAGACAACACTGGCGGGGAGACAGTGGATGGCAAGAAATCATGCTCCTCAAAGACGTGTCTGGAGCAGGGCCAGATTCCACAGCGTTCAAAGCCATTCACTGCTGTTGCCATTGTTGCAGCTTTGGTGTACGCTTCAGCGAACAGTCTGCTCACATTATATGTGGTCACTTTTCTCCCAGGGTTTGTTCTCAGCCATTTTTCAACTGCTTGGTTATAGTAGAGCTTGAGAGGCCTGAAGAACGCCACATCTAGTGGCTGCATCCGGTGTGTGGAGTGTGGTGGTAGTGAAATCATGATGACGCCATGTTGTCTTGCTAAGTCGATTGCTTCAACATTTTTTGTGTGGGTGTTATGGCCATCTAAAATGAGTATGACAGGTCTTTGACGTGTTGGCTTTGTGCAGTTGATGAAATGCTGCAGCCACCGCACGAACACGTGTCTTTCCATCCACCCTGATTCATTGCAGATGACCTGGCTTCCTGGCGGTGCTCCCTCTGCCAAAGCATCGGTCATTCTTTTCCGTTTGAAAAGTATTAAAGGGGGGACATAGTTTCCAGACGCACTAACACAGCATACAACGGTTGTATTAACGCCTCGCTCTCCACTTGCTGTCGCGCTCACCCGTTTGACATCTTTCTTTGCGATCACTTTAGGTGGCCTGTGAACTATATTTATCGCTGCTTCATCCATGTTGTAGACTTTGGTAGCATCGATTTCATTATCCTCAACTGTTCTCTCCAAGAGATCAAAGAAATGATTCACTTCATCCCTGTTGAAGCCTTCCTTTCGAGCCTGAGATGTTCCTTCAGGTTGCCGAAGCCCCAGCTCAGGATGTCTTTTCAGAAATCGTGAGAACCACGTTTTTCCCGCTGTTTGCTTCGTTTTATTGAAGGCATGGCAAAGCTGATTTCTCTCAGCTACCTGGAACGCCAGCGACATTAAATCTCTACGCGTTACCCCAAACAAATGATCTTGTAAAAGCAGCACATGCTCCACAAGTTCTCTTTCTAATTTTTCAGTCAGTGTGCACTGCCTTCCAAAACGTTTTTGTCCACCGTTGGCGAACTTGTTCTTTGACAGGAGGTGTCTCTTCAGTGTTGGTTTGGGGACCCCGTACAGTCGACAAGTCTCATTTAACCCTTGATCCCCATTTCTGTATGATGCCATTGCCCGTTCCATGTCTTCTGTACTCCAAGCACCATACAGCCTGAAAAAAATCGCATTTATACTATTATTCAAGTATTTTTTCAACAAAATAAATTCATTACTGCTGTCAACAATGTTGTCAGTCAATATCTAATCTTAAACATTATGAATGAAAGAAAACACATCTCTTATTGCTTAGCTTACATTTTGTACCAAGTGGCTTTCAAATCGTACCACTGGTACAATATGTACGCTACTGAATGGTACAATATGTAGCTATGCTGGTAACACTACACATGGACCCCCCTTGGCGCAATGGTGAAATATAAAATGCAGTCTACCATCTATTTGTCTGTGTGTGACAGAAGTAATCCCCAAATACCTCACATTTTTCAAACGTATGTCTTAAGGTTCTCTGCCACACAGTTTTTTGTGTTGATATTTTAACAGCAACGACGAGGAAAACATGTCATCACTTACCGCTTTTCACGTGAAGTGGATGCCGCCATTGTAGTTTGCGCCATAAGCCAACATGAAGTAAGCTTTCAAAATAGAGACCAACTGGAAAATTTCAGCCAATGGTTTTACTGAAATCAGTGCGGTACAAACTGGAAACTGGTACACAGTCTAAGCCTCTACCCTACCTTTCTATTCACACTGGCTGTTATGCTGTTGTAACCTTCTTTTCATGAATATGTAATGCATATGCAAATTTGTAAATGACCCCCATCCACGAGATAGGTATAGAGAGAGATAGTTTAATAGATACACGAGATAGGTATAGAGATAGATAGTTTAATAGATACACATAGATAGATACGTGTATATATATAGAGAGATAGATATGTATATACATATGTAAACGTATATAAATACATGCATGCAGACATACATGCATGCAAACATGTTTACATACATGTATACATAGATGATAGATACATACATACATAATTACAGAGAGAGAGAGAGAGAGAGAGAGAGAGAGAGAGAGAGAGAGAGAGAGAGAGAGAGAGAGAGCATGTATCCAATGTTTCGTCGATTTTTTGTTTGGTTTATCTATTCCTAGGATTTGGGGCTTACGGCCTTCTTCAAGGGCTGTTGCACAGTCATAATAACGTCATATTGTAGTGCATCATGTTTATCAGATGGATGTACAAGCCCATTATGTCTTTTCCACAGCTGTTAACGCGTCGCATCGTTTAAAGCAGCTAAGCTGCAGTGATCGTGAAAGCGTCCACAGCGATTCATCTGCATGGGCTTGTGTCACATCTCCCCTCCCACCATCTTCAAGATCCATCTTTCCCTGACCTATCCTGTATTAATACTTCCGTTACACACACACACACACACACACACACACACACACACACGCACGCACACACACTCACGCACACACACACGCACGCACGCACGCACGCACGCGCACGCACGCACGCACGCACGCACACACACACACACACACACGCGCGCGCGCGCGCGCGCTCACACATACAAGAGAGAGAGAGAGAGAGAAAGAGAGAGGGAGAGAGAGAGAGAGATGCAGACAATCATCCAGAGAGTGAGAGAGAGAGAGAGCAACTGATGCTGACAATCTTTACTGGCATTAGATTTTTACAGCACTGGTGCCAGTGGGGTACAAAAAAGAACTGATGGCGATAAATAAAAAAAGACCATAATAATGTTTTACAGCAGTCAAGTTGTTGAAGCGCAAAGAGACAGAGACAGGTAGACAGACAGCCTTTTGGTCGAAGAACGAACGGAAGGAAAGGAAGTATTGTCTAAAACGGGAGAGCGATTTTTTTTCCTGAGATCATCAGCCTTAATAACTTTTTCCTTATGTGGAGAATGGTCTAGGGGAGAAAATGATTGTATGACTATGTGCGTGCTATCTTTAAACGAGCCACGTGTGTTATGAGCGTACTTAGACCAGAGCATAACGGAAATGAACGCGCAATTAAATACCAATCGTTCTGCGCCGTTCTTTGCTTCAAAACACGTTGCTACCATTAGGGATGCTTCGTCTGTTTCACGAGATAAACGTTCTTACTTGATGTTTCTTGACTGGTTTACATTTCACACAATCAGAGCTGTAGATAAAAATGATCCAGAGTCATGTGACATTTTACATCTGTCTAGTCTTTGCTTAGCTCAGCTCTTGCTGACAAAAATCGAAGCACCATAGAACTTTAGGAGCATGTTACAGGGTTTTGTTTTTGCTTTGTTTTTTGTTTCAACCGTATTATGGTATGCGAAGAAAAAAAAGCTTTCAGGTCCTGTCCCATTTCTCTCCAGCCTTGGCGCATTATTGACCTATTAAAAAATCAATCAAACAAAAGAAAAATCGGGAGAAAAAGAAAAAAAAAAATCTTTTATTCTGTGAATGTATGTGTACTACCAAGTTTAATGTCGCTCCTTACAGTAGATACATTTTCTTGCATGTATCCGCGTTTTTTTTATTATCTTATATTTTCATAATCTGGACGTATACATACTAATTGTCTAACACTTCCTAACATCGTTATCGTCACGCCCCCCCCCCCCCCCCCCCCCCCCATTCGCACCCAAGTTCCCCCGTCCTTTTTCATGCTGTCTCTGTTCCCTACCTCTTTAAGCTTTCAACCCTTTACACGTCTCTAGCTCTCTGTCTGTCTGTCTGTCTGTCTGTGTCTGTCTGTCTGTCTGTCTGTCTGTCTGTCTGCTGGTCTGTCTGTCTGTCTCTCTCTGACCAAGTATTTGGTTGCCATTAGGCATGAAAAGCTTCGGCATTTTCATTTATGTCTGCTTCTTATTTAACATTTTTATTTGCTTTTATTATTGATCAACAGAAACAGAGAAAAACAAACAATAAACAAACAAACAAACAAACTCAGTAACAACAATAATCAGGAATCAGGTGTGAAGCAAGCAAAAAAATAAACAAACAGAAAAGATGATATAACATCAGCATAGCATCGTAGATAAATGGATGGATGGATAGACAGGAAGAAATAGATCGATAGATAGATATAAAGCACGGGTACCTGATAACTTACATAGCACAGTACAATGCATTGTGGTTTAAGCAATGTTTACAAACCAGTATACATCGTAGTATTCTAGCACTGCTAATCGTATGTAATCCGAGCATCCTTTCGGAAGAAAAATAACGTGAAGAATAGATAGAGGCAGAGAGACAGATCGGCAGTGGCTCACATATAGTAGGAGAAGAAACAATAAGATCAGACGTACATTCTGTGCATAGGTGCATTTCTTCTTTATCAAATCGGTGAACATACCCCAAAAGCATTTAACCTAAATACATTTCCAAAACATATGGTCAATACTGTTGTTTAAAAAGCCACAAAAATTACATTTATTACTATCAGTCACTCCAATTTCTTTGAAAATGATCTTTGTTCCCCAAACACATATGCATTATTCTCAGTTGGAACCATTTAAGTTTTACATTTGTAATCTTATGTGCATAAAAAAGCATGATTCCCAATCATGAGCTTATGAAAGTTTCGTGTCCCGTTTGTTACAACATGGAGCTGTCATCTGATTATCAATCAATGTATTGCAATGCATTTTGAGCCTGTATAAGGGAAAACAAAACCTTATAACAGAATGAAGAAGTAGAATATTTTAACGTTTTCCTTGGTAGCCATAAATTTCTTAATGAATTCAGTTATTGCCGACATAGAAACTGTAAAAGTGAAAAAAAATCAATGTTCACATCAACTGGCCATTATCATAAAAGAATGTGCGAAATGATAGACACTTGTGTTTTCAAGCATTTTGGAGACAATGTATGTTTTCCCAACCTACATACGTTCATTGTAGCATAAGGTTCAGCAAGTAGTTCAGCAGATTTTTTGGCAGACATTTGTAACAACAACAAAAAAGAAGAAAAAGTTTATAAGCTTCCAGGACGTTTTCCCAGAACGGAGTATATTTCGTAAATTTCGAGACAATCTCGGAATCAGATTTACTCAGAAGAGGCCATTGAGGAAAGTTACCGACTAGAGTGTTTCCATTTATGGTTGGATCATTCAGTTCTTCAGATGCATGATAGTTGTAGAGATGTGACGTAGGTTTCTAACTCGGGAAGACCAAGACCTCCATTCCGTATGTTTTTATGCGCTGTTTTTCGACTGATTTTGCCTTTTTTTTTATTAATCATTGTTCCACACAAACTTATAACATTCTTTTTGGCATATGTAAAAGAAAACATTTCGTGCGGTTGGTAAACGGTGAGTTAGCTTCGAAATGTTGATGGATTTCAATATTGCTATTCTACCTAGAGGCGTAGGCCTAATGTAGCGTTTTACCCATATTTTAAACAAATCATTTACGCCTGCAAGTCTTTCTGAGTAGTTTGTTTCTAAACATTCTTTTAAGTCATTTGTGAACCATATACCCAGAATTTGACATTTTTATGGATTCCAGACAATTTAAAATGCTGCATATAGCCTCCCAACCAAATCGCGCTTTTTTTTAAATTCTTCTTTTGTTTTGTTTTTTATAACTCAAATCCATAGGACGCGAGTCACAGTGAAATCTAAAAAGAACTTAACACAAGTTGCAGACGATTTTTATCCAAACGAGTAAAATATCTGTATTGTGACCATACTCAGACAGGTTATATTCAGTTTTATTCGTTTTAATGCCCCGAATATCTCGATTTTCCCTGACCACAATGGCTGATATTTCGGATTAAATCACGAACAAATATTGTGAAATTGGGTCTCCTAGTCGACAACTTTTTTGAATATCGAACCTTTTTTAAACCTGGCTGTTAACAATAATGTAAGGCTTAGTATTTTTGTAGAATGTGTTTATCCGTCTACAAATATCTTTTTGAAGACCAACGCATTTTTAGGAGTTTAGACATAAACTCCCAATTAATCGAATCAGTGGCTTTTTTCAAAGTCTGTATTTAACAGCAACTCAGGTAGATTATTCTCATCTAAATGGGAAGTAGTACAAATATCAATCATAGATTGTCGCCGATGTATCTATTTTTGATAAGTCTAGTCTGGACTTCGTTTATTATCTTAGGCAACACATGTTTTATTGCTTGCTATGCTATGCAAGAAGATCCTGTCTTACAGATGACATTCAACAGTGAGATAGGTCTCCTAGGTTTTTTCACCTTCTGGACAATCTTTAATGATAAAGGTCTCTTTGTACACGTGACCGTTCTCCTTCTTTGAAACTTGCGTTTAAAACTCTAACTTCAAATACATCAATTTGTTTCCAAAAGAATCTAAAGAACTTAAAACTAACGACATTAGAACCGGGGTTTTCATTATTTTTGCAATGTCCTTGAGACATAGGTCGAGTCTTCTAGTGTTAGAAGACATTCTAATTCAGTGGCTTCTGTTCATTTAAACAGGGGATGTCTTCAACTGAATCTTTCACAATACAAACCTCTACAGCAGTCTCTGCACATAGCGATTTACAAAGCCTGTATAGTTGTTTAAGGATATCCGTTTGATTTTGTTAACACATTATTTCATTTATCAGTCAGTCTAGCCATCATTTTACTAATGTAATGTCATTCTGCAAGATTACAAAAATAACTGCAAACTTTCACTCTATCTGCAATCCATTCAGCTCGTGATGTTAACAATTTTTTTCTTATTTGGTTTAATCTGATATCCATCAGTTATTCTTTTTTTTTTCTAGTTAATCATTTTGACATCATCATCATTTTTCGTCTCCTTTTTTTAATGCACTTATATCTTGTTCAAATTGTTTCTCCTCCTCATTAGACTTTCTTTATTCGCAGTGACATATGAAATCGTTTTCGATCTTATTTTCATCAACAAGAAATGAAGAAAGATGTCATCCGAAATTGAAAATTGTGATGTTATCAGTATCTGTTGTATTTGTGGAGTATTTTTCTTCAACTGTTTCAGTTACTGTATTTATTTCGCCTGAGTATGTTTTATCCTTCAGAAGAGTCGGATTAAGTTTCCACAATGTATTGCGTTTTATGTCTTTGTTAAATGTTGTTTCAACAACACAGCAGAATGATCTATTCTGTAACCACACTCATTGTCTACCTCATCAAGAAAAGGAACAACGGTGTTCAGTTCCCTCCAAATATTGTTCAGGTCTATATTATCGGTCATGCTTTCAACAGCCTGTTTTGCCTAAGTATTATTGACATGTTATAATTGTGATAATCTCTAGCCGGGTTAAGGACCCGATTAAAATCCCCGCCTATCAAAGCATTTTCAATATCAAACCCAACAATTCTTTTATTTGAGACGATTGTGGAATTCTGGGAATTTATTCTTATGTGTCTCAGCATGTATTAAAGTAAAGTTTCCCAAACCATCCTTAAAATGTGTTTAACCATTAATTCAAAATTGTTGTTAGACAAGATTGCAACTTCTCTTGTACTCGACGAATAATTGGAAAAATACGCCTTGTAGCCCAATTCGGATGAGATATACTTTAGCTTTTTTTTTTTTCAATGAGTGTCTTGCAAAAAGTACACAGAACATTTTCTTTTGCATTTCAGATCATGGACCCTGTAGACCTGACCTTAAGAACAGCTCTGTAGATTTTGACAAGCATTCACCACACTGTGTCTTGCTCTGGATGAACAATAACTGATGTTGAACCCTGATAAAACAGAAAAGGTCATGCCTGTTGGCACTCCGTCTTGCATTAGAAGTGGTTGCAGTGAGTCTGCATATATTGGTGGTACCAAAGTTTAAAAACATCTGTGAGGTATCTTGGAGAAGGATCAACCTCTTTCAGCGCAAGACCGCATTAGCAATGTCCACCGATCATCTTTTCATGAATTTAGACGTACAACATCCATAAGATTTTTTCTTGTCTCATAACTCAGTGATGCGCATAATCACTATCTCAGTAACATTCAGGTTAGATCCTGTTGCTCTGTTTTCTAGGTCTTCCGGTAGAACAAACTGTATGCAAAGAATTTAAAATAGTGTCGGAAGACTTGTATTGGAAAAGAAAAAAAAAAACCTCGAGAACACGTAACACAGTTGTTAAAAGAACTCCTGGCTCCTTGTTAAACTTAGATGACAATGCGATGTTGGAGTTCTCGCTTTCAGCCAATTTGACGCGTCATTTAACGCCATTCCAACGAAAAGCTCTCGAGGCTTCTAAGCCTCAAAACAAAGACAATGGGGGAATGCAGTTTTTTGTTTCTCTGCACCGTGTGTCTGACACTCCCTGCTATGTAGTGTGCGCAACATCTCATCTTTGCCAGCATTCATAAAGAGTCTAGAAACACATCTGTTTCTACTAGCATTCCCCTGATCTATGTTGCAAGCTGTGTGTGTTGTGTGGGGTCGGGGGAAGGGGATCTGTGCATTGCTGTGGGTCGGGGGAGGGTGAGAAGTGAGGAAGTGGTACTGAATATGTGGCTTGTTTAGGTAATGTTGAATGGGCTGTGATCTCAGTTGTTAATGCAAAGTATAGCGCTCTGTAAATATTATTCATTACATGTATATCATTATCAATTATTTTCGAAAGATCGCGCGCGCGTGCGCGCTCGCTAACACACACACACACACACACACACACACGCACGCACGCACGCACGCACGCGCGCGCGCGCACACACACACACACACATACACGCGCACGCACACAAACACGCAGGCACTCACACACGCACACGCACGCACGCGTGTACATATGCGCGCACACATACAGGCGCGCGCGTGCGCGCGCGCGCACACACACACGCACACGCGCACACACACACACACACACACACAACACACACACACACACACACACACACACACACACTTTCTCTCTCTCTCTCTCATCACAGAGAAATGGTAATTGCTCCGCTGACTACGAAGAAGTATTCTTAAATGAGAAAAAGTTTAACCAAACAACATGATTTGTCTTTCTTTCTTTTGTTATTGGGGGGGGGGGGGGGGAGAATGAATTGAGGAGGAAGGTCAGAACGGAAGTGGGTTCGGATCGAGTGATTTTGTTCATGTTCATTCAATACACAGATTAACAAAGAATCAAAATACTGCGACGCATGACCGACACGCATGTAACAAAAGCGACAAGAACATGACGTCCATGCGCGTTTGTCTGGTTGGGCGCGCTCTAACCAGTCCTGTTGTAGCAGGAAGAAACCCCAACAAATCTGGCAATCTATCCACCAGGGTCTCTCCCACTCGTCTGACCGTGTCTTTCCCAACCGCATAAGACCCCCCCCCCCCCTCCCCCCTCCCCCTGTAGCGCATCCTGCCAATACACAACTCCACAACATGGTCAGTGTGCATGCTGGAGGAAACAAAAAGACCAAAACAACGCTTTCTGTCTAAAGCGCGAGTTGAAAGAAGAAATGCATTTGGCGGACCTGGTACCTCGAGGGAGGAGGTTGTAGATGAAAGGCGCCAAGAAAGATGGCTGGCCGAATGATTTGCTTCCAGTCGAAGGCGGACACACAGGGCATACCAGAAAAACAGAGATTAATCGAAAATTCGAATTCAGCTTACAGAGAGAGAGTTTCCCATACTCCTCTCCCCCCCCCCCCCCCCCCCCTTTAAAAAAAATTTTAAAAAGAGAAAAAGTTTCTTCTCAGTAAATTAAAGTATTAAATTCCTCCCCTGTCCTAAAGATCCGGGACAAATTCCTCATCGTCTTGGCTTCCCCCCAGAGATTCAGGGTGGAAGGTGCATTCTGGGACAAATAGGCAGTTGATGCATTTTTATTGGGTTTAGTTCAGAACTCGGCTGAATTCTGTGAACTTTGTTCTCCCTTACCATAGTAACTACATTCCAGCCTAGACAGAGAATATGTATTCAAAGCGAGCTGCAGTAAGGGACAGCAGCGAAGGAGGAAAGGGGTGAATTGGGTGGGCAATGGGTAAGGAGGGTGTCGGGGGTGGCGATCGTGTTCTAAGGGCACACAAAGCCAGTCGGTGTGTGGGCTTTTCAAAAGCACTTCTTTTTTTTTAAGAAGGTTTTTTTTTGTTTGTTTGTTTCTTTTTTTGTGGTGTACATTTTCCTCCATTAAGAGTAAATCAAAGTCAGACACTGATTAGCGAAAAAAAGCGATTTTTGGAGGATGTGGCATGTTGCCATTTTGAATCGATTCGTGACGTCAACAACTCATAGTGATCTCTGCCGAGTTTGTCATTTCAGCAAACGTCAAAGCTGGTCAGTGTCTTAGTTTTGAACAGTAGGGTTTTATTTCTTTTTTTTTTTCTTCTTTTTTTTTGTGGAGTTTGCATATTTCACTTCCGTTGAAATAAATTAAAGTTATCAAGAACGGCATTTCAAAAAGATTATAAGCGCCGCCAGCTTGACTCTGAAAGAGATGCTTCCCATGTATGATTCATTCGGACATGGAAATCCTTGTGTCTTATTTCCATCAACCGGAGAGTTTTATTATTTCTATTAAAACAAATCATTGATTCTAAAATAGTTATTAGTTTGAAACAGCAACTCGACAGTGACCATATCCAGTGGAAAGTTTGACAATCATTATTTTTTTCTTTCTTTCTTTTTGTTTTATCTTTTCGCCACATTTTCTTTACTTTTGTTTTTACTGAAATCTTTCTTGTGAGATATCGTTCTCTAACAAAAAGAATTTTTAGTACCAATATTTGAATAGACAGAGTTGGTCGGGTAACGGCCGATAAACTTCCTTAAATATCAGTCTTTATTGATCAACACACAACATTTGACCTGTTGCATACGCTGCAAAACGGAAAAGGAACACCAAGATTGAAACCCCACCCCCATCCCCACCCCACCCCACCCCCTTCATGATAATAGCGAATGAGTATTTCGTTCAGAGTAAGTCAAATATAGTGTCAAGCAAAAAGACGTATAGTCACATATTGTGGCAAGCAAAAAGACAGAAAAATGGTGATTAGATGCACTGAAGCTCATCATTTAATCAGTTACCTATGTGACTGATTTTACTCCTTATAGCCAATTATTACTAATATTACCAAAGGACTGCATTCTTCCATGCATCCACGGAACCTTGTACACAGAACCTTGGACACAGATATATGGAAACCACACACACACACACACACACACACACACACACACACACACACACACACACACACAAGCGCACGCGCATGAGGTTGTCGTTGTGCTATCTATTGTTTATTTTTGAACCCTGTCATTTTACCGTTTCCATATTTGTCAGAACACATGTTTGATCTTTTAGTTGATAAAAAGATTCAGCACCTGTGTGCTTTTCCACCGATACCTGTGGCCGTAGGAGAGAGAGAGAGAGAGAGAGAGAGAGAGAGAGAGAGAGAGAGAGAGAGAGAGAGAGAGAGAGAGAGAGCACGTGCTCGCGCTTTAAAAAATCTCTTAGCCGCCCCCCCCCCCCCCCCTCCCCCTCCCTATGTATCAATTTCTTTTCTTTTTTACGTTTGCTTATAAACTTATACTTATACCAGGGCTGATAGCACCAACGGAACAAAACGGTGAAATGTTGAAATCACAACTATCATCACCATTGCTCTCTCCTCTTAATAAACTGAAGAGCTGGATTGAACATGGAGACCACTCCAGCGTTCGTCTTCTCCTTCAGCGTTCGAATAGAGCTGGTCATGCTTCAGTCTGCAGCTCTGTCGTTCTGATGACGCCCATGGTCTTCTCCACACAGGCCCACACAACCGCCCTCACGGCTTGTCCATGAGCACTGCACCCTACGGCCTGGTCCGGTGTCGTGGCGGTACAATACGTTTCGCCTTAACACAATTCGCCCTGTCCTCATTCAGGCGTAATTGTTCCATTCACGGAGTTCTGAAAATCCCATGTGAAATGTTTAACCCCGATACTAAAGCATGGGCCGCCCTAAAAAGTATTTGTGGTGCATGCGGTAAATACACGGTGGTACCTAATAAGAACAGATTTCCTTTCTGACCTCTAGCGACATTATCTTGTTTGAAATGGAGATGAAGTGAATTTTAAACGGAAAGAAACTGAATCGGAGGCCAGATTGTTTCAACTCTGTTGTGGTATTAGTTTGTTAAGAAGCTGGATCGGAGAGCAGATTGTTTCAACTCTGTTGTGATATTAGTTTGTTAAGAAGCTGGATCAGAGAGCAGATTGTTTCAACTCTGTTGTGGTATTAGTTTGTTAAGAAGCTGGATCGGAGGCCAGATTGTTTAAATTCTGTTTGTTGTTGGCATCAGTTTGTTTTTAATACTAATGTATGCTGGGTAACGCCTTTCACCGAACTTTGTTAATTTTCTGCGAATGGTGCTTATCAAGGCCTCTTTGTCTCCGTTATGGTGGTGGTGGTGGTGGTGGTGGTGGTGGTGGTGGTGTGTGTGTGTGTGTGTGTGTGTGTGTGTGTGTGTGTGTGTGTACAGCAACGAGCGCTAGCAGGCTTCTCCGATGTTGTCTTATTAGATTACCGATCGCATTTGTCACATTGTAAGACATGTGGTGCGATGTCATAAACGTTTCATTTTCAACCAAAAGGAACAGCCTGCGATTGCTTGGCAAGTCTTGTCGCCACGCCTTTAAATACGCCTCTCTCGTCCCTCCTTCCCCGCATTCCCACATCCTGCCCCCACTCTCCAAGCAAGCTCTGATGAACGTCCTTTCGGATCTATTTCTCATGAAATATAGTAACGTGTGGTATGTTTCATGTGGCGGTGCGACGTCGAACTACTTCTGAGGCCCAGCGTTTTGTGATTTATTCCCTGTCTACCAAACTCCTGATGAATTTGCTTTCACTGCATTTACACTGGCGTGTTTCAGTAACAATTTATAGACTAGAGTGCGTTCAAGAAGTAGAGATGTTCTACGTTCGCAGCACAAGCAATGAAAACATTACTATTTAAACATCTGGCTCAAAACACACAAACAAAAAGATAAAAGGTTGTATACTGGTCCATAAGCGTCACAGTCTCGTAAAAGTAGAGTTAAAAAGTGTCAAGGGAAAGACGTTCCACAGTGTTCGTTTATTCCGCGGCCTGAATATCTCTAATGCTTATTTTTGTTTTATTTATTTTGGTTTGGTTTGGTTTGGTTTAATGGCAACACCACTTTTCCAATCACTGTTGTTTCAGACATTCTTAACTCCTAAAGTTTAACAGGCCACGAGTATTTATGTGAGCACGCAGTCTTGTGACATTAGTTTGGTTGGAGAATGATCTTTGCACAGGTAAATAGGATCGGATTGCGGCGGGGAAGGGACAAGGAAGGGTACAGGTTAGCCAGTGTTGTCTGAGGGAAGGGGGGGGGGGGGGGAAGAGAGAGATTGGGGTAGGCGGACAGTTTCGGCTGTAACACCGGGTTAACAGTTCAGTATGGACATTCGTCAGTGTCGGAGATGTGGAGTTAATGAAGCTGGATTAGCAGACTGCTGTGGCCAATCCTTTGTCTGAAGAGGGTTATCCGTTCATGTCTTCGCATCTCCAGTATTCAAAACAACAATGGTGTTTGCTATGTCTGTTCACTTTCGCTCTCACATTAACAAAGAGGACAAAAAATATGTTTTCATAATGAAGTGGATACTAAATGTGGTTGTAGTTAACAAATTAATCGTTTGTGTCGTGGCATATATCATGATTCTTCTGCAGTCCTTTGCAAAGCATTTGTGGAAAAACGAAAATCTGATAGAACAAAATATGTCTTGGGAGAAAGACGCTGTTGTGAAACAATATTGGTAGGGTTAATAAACGTACTATGCTGTCAGTTAGCATGTAACATCCCTCATTTCGTTGCTGATTGGAAGAAATCAAACGTCAGACCAACCCCATTCAGTGGAAATGTGGGAGTAGTGAGAGGAAATAGCCATTGTCCTTGATTTACGCTGTTGCTAACACGCAGCCGTGACCGGAACGGGAAACGTCATCACCAATACGCTCGCATTCAAGTTCCGGTTGTTCATGAAGCGGAGCGCCATTACACAAACTGTCACATTAACTTGTGACTAACCACCATTACTCCTACCTTCATCCATCCTTTTCCTCCCCCACACTGTCCAACTCTTCACTTCTCCCTCCCCTCGCCACCCGGTCTTTGTGTGTGTGTGTGTGTGTGTGTGTGTGTGTGTGTGTGTGTGTGTGTGTGAACAATGTTAACATCGTAATGTAAAATCATAATATCTGATTAAGACCTCAGCAGTCACTGTATAGTTGACGGAACATTAAACAGAAGTTCTTCTTTCCAATCACTGTGAACAAGAACATTACCAGGCACCCACAGAGACAAGACAGATTCAGACACAGTGAAGGTCTGTAGCCAGCAGCGTACACTGAGAGGTAGGATGTGTGCATGACCGTTTTTTTTTATCCCGCCATTAAGGCAGCAATACTCTATCTTTGTGGAAGGTGCATGCTATGTGTAACGTGTCATCCATACCAACGGCCAAACTGGCCTTCTCTTCCGAAAGTTGGCGATGGGATTTTACGTGTGTGCAAGATGTTATGCGTGCGTTCACACACGGAACTTCAGTATATAGTCTCATTCGAAGGACTATATGGGAAATGGAGTCAGAACTAATGTTAACTCCAAGGGAAAAATCCCCCTGTACCGAAACGGCCCGGCGGAGATTCGAACCCGCAACCCTTGGATTACGAGTCCGGCGCTCTACCAACTGAGCTATTCCGGCTTCAGGGCATTATGGATGAGTAGAAGTGATATGATGGGAATGTGGGGACTTCGAAATAAACAGTAAATGAAATAAGAACAAAGGGCAATGACAGAAAGAAGTCGATGATAGTCAAGACAGAAAAGAAGTATGGATTAGCCATACGACCAATGACGAGAAAGCTCACCGAAAAGAAAAACAAAGAAAGAAAAATAGAAAAAAGGAAGCGATTCAAACTATTCAAGGTGAAGACACTCTCTCATGTGCACCATTTAAACTGGAGAGGAACTTGTTGTATGAAAAAAATGTAGCGATCCAAAAATATCATCATTAACACGAAACATTGAAGGACGCACATATATGTTATCTCACATAAAATCGGTGCCCTTGCCTATTTTCGGATTGGTTTTCTTTAACGCATGTTGGGTCGTTCCCCAGTGTGGATGAACTGATTCACAAATGTATTGGAGTGACAACATCCACAACAACAACGATAGCAACAACACAAAAGCAACAACAACAACAACAACAACAACAAACACACACACACACACACACACACACACACACACACACACACACACACACACACACACACACACAATTTGAAGCAGGTAGATCGAGAGACCGTTTTCCAAAATGGACAAAAAATCCTAGCTCCAATATCTTACAAATAATTTTAAGGATGGAAATTCCATTCTACAACCTTCAACATTTGAGAAATATGCAAAGAACTGAACTCAAAGAATGGACAGAAACAGATCAGGAAATAGATAAATTGTTGAAAACTGGTGTCATTGAAAAATCACATTGTGAAGAAAATCCGGATCCCCCCCCCCCCACACACACCCACACACCCACACCCACACCCCCCACCCCCAATTTTTCATGTGCCAAAGCTAGATGGCTCCTTCAAAAAGTTTGATTTTAAACCTGAAAATGTCGGGAAAATGTCTCCTGGGAACATTTCAAAACCAGGGTTCGTAAGTCTGAAGAATCTTCCTTGCTTTGGTACGGTCGCACACTGTGCGTCTCTTTTGGCCTAACTAAAATGAACAAGAACGCCGAATGTTGTTCTCACTTACTTAAGTTACGTTCTGCTCATTTATTAACATCTTGATTGCTGAGTGTTATCAAATATCAGTGAAATTTGAAGGAGAGTATAAACTTGAAGGTGAGTAGTAATTTGTGTAGAATTTAAAGGTGTCATTGCTTCATTTAACCTAACACTGTCGCATGCTGGCGAAAGAGAGCAGGACAGACAATGGCAGCTGATTCTGAGATGCAGTTGATACTGGAATTTGATACGTTTTCCATAAGACCATGCAAAAGAAGAGTTTCTCCGTGACAAATAACAAA
>CM065714.1:101645942-101650942 GCA_033310375.1 Conus canariensis | reverse complement strand
GTGCGTTATGCTTCATTGACTCATGCTTCCCCTTACTGCGTTTTGCCCAACACGGCTAACCTCCTTTCACCCCAAATCGGATTTAGGCTCAAAAGGTGTACATCCACCCACAGACCAAACTGCTGCTTTCAAGACCAAGGCGCGTGTCACACGACACTGTTCGCGAAGCAAATGTCCGATTCAAAGAAACTACGCAAATAACAGCGGTGAGTCTTTCCAAAAGTGAGGCGGAAACGCACGAAACATTATGCTGCACGCTTATTTCGGCACAAAACGCCGTTTCTCGACTCCCATGTGACATTACCCTAACAGATGAAATGATGAACGTTATTTGGTATACAATAGTTTGTCCAGACCAGTGCAGTCGGTAAGCCATAGAATCAATGCGTAATGTTTTGAGTTCGAGATACACAGCAACTTGTACGGCCATGACAGTTGAATCTAACTAAGAGAAACTGAATCCCAAAGGTGGGCCCCTATACTTCAGGATCATCAAAAATAAAACAAAACAAAACGAATCAAAACGCAGCGGAACTCGGAACAACTTTATTTCTTCAAAATGAGAAGTTGACAGTGATGATGTCTGTGATTTGACCTAGTAAAAGCACAAACAGAATGAAAAGATCTGACTAAGTATTGAACACGCACAACTGTCCACCCCAAAAGCATGCATTCAAGCCTATTAATGCTCAGATAAAATACAAATAACTTGTAAAACAAAATGCCCCCACACACATAAATGAGCACGTGTACTAACACGAGAGCATACATAGTCACACATACGAAGTAACAAAGTAGCACAAGTGCATCTTTACCCAAATTTACACGCCAGCATACAATGCCGGTGCAACTAACAAGTGACCGTCAATTGTTCCGCCTCCAAACTCCTCACACAGTAAAGGAGCCGGGTCGCATCTGGGTCATGACCCATAAATGCCCCTCTGCTGTCCATTTCTTTTTCACATGCTTTCAGAGTTCAAAAACAGCTTGATGTTTGTTTTTCAAGATATTTTCACGAGAAAAAAAATCCATACATTTACATACGAACACCGAGTCTTTTTTTTTTCAGTTTAGAAACCGACATGTGCATGCAACTGTTCCTAGTTCTAAGTGTCCATGATTTAGGGGCTGAAAGTATCGGCAAGAGTTTAAAATCTCACAGCGTCTGCTGAGCCCAGGTTTACTATCATTCGTGCTTTTTTCCCCCACTCGCTGCGCATGTAGCACATTCAGAGTATCCTGTTTTATCCCCATTATCTTGCTACAAACATTCACTATTTTGCTCCTTGCATTCTTGCTTTTGATATTCAAACTGCCATACCAGCAAGTACGGACAAAACCCCCCTTGATCATTCTATAAAAAAAAAAAAGAAAGAAAAACAAGAAATTTTTTGAAAACAGTATTTGAATACAGGCGCTGTAATACCAATCTTTAATTCATTTTGAATGCGGCTGCAACACTGTGAGTGGATTATAATCATAACTTGCGATTTTAGATTGTCATCTTCGTCTGGATGCTTAAGTTTTCAGAGAATGATATATAATTCGAAGCAGCACATAATCGATGTTTATGAAGACTGAATTAAGCGAGTTGATCAGTTGCAGAGACTCGCGACGATCGTGAATGCTGGAAGGAAAAATGAGGTGAATGGTGACCCAGTCGTTAGATGAAATGGATATGCTTATGCTCGGCATAGAAACAAACAGATTGGGTTAAACCAATGATCTTATAAACGTGCACAAAGTCATTGGTGAAACTTACGTATTCGTAGTGCATATGTGTTCACAAATGCGTGTGTGTGTGTGTGCGAACGTGTATCACTTCCATCTACCCCGCCCCTGCCACCCTCTCTCGCCCCTGCCACCCTCTCTCGCCCCTGCCACCCTCTCTCGCCCGCCAAGGTTGAGTTTGATTTCCCACTGCTGTGTATGATATAAACTAACTTAAAACACGTCAGAGTGACCGTTATCTGCATGAAAACTTCATGGAGATTTTTTTTTCTCCATGAAAACCGCAAGTAGTACTTTTTTTCAGGTGAATGTGTGATTTGTATGCGCAAAGAAACTGGTAATTAAGACATCAAAAACAATTATTTTCACAGAAGTTGTAGAAGTATCGGACGATGAAAAAGAAGGAAAATTGTAATTATCACCCTTACGATGACAATGAGGCGTGTGCCGTGAAAACGGTGGTCTTTAGCAGTCAGCATCTCGCCAGTTTATGTTTAATGCGATACTTCAGCGTGCATCCACATGAATCGTAGTTACTGTTATCATAAATCATGATTATTGGTTTTATGTTGAGTGCCTTATCGAGCAATATGAGGCCCAAAACCGAGAAAACAACACGCATAATGCCACAAAGTTTGTTTTCCCCGTGAATTCTGGGCTTTTCCGGCAAGTAGTATCTCCAACACTAGCGTATCCTGTACACAAAGCTTTGTGTTGATAGAGGTAGTTGTAGAACGGCGAAAGTGTGCGTCGGGAAAGCCCCAATGTCCACAATCACAGCATGGATAACATTGTGCAACACATGTCTGCATTTCTAGTCTTTATTCTCATTATTGCACCCAATCTAAACGACATAACGTACACGTAATACTTTGATTTCTGATCATAAGAAGGGAAGAAAGCACATTTTACCTTATCTACACCACCGAAAAGATCCAGAATGGGAAAACCGAGATGACAACAATGAAGAAATACGTGAACAGCTTAAAGTGTGTCAGTAACGGGAGACGGTCGTCGTCGATCAGTTTGCAGAGCTCTTTATGACAGACAACACAACATGAGTGTGATGGCTTGTCCAAACACGAGCCAGAACACGTTCCTCCCATTTCGATGATCAAATCTCAATCAAGCCATGCACGTGCCAAGTCCGCTTTCCGAGTTCTAGCGTTGGTTCCCAACCGAAGTTCTTACAGTGCAACTGTGGATCAAAACGTGAAACCAGGTGCGAAAACTTTCGATCAAATCACAACGTCTTCTTTCATTTTGTCTCCTCTTTGAAAATGAATGCTTTTCCGCTTTATCATGTATATGTATGTATGTATGTATACCCGTGTGTGTGTGTGTGTGTGTGTGTGTGTGTGTGTTCCAACCGGTGTCGAAGTCGTCCGAAGCGCGTGTTGAGCAAACACAATCTTCACGTCGTAATTAACTGACAACTACGCGTATAACTAACACGCTTACAACATACAACGCTTATGTCGAAGGGTAGCCTCCCACCCGCACTCCCACTCCCGCCTGAGTTATTCTTATTCATACGTAAAGGCATTCTACATACCACGAATACAGTTACAACATAGCTTTGCTTACGTCGAAGGTAGATTCCCCCCTCCCCCGACGCCAAACCATGACAGCTATGTCAAAGTCGAATTGCGAGGGCACTGTTTCCCAAAATTAAAAAAAACACCGTAAATTCACACAAAAACATCGCAAATGACGTAAATCCACTCACTTACGTTGTTGTCCAAACAGAACATACAAGTTACAGACAAACCAGAAATCAAATTTCGGCGTTCTTCCTGTGCTGGGAGAAGAACGCATCTAGGCGCAGGATTCTTAATTTGGCGGCCAAACGAGATATACTGTTGTCGGCGATGTAATGTGCAAATCAAGGAATAGGTCGTTTGTGAAACGGTAAAAGAAAACCGCATGCAAGAAGAGAGCGCCACTCAATGTCTACTCAACACATACGCGCGCGCGCGCGCGCGCACCCCCCCCCCCCCACCTCTCTCTCTTCTCTCTCTCCTGTCTCTCTCTCGTGCTCAGGTGCTCTGTCTCTCGCACTCTTTTTTCTCTGACCTCTGATACTCCTGTACTGTGACCAGGTCCAAACTCTTCACAAAATCAAATCTCTCGGACTTTGACATGTTCTGCACTGAAATCGCTCAAAGACTCATTTTAGAGTCACTTCGGACATAACGAACACAGTAACAAAAACTGGCCATTTTCCACCGACTTCGGCTATTCAAAATTTCGGCCCTGTTGAGGGAAGAAACAAAATCCCAGTGAACTTCGTTGTAAAGTTGTTCGACTGTGTGCCGAAACGAGCAGGATACGTGCCTGAGTTCCACGGAGACAGGAGATTAGGGCCCGTGTTGAGGGCAGGATAGGGTGAGAATGAATAAGATGGAGGGAGAGGATGAGGTATAAGTAAGATGGAGGGAGAGGATGAGGATAAGTAAGATGGAGGGAAGGATGAGGATAAGTAAGATAGAGGGAGAGGATGAGGATAAGTAAGATGGAGGGAAAAGGATGAGGATAAGTAAGATGGAGGGAAAGGATGAGGATAAGTAAGATAGAGGGAGAGGATGGGATAAGTAAGATGGAGGGAGAGGATGAGGATAAGTAAGATGAGGAAAGGATGAGGATAAGTAAGATGGAGGGAGAGATGAGGATAAGTAAGATGGAGGGAAAGGATGAGGATAAGTAAGATGAGGGAAGGATGAGGATAAGTAAGATAGAGGGAGAGGTTGAGGATAAGTAAGATGGAGGGAAAGGATGAGGATAAGTAAGATGGAGGGAAGGATGAGGATAAGTAAGATAGAGGGAGAGGATGAGGATAAGTAAGATGGAGGGAGAGGATGAGGATAAGTAAGATAGAGGGAGAGGATGAGGATAAGTAAGATAGAGGGAGAGGATGAGGATAAGTAAGAGGAGGGAGAGGATGAGGATAAGTAAGATGGAGGGAGAGGATGAGGATAAGTAAGATGGAGGGAGAGGATGAGGATAAGTAAGATGGAGGGAGAGGATGAGGATAAGTAAGATGGAGGGAGAGGATGAGGATAAGTAAGATGGAGGGAGAGGATGAGGATAAGTAAGATGGAGGGAGAGGATGAGGATAAGTAAGATGGAGGGAGAGGATGAGGATAAGTAAGATGGAGGGAGAGGATGAGGATAAGTAAGAAGAGGGAGAGGATGAGGATAAGTAAGATGGAGGGAGAGGATGAGGATAATAAGATGGAGGGAGAGGATGAGGATAAGTAGATGGAGGG
>CM065714.1:101625942-101640942 GCA_033310375.1 Conus canariensis | reverse complement strand
GATCACAGAAAGAAAAATGCCAGCTCAAGTATGAACTATTCAGATAACATACCACCATGTGAATTCATATTTTATTAACAAATAAAAGATGTCTCTGGAACGAAAAGAAAGAAGACTGGTTTCTCATTCATTTAGAAACACAAAAACGAAAAAAGAATTACTGAGCTGCCAAACAAGGGAACAAACAAATTACAACACAGACACAACATGTTCCGACCTGATGGATCTCCTTCAGGCAGAACAACTTAAGTTCTCTTGTCTTCAGACAATGTACAAACACTTGATTCCCGCACTGACGTTTCATATACCTTGTGCGAAGAGCGTTTAAACCGAATCTGTAATTAGGCATGCAACCTCTCTCAAAAGGAAGACAGATGAGCCGGCCAGAAAGACTCGCTGTTTCCATGATTCAAGTCATTCGAACAGTGCTGGCAGTATTGAGAATTTGGATTCTGAAATCTTGTGTTAAGTGCTCGTAAGGCGTTGACTTTAAAAGTACTATATCTAAAACAGTGCCGTCTGCAGCATTGCAGGCTTTCTTTCGCGGACTCCCGGCTGGGAGGTCGTGGGTTCGAATCCCATCAGAGTCATGTGGGTTTTTCTGCCCCGACCGGCTCCTACCCAGAGTTGGGTTTGCTGCGGACTCAGTTGGGAAGACTGGGACCACACAGTCGAGTTTCATCCACTTAATGGAAGCGTTTCTGAGAGTGTTGCTCAAATTTCCTGACCAACACTGCAGGTGCATGTATCTCTCGGGCCTGGTTGACGCCGGGATATATTATGAAAGGAAGCGTAGAGTACAGCCCTGTCATGTAGTCTCAGACCAAAATGGAAATCTTTAGCATCATCTTAATCATCCTCATTCTCATCAATCAGCATTAAAAAAGAAATGTCTCAAATTATGTGGCCCTTCATGCCCTGCTCTCACGGTGACCTCAATTTCGATGTCCTCTCCACGTCTGCGGCCTTGGTTTGGTTCCGTCGGAGTCACCGGTATCGGCGGGTCCATGGGGGCTGTCGTTGGACGGACGTGGTGGCGCCCTCCGGAGGGAGAGCTCATTCACGCCGGCTCCGCGACTAAGCAATTATTGTCGTCAGTAGGGGGCTTAGTAGGTGGTGTCCTGCGTATGTTAGATCAGAACAGGCGCCACTGAACACCACCGAAGTGACTCGGCAGCAGTGCAGTGTCTCCCCCGGTGGATTGCCTCTTGACATTGACTGCTCCTGTGGATTCCCGGTGCCGGGGCTGCGGCGGGGCCGACCGGGCTGTGTCTGTGGACGGGGTGTCGGAATGAGCGGCGTGGGTGCACTGCCTCTGAGGTGGCGCAGAGGTTGGGACAGCAAAAAAAAAAAAAAAAAAAATCCCGTGGGGAAGGTACCCAGGAAAACGTAACACTGGTTCCTTTCATCAATAAATGAGGAACAGCATGTCTAATGTCAATTATCATTTCTAATTATGTTTTTACTCAGAGAATCCACGACCGATTTGGAACCTACGCGTACTAACACCTGGAAAATACTTTTTTCCAGAGAAGATGGAGACATTAGTGCTAATAAACTGAAAAATATAATTGAGAGTTATAAATACTGCATCACGCACTGCAGAGAAGATAGAGACATTACTGCTAATGAAATGAAAAATATAATTGAGGGTTATGAAAATTGCAAACCGCACTGCAGAAGAGATAGAGACACTACTACTAACAAAGTTATGATTGAGAATTATGAATACTGCGGCACGCTGTGCAGAGAAGACAGAGACATTTCTGCTAATAAAATTATAATTGAGAGTTATAAATACTGCAGCATGTGCTGCTGAGAAGATAGAGACATTACTGTTGATAAAATTATAACTGAGAGTTATAAATACTGGAGCACGATCTGCAGAGAAGATAGAGACATTACTGCTTGAGAGCTATAAATACTGCAGCACGCTCTGCAGAGAAGATAGAGACATTACTGCTTGAGAATGAGAAATACTGGAGCACGCTCTGCAGAGAAGATAGACATTACTGCTTGAGAGTTACAAATACCGCAGCACGCTCTGCAAATAAGATAGAGACATTGCTGCTAATAAAATGAAAAAAACGTTGTTGAGAGTCATAAATACCGCAGCACGCTCAGCAAATAAGATAGAGACATTGCTGCTAATAAAATGAAAAATGTAATTGAGAGTTGTAAATACTGCAGCAAGCTTGCAGAGAAGATAGAGACATTACTGCTAATTCTGCCTTGACTTAAGGCTATGTCAGGCCAATTGACATAGGCTAGAACACCAAGGCTACATCAAAATGTTGTTATGCTCTGCATAGTTATGCGGGGACTGTCTTCAGTTGTGACAAGCTCCTAGCATAACATCATCAGTCTCCAAAATCCCCGAAGTCGGAGTGTGGCTGCCTACGTGGCGGGGTAGTTAAAAACGGTCACACATGTAATGTTCTCATCCCCAGCTGAAGCATTTGTACCATAGTGTTTAAGTACTTCGGTTGTTCGGATGATCCCTGGAGTCTTTTAGCCAGGGTACGACTACAACAAAAAACAACATAACTGCTAAGAAAATAAGATATGTAATTTAGATTTGTAAATGATGCAGCACGCTCTGCAGAGAAGATATAGACATTACTGCTGATTAAATACTTTTTTCTTTGACTTCTGTGCTGGTCTTGCAAACTCGGTACCTGCTTTCAAGTTAGCAATAACAGAACCATCTATAAAGAGTACTTAATGACTTGATATTGTCTTTTAATGTGAGGAAAACATTGAATGTGTACGCATGTGAGGTAAATCTGTTTTTGATAGATTGGTGTGATTCATATCAAAGCTTGGTGTATAAGCTCGCATACAGAAATTAGAACAGAGAGGTTTAAAAGCCAGTTCCTTCAGTTTATTATTACACACAGGCCTGACAGAAACACTGACAACGTAACACTCGCTCTCCTCCAGAACACTTACATGCACTTAGAAAAGCCGGGATCTTTTAGACTTCTTAGCTTCATAGATTTTTCTTCTGCATTCAATACCATTTATCCTCTCCTTATGGCCATGGAACTTCTGTCTTGTGACGTCATCCCACGACTTGTTCTGTGGATCATCAGCTCTGTTGTAAATAGATCTCACTGTCTGCGTTTCCAATAAGCTATCTCACCTGCAAGGTATTTTCCCACTGGCTGTCCTCGAGGCACTGTCCCATTCCCTGTCCTTTTCACTTTCTAGACACATGACTGCACTGGCATTGACACCACTCCCTTACAAAATGTTCTGACGACGCTGCTTTTCAAGATCTAACTCTGACTCTCTGCACTTCGACACTATGGATGCATTTGCAAACTGGTGCAAGAACAGTTTTAAAGAACGCAGTACAGTGAAGGTCAAAGAAATACTAGCTAACTGATTTCTTCAGGAGACCGTCTATCGGACC
Organism: Conus canariensis; assembly: GCA_033310375.1. Classification (NCBI taxonomy): domain Eukaryota; kingdom Metazoa; phylum Mollusca; class Gastropoda; order Neogastropoda; family Conidae; genus Conus; species Conus canariensis. Next base: position 101,637,524 of record CM065714.1, on the reverse strand, counting down.
AGATCTTTTCATTCAATGGATGAAAGTTGGCCGAATGTGTGAGTAGGAATATTTAAGGTGAGATTAGTCATAACAATTCAATTTCACTGCCATGTTCATTTTTTTTTTTTTTTTAATCAATATGAGACAGTCTATTCACTGCCTGCCGAAAATGCAGAAGCCTGCATGTCAACCGAACAGTAGGGCAGGGAATTTACAGGTATTTCACTGAGTCAATCGAACCTTTTCTTGCATTCCTGGCAGCTTGACTGTAAAAACCAAGAACGCTATGAGCGAAAATTAATAACAAAATGTTTGTAGCAAGATGGAAGTAGTTAATCAGGATGGTCTGAACGTGCAGTATGAGCGAGGCAATGAAAAGAAAGGCACAAATGATACTGCAGCTGACGGCAGTCATGGATTCAGTAAGATACTGTGAGCTTTAACCTTCAGGAAGACGCTGCCGGACCCCAGAGCTCAGAAATCCCATAACCAGGAACAGTTTTTATCTATATATCAGTTTTCATGTTGAACAAGCGTGTGCGTGTTCATCTGTGGCGTGTAGGTATTTTGTTTGAGACCAAAAATTCATAATCAGCATGTTGTTTTTGAATTCTCGACACATTATGTTATTTATGAGTTGGTGTTGGAGTTCTTAGTGTGTGTGTGTGCGTGTGTGTGTGTGTGTGTGTGTGTGTGTGTGTGTGTGTGTGTGCGCGCGCGCGCGCTCGCGCAGGCGCGTGCGTGTGCGTACGTGCCCATAATGTGCACGTGTCCGCGCTTATGTATGTATCTAGAGTATGCATTGTGTGTATGCGAGCGTATACTTCTGTGTGAAATGTGTTTGTACGTTATAATTTAATTTGGCGTTTGTGAGTGGGCGCACACGTGTAAGAACATGTAGTCGTTTGTCTGTGTGGAATGATTTAGTGTATCTTCAAGCTACATTGCTTTTATATATGAGTTTTTTTAAGCATGTTTCTCGGTGAATAGCTGACCCTGTGTGCAAAAATGTGTCAGATTTCATTGTGTGGGATCATTGATGTCACGCCTTTCAAATCTCTCTCTCTCTCTCTCTCTCTCTCTTCTCTCTCTCTCTCTCTCTCTCTCTCTCTCTGTTGACAAAATACTGTTACTCTGAGTTCTGGGATCTGATCTTTTGGTTTTTGGTTGCTTACTTACAAAAGTTAATTGTAAATTTTCGCTGGATCAACTACAGCGTCATATTTCTTATTCAACCTCATATTTTCTTACGTTTCTTCTCGACAGAATAATCAACTGGTTGACTGCGGTCGCTTTCCTGGAAGAAGACAATTTATGATTTTCATTCACTTTTTCAACATCATAAATATGGGTGTGTGGATGGATCCGGATAGTGGAGGAGTCTTCTTGCGTGCAGAATGCGTGCGTGCGTGTTTGTGTCTTCGTGGCGATCAAGAGTACGTGTAGTATGTGTGTGTGTGTGTGTGTGTGTGTGTGTGTGTGTGTGTGTGTGTGTGTGTGTGTGTGTGTTTGCAAATGCTACATGCGCAATTAAACGAGCATGGATGATTTCAAATGAGGTGGCTCAGACACATTGCGAAAATGAAATGCCACAGTGACTCTCTCTCTCTCTCTCTCTCTCTCTCTCTCTCTCTCACTCTCTCTCTCTCCTGTGAATCACATTTTGTGTGTGTGTGTGTGTGTGGTTATGCCTTTGTTCCTTTGCTGTATTCAAAATACAGGAAAACGTGCAGACAGAATAAAGACACCATCCGATCAGGGCGAACTTTGTTCTGCTCTCCGACTTTTTCCCCCTCAGTTAACTTGCTGTCAGACATTATGACTTGGGAACACTAAAATTAAAACCGCAAACAGGACGTGACGTCATGTTTTTCAGTGTCTGTTTTTACACTTCCCTTTCCGGACGAAAATAAGAAGAATGTCGTCTGTGTTGTGATGACGTGTTCCTTTTTTTTCGATTTTGTTTTGTTTTGTTTTGTTTTTGTTCGTGTGTGTGTGTTTTGTTTATTTTTCTTCTCAATTCGTATTCACCTATATACTCCACCACCCGTCCTACCTTCCCACCCTCGCTCGCCGCAAACCAAAGGTTTTTGTGTGTGTTTATTTCTAATCAGTTGTTGAAGCTGCAGACAGGAATAGTCCTTCCAAATCGACAGCCAGTAAGAAAAGGGGAATAATTACAACAAAAAGTCAAACGACGCAGGAATTCTTCAGCACGACACAGTAACACGAGAAACAATAGTGATTATATACTGTCCTGGTGGGGAAAAGAACTTGAAAAAAAGGTTACAAAGTTTTTTTTTTTTAAATGTAAGTCTAAACACAGGAAAAAGAAAATGAAACAAGAAAGAAAAAGAAAAAAAAATTGACCAGACTTTGCTAACTCATCTCTTTGTAAACTTTTGTTATTGTTGTTATTACCCTTTTTATTGGATGGGTCCATTAAACATGACTCAGAAAGACGCTTATCCCAACCAGATTGTAGAACGTGAATAATTCAAAAGTTAAGTACTTTTAAAGCCTGTTTAAGGTAAGAATTTGATACTATTTGTAAGAAATAAATTGAGGGAAAGGATATCCTCAGAGAGACTCTGGCAAAGTTCTGCTGACGTGGAATATATCATGTTTCTCGTGAGTTAAGCACTTTTATAGGCAGTTTAAGGTGAAGAATTTGATTTTTTTTTTGTAAGAACTAAATCGAGGGCAAGGAATTTCTTAAGAGAGACTCTGACAAAAATCGACTGACGTGGAATATATCATGTTTCTCGTGAGCGTTAGGGTCATCTGCCTGCGTCTGGCACAAAAGGAATCGACTGCATGAAGAGTTCAAAGTAGGAGTATATCAACGCTGTGAATAAACCAACTCTTCCAGAACTGCAACCACAGACCGTCTGATTAGTATCACCCAGGTTTAACGTCCACAACCGTCCCAACATAGTGAGAGGAGAAAAGGGGATGGGGGGGGGGGGGGGGATATTCAACACCATACTGACATTACCATAACAAGAACACGTTAAGATGAGCAGCAAAACGCTGCTGTTTATGTTGGGTACCCAGGACTTGAACCTACAACTTTAAGATCATGAGACGGTACTGGGGGGGGGGGGGGGGGGGGGGGGGGGGGGGGAGAGAGAGAGAGGGGGGGAGAGGAACAGACAAACAGACGGAGTTAACCATGGCCCTTCGGAAGGGGATACAACACGTTGGCAGATCAAGCTGAAATTGAAAGTTGCTTATATAAACTATGCCTTATTGCATTAACAGCTGAGCATAAATTCAGTGCAGAGCCTGATCATCAAAACCAAATCAGGTTAAAGACTGTGTGTTCAAAAGGCTTAAGGCAAATATTTTCCAGTATTTTCTAATACTATGTCGTTCTGAGTTGTGAACGACAACACCAGCAACAACAACTACAACAAAGACGGCAACGACAACAACAACAAAAGTCAAAAAATCAAGTGCTTTTGTAATTTCTGAGAAACAAAACAGAGGGAATAGAAGACAGAGAGAGGAAGAGAGGGAGGGAGGGAGAGAGGAATTTAGGCAGTATAGGTAGTCCCGCTACCCCCCACCCTCCACCCTGAAATGAATACGGTATCTTCATAATTCAAGCTAAACTGAAAGCCGTTCAGTTGAACTACTATATAAAATCACACAGGCAGTTGATCATAAATGTACTTCAGCATAGCCACCACAACTTAAGCGAAAAGAAGAGAGCATCGTTGAAAGGCTTTATACGAGTGTTTACAAACATTTTCAAAACTCATTTCTTATGGCTCGCAACAAATAGAGAATCACAAAAAGGCAAAGGTTGTCTTTTTTCCCGAAGAAACGTATTTGTTGTAAACAGAGAGGGGGAGAGAGAGAGAGAGAGAGAGAGAGAGAGAGAGACAGAGACAGAGACAGAGAGAGACTGACACTGACACTGACACAGTTTTTATTGCCAATAGCAAAAAGCCCTGTTAGCAAGAGTAGAAAGAAACTCGTGGAGAGCGTGGCAGCAGAGAGTCCTCAGAAGAGAAGCCCCCTTCAAGCAAGTGTTCCGGCCCTTATCTCCTGACACTCTAGGGGGGTTGGGCCACACCCGGTTCATGACTCCGGATGTCCCTCTGCTGCCCCTTTTTTTCCCATCTTGGGACGAGCCATGGCTGGGATTCGAACCCATGACCCTCTGGACATGCTCATTTTCCACTTAATGACTCGCGCTTTAACCACTGAGCCACAGGGACACCTGATATTTGTAGGGAAATTAAGCCTTATGAAGTTCACTTTTGTTCCTCCTTGACCAGATCCAGCTTGAACACCTCTCTGCCGCTTCTGCCATTGCTTTCAGGGCTCTGGTTTTTTCCTTCCCTGCAACTGAGAGCTGTTTCATGAGGCTATATGCAGACGTTCCTACAAACCCCCTAGCTCCAATTTCTGCAGTGAGGACTTTGACCTGATAGCCTTCTCTCCTCAGGCTGTTTGTCAGATCAGCATACTTTTCAGTCTTGTAGATTTGAGCTGCCTCCATTCTGTTCTCATATGGCACCGTGAGCTCGATCATGATCAGCTGCTTGGTTGACTTAGAGTGGACTACTATGTCTGGTCTCATGCCACTCTTGCTGATGATCTCTGGGTGACTCTTCCATTCTGGGAGGTCTGCAGTGCACTCCCAGTCATCTGCCCGTCCAGCAGACTCTGCCTGCATGTTTCGAGTGGCACTGTTGTTCTTGGCCATGATTTGCTGCCTCCTGCCGTGAAGAATGTTGCGGGTGCTTTTGGAGTCCTGATTTTCCCTTTTGTGGTGTTGGTACTAGCCCAGACTACTTGTACAATTTCTTTGAGCACTTGGTTGTGCCTCCATGTGTACCTTCCTTGAGCCAGGGCTACTTTACATGAGCTTAGGACATGCTCCACTGTTTGTTTTTCATGGCAGAGGGGGCATGCAGGATCGTCTGTTTTCCCCCACTTCACCAGGTTTGCATTTGAGGGCAGAAGGTCATATGCAGATCTGAGAATGAAGCTGATCCTGAGAGGGGCCATGTGCCAAATGTCATTCCAAGTGAGACTTCTTTGGAGTGCATTCTCCCACGTTGTCCATTGCCCTTGCTGGCTCTGCTGGACTGCTTTTTGGAGTCTTTTTTGGTCTTCTTCTTTTCTCATCTCCTGAATCATCATGTCTCTTTTGGCTTTTCCTTTGGCCTTTGACCACCATTCAGTTTTGGTCACCCCCAGTCCTGTTAGCAAGAGAGTTACACTAACTGCATTAATAGAGAGACGGACAGACAGACAGAGAACACAACCAAACACCAAAATGTTTCGGTTCGATCTGATGACTCGTTCCATTCCTATGCCTGCGCGCCTTCTAATAGTGGATTTGGATTGATTACTTCCGTTTGTCTGCCAGTAACTGTCTTCTAAGGTTTGCAAAAGATAACAAACAACAATAACACAAACACAAAAAGAGGTCAACGCTGATTCACGTCTTTTTTTCTTTTCTTTTTTTTTTACCACCCCCATCCTCTCCCGTTCCCTACTTCATCTCATTCCTCACCCTGTAAATGTCGGCCAGTTATAGGTTTGTTTCAGTTTACGGAATTGATTAATGAGGGCAGATTTACATGTGCGCACACATTTACGACAGCAGCTTGTAGCTAGATAGACAGACAGACAGTCAGATAGACACACAGATAGATAGCTAGATAGACAGACAGATAGATAGATAGATAGATAGATAGATAGACAGATAGATAGATAGATAGACAGATAGATAAATAGATATCGATAGACCGATAGATAGGCGGGTAGATAGTTAGATAACTGGATAGGTAGATAGAGATAATAGACTGACAGACAGACCGAGCAGATAGATAGATAGACAGATAAACAGACATACATAGACAGAACGGACAGATAGATAAATAGACTGACAGACAGATAGAAAGATATATATACATATATATATATATAGAGAGAGAGAGAGAGAGAGAGAGAGAGAGAGAGAGAGAAATAGACTGACAGACAGATAGAAAGATAGATAGATAGATAGATAGATAGATAGATAGATAGATAGATAGATAGATAGATAGATCAGTTAATAGACTGACAGGTCTATGGATAGAGATATGTAGTTAGGCGGGAGAGAGAGAGAGAGAGAGAGAGAGAGAGAGAGAGAGAGAGAGAAATATTACGTACTTAGACACTAATTATGATTATGTACATGAAGAGTTTCCACACACAACACACACACACACACACACACACACACACACACACACACACACACACACATTTATGAATATTATAGATATGAAGCACAATTTGATTAATGCTCACAAAGTTTCTTTTTTGTTGTTGTTTTTCTTTCTTTCTTCTTTTTTTTTTTTTTTACATTCGAAGGTAAGGTACACTTACGCTATATGAGAGAAAACTTCAAAATTTGCACCAATTATGGACCGACTAACCATGACCTTAACCGCAGAAAACATGAGCAGCATTAAAAAAAAAAAAAAGAAGTAATAATGATACAGATAAACCACAGAAACGAATGCTATTTTTCAGTGAAAGTACATCTCATGCTATATTTGGATTTTGTGTTTGCGCAGGTAACTGCCAGAGAAGTTTGAAGGAAAAAAAAAGTGGTATGTCTGTATGCATATAGTTTGAGAACCCTGTATCCTGTCTTAGGTCAGGTTACGGACATGAACTCATCAGCCTTTGACTAAAACAAGCAATAATGATAGAAAAAGGGGGGAGGGGAGGGGGAGGGGCAGAAAGAGAATGTAGAAAATGCATAGGATTTCTGTTATTCTATATTGAATAACCATATCATTTTTACCCACGTCATGATTCTATTTTTAATCCATGTTTCTTTTTTTCTTCAAGAGTTTAGCAAACTCAGAAAAAACATATCCTTGTCGGCTGCGTTGGGGTAAAAAACAACAACAAACAAAGTGATCAAAATTGGTAATCTGGTTTACTGAAGAAGAATGAAGGAGATAGATCGAGGGAAGAGGAGAGAGAGAGAGAGAGAGAGAGAGAGAGAGAGAGAGAGAGAGAGAGAGAGAGAGAGAGGAACAGAGAGTGGGATCATTGCGTATCAGCGGAAAAAACATCAGTCTGCATGTGCGAAAAGATTGAATCATATTCATCGTCTAATTCTGTTTGTCCTTTCACGTCTCGAATCAACTAGCACAAATGATCGCCACCATCCTGAATCTTTCAGGGGTAGGGGGCGGGAGGAGGGGGGGGGGTTGTAGATCTGCGTTACCGAGATAACTTCTATGAGACCGTTTTCGGCTAAGGCATCTTCTTTATAGAGAGTTTCTGTCTCTGTCCTCCTGTCTCTGTCTCTGTCTCTCTCTCTCTCTCTCTCTCTCTCTCTCTCTCTCTCTCTCTCTCTCTCTCTCTCTCTCTCTCTCTGCATGTGTGTGGATCGTGGGCGCTCTCTCTCGAATTCTTATGTCATTGAACAATACTGATTTTCAAACACTACGTCCAGAATCGCTGAAGAAAAAAGTCTAGAACATACGCCCGCATATTGCCGTATTATAACCTATTTTGACCGTATATTATACGTAAAGCATTAAACCAGAGAACCTCGCAGGTCGGAAGCCATCCTGAGACTATTTCATGTCAGAAATTACATCATTTTCACAGGTTACGATCGAAACCACATCACAATAAACTGGGGAGGGGGGGGGGGGGGGTCAGAATTTCAAGACGTAGGAAAACACGGTTGTTTTTGTTGTTGTTGTTGTTGTTGTTTTTGTTGTTTTGCTAAAACCACTGAGGCTGTCTCTCGGATTCTTGAACTATTGAAAATACCGATTTTAAAATGCTACATTAAGAATTAAAATATCGTTACTTCCGTTTCTGGCTTTAATTCTGGCGGGGATTCGTCATGTCATTTAAAATCCAGTCTATGAATGAGTACACTTTCTTAGGTATGCCTCTACGATGAAAGCTGAGCAAAATGTTTTCATGTGTTTCTAGGCAAATAAAATCAACAGCCACATAAAAGGTACAAACACGTATGCCTCTACATTGAAAGCTGAGCAAAATGTTTACATGTGTTTCAATGCAAATAAAATCAACAACCACATAAAAGATACAAACACGTATGCCTCTACATTGAAAGCTGAGCAAAATGTTTACATGTGTTTCAATGCAAATAAAACCAACAACCACACAAAAGATACAAACACGTTGCGTTCGTTTTGTTTTATTTTGGTTTGGCTTAGTTTGGTTCGCTTGTTGTTAGTGGCGGTGTCTGATTCTGTTGAACCTGGGCGAAAGTCACGAACTTTATTACTATCTGGAATACGACTTCAAGCCTGCCTTATTATATTATTGTCATTTCAGTGGAATGCCAAGCCACGTAAAAAGTGTACAGTCCAGTGCAGAAATATCAGAAGATGTTTATTTAATCGTCTTTAAATGTGAAAAATACACGTCAAGAGACAATCTGTTCTGAATTACTTCCCTCTCCTCCCTCGTCCCCACTCTTCTCATCTTTCTAGACTTGAGAGAGAAATTCGACTCCGCTATCATCTTGTGCTGAAAATGATTCATGTCTGTAGATCTATTCATAGGCATAGAAATGTCACTTGTCAGCAGCTAAAGTAACAGGATTTTCACGTCATCTGTACCAGAACCGTGCATTTATATTCAATATTATATACGACAAAGACTGGAGTAATACGACGGCTGCCATTGATAACCCCTCTGGGGCCTGGTTGATAATGACAGACCTGACAGAGAAATCAAAACCATCAAGAGAAAAATTCCAGCCTGGTATTGGAGGTCGGGTTTTGACCTCGAAAACTGTCACGTCAACCGGATTGTCTGACCAAAGACCTGACAGCAAGCAGGTTTTTTTTTGTTTTTTTTTCACTCTGTTTGTTCTGTTTTGATCCCCCCCCACACCCCCACACCCCCACACCCTCCCCCGTCCCACTTAGTCTTAGTCATGTTAGCAGCCAGACAGACGTCGAAACGTCTGTTACATAAAATGTGTAAATGTTGTTTGTTTGTAAGAGAATGAAACAGATGACAGTGTCAATGAAAATAACCGGAAGTACAAATGGATAATGCTCAAAACAAAGTACAAAGTGACGTTTATTTTGTACACAGTACGTAACAAACAAATAAATTTTCGACAGATGTGTCATCTTCAGACGTCACAAATAATAGATATAACAAATGCCAAAAACAACACTCCCTATATGGCAACAGGAAACCGGCCATTTTTTTTTTCTTAAGGAAAGTGTTATAACTGTAAAAGCATACGATCCAGCGCAACACACACACACACACACACACACACACACACACACACACACACACACACACACACACATCACACACACACACACACACACACACACACCACACACACACACACACACACAACACATACACACACACACGCACACACACACACACACACACACACACACATACACACACACACACCGCGCGCGTGCGCGCGCGCACGCACGCGCACACACACACCACACACACACACACACACACACACACACACCACACACACACACACACACACACACGCACGCACGCACACACATTCAAACCAAGTAACAAACAACCATGTCAATAACTTCCTATTATTTGGACCATATAAGGTCTTCCTCAGGGGACTTTTTTTCTAGATTCATCTCGAAATGTTAGAGAATGAAGTAATTCAAAGTTTAGCGATGCTGCGTTCAGAAGCACCGTACATGCAAGCCCGGATGCATTGCGTGGCATGCACACTACACACACTACATGCAGTCAGACAGATGCACATAGGCATATACATGCCCACATCTATACACACAGGAAATGGAGGTCCCTTAAGGAACCGAGAATGTTTCGATGTTGACCAGCATTTTTTTTCTTTCCTCATTTAAAAAGGAAACATCCAACGTCTGACCGTTTAACGCTTCAGCATTTCAATAGAAATTCTGGCCCGTTCGAAGGGGCTGGCGAATGCTTCCAACACGTCCAATGGATTGTTTTCAGTTGGGCTAACTTGTGCTTGTTTTGGGGGTAATGTTGCAAACTTAATTACCAGCTCGAATGCGACTTCAAGCCTATCCTGTAACTGTCCTAGGTATAGGTATGTTTAGGACTGTTTGTGTATTATGTGTATACTATTGCACATTTGACGTATGAGTTAATGAGTGATTGCGTGTAAGGCATAATGTAATTTTGTAAAGCGCCGTGACTGTTTGTCTAGAATTAACGCCCGCTGAGCAAATGGTATGGAAATCAGTGCAGAAAAGATTGAACTGATGACAAACAATGCCAAAGGCGTCACAAGAGACACCAAAACAAGTGGTTAAAAACTTGAGACACTAAGCAGCTTCAAGCACCTGGGGGCAGTTGTGACAGATAAAGGATCCAAACCAGAAGTCCTCTCTAGAGTGGCCAAAGCATCAACAGCGTTCTCAAAACTCAAGACCATTTGGAATAACAACATTTCTAGCAGTTCCGAAGTGAGAATGATGCACACACTAGTTAGGGCAATTTTTTTTCCAAGTTTGTGAATCGTGGACTCCTATAGCAGATCTCAAAGAAGAATCCAGGCATCTGAAATGAACTGCTACCAGAAATCCTGAGCACTTCCAGCGAAGACAATGTCACCAAAGAACAAGCGTGCAAAAGAATCGAGGCAGCCACCGGCCCATTTGAAGAAACGATAACTGAAATAGTATGGTCATGTCACTCGATCTAATAGTATGGTGACGTCCCTCGATCTGAGAGTATGGTATCGTCTTTCGATCCTCTGGCTTTACAAACATATCTTGCAGGGTATTGTACCAGAAAAGATAAAAGGGGCAAACAGAGAAAAATACTACATTCAGGAATAGATAGGCCTGGCCATAGAAGATTCCCAGAAAATGGCAGTGAACAGACGAGGATGGAGAATTGTCAGTTCATGCGGTACCCCACACACTCTAGTGTTAAGGGACTGATAGTGATGATGATAATGGTACGGCACGATTGCAGATGTTTCATTCGTATGAATAATTATTTTGGTGTTTATTTAATTACAAGGATGTAGGTTTTTTTTCAATGTTACAGTAATCGTGCCTCGGAAACCAAGAAGACCGTATTTAGAAATTTGAATGTTCTAAACACTCTGGCAAATAATTTGGTTACTGTTTTAAAAGATAGTTGATGTTCAAATGTAGCCAATTCTGTTGTATAGATCAGAAATAGGGGGACTGTGTAAAGCACATAATTATAGAGACGGACAGGATATCATGGGAGCGGCGTGGGGATAATGCCACCAGTGTGACATGAAAGAGGAGACAGCAAGAAAAAGAAAAAACAAAGAAAAAGACATCCATGCCATAAAATGATATCTGGGAGTGCGCAGAAGAACATGTAATAAGATGATCTATAGTAAAAGAAGACGACGTCTTTCGTATATTAATAGCATTATCATGAGCATTTGGTATAAGTTAAAAATAAACAAATGGATCACAATAGACTTCCACAGAAAGCTTATGCTACGCAGCCTAGATGAAGGAGTAAACCAACATTAACATCAGATGTGAGAACAATTTAAGCCAATTTTCGTCACAGTTTTGTGTGGCTAAAGCAAG
>CM065714.1:101613442-101618442 GCA_033310375.1 Conus canariensis | reverse complement strand
TTCTTCTGCCCTTCGTCCCCCCCTCCCCCCCTGCCTTTTTCCACCACCTTATCACTCCCACTCTTCTCCCTCTATTTCTTACTCAACAACATCAACATCTTAGCTACGTTTTTCTTTCGTATAAGAGGTGTGTTCTCCTTCTCCCTCCCCCCACTTCATTCCTCCTGTCTTCCCTATAGGAATTTTTTTTAACTCACAGTTATAATGTCAACGCCTCTCTTCCTTATAGAATTTTTTTTAACTCACAGTTATAACGTCAAGCACACCAATAACACCTTAAAATTTGGAACCTGTAAAGTTATAATGGAAAGCATATCCATATACATATTCTGTCGAATGTACAAAATTGCAGACAACGCACACACCCTCACATCTCCTCCTGCCCCCTCCCCAATTCTCCCTCCAGCGGCTTTCTACCCTCACACAACCTCAACCACACCCTACTCCACACTCATACGTAAAGGAGAGAGAGAGAGAGAGAGAGAGAGAGAGAGAGAGAGAGAGAGAGAGAGAGAGAGAAAATTCCATGCCCGATCACTTCCTCTCTTCCTCTTTCATTGAGCACATAGCATATTCCAAAGTTATGCACGCCACACACACACACGCACACGCACACACACATGTGCGCGCGCGCGCGTGCGTGCGTTCGTGCGTGTGTGTGTGTGTGGTGTGTGTGTGTGTGTGTGTGTGTGTGTGTGTGATGTTTAAAGATCAAGTGTAGAGGAAGGAAGCATCTTTACTTCTACAGCTTGTACCCTCTTACGAAAGCAATAAAGCCAAAATTTGAGAAATTTAAAAACTTCTTTGTTTGGATTTTCATCTACTTTTACTGTTTATATATATGGTGGAAAATAAAAGAGACAAGCAGACAGTGAGAGGCAGAGGAGAAGGGGCTACCGCAAAACCATACATTCCAGTTCCATAGATACGCATGGGGCACCATGCCAGAAGATCTGCAGTATAGCGTACGGAAATAAGCAGTGAGACGAAATATTCAAGCTAAGTAGCTGATGTTTTTTGTTGTTGTTTTAACTTATGTTTCAGTGTATTCCACCCGCTGCTTCATTGCTAAATCAAGAAGAAAAAAAATGTAAAGGCTTTACGATTGATTCCTTACATCGTAAATTGTTGACAACTTAAGAAACATGCGCCTTGATCTGTATCACCTGATCACTCCTGAAATGTCACCAGGTGACCTTCAATACTCGCCGACCATGATGAACTCGGGGACGTTGGACAGCAGACGCCAGATCCCTGGTGATAGGAAGCACCCGAGGACCCCCCCCCCCTCCCTCCCCATAGGCCTAGGTCTACAAGCCTGTCGCGGCGTCCTCGACAAGATAACAATCCTATGGAGAAACAGAAACAGCCCAACGAACCAGACACAGTTATTGTAGCAGACGAGATCTCGCTGATTGTTCCGACCCGTGCGTTTTGGGCGGCAGGCGGATGATGACGGGTCGTCTTTCATGCTTCCGGGCCGTCATCACTCATAGCGCTCGGATGGCCAATATCAGGTCCGGTAGAGCGCATGACCGGAAAAAGAGACGATTGTGGGATGCCTTGGCCGAGGGGAAAGCGTCGATCGGCATTAGGGACATGGTTCGGTGACCACCAATGACACCTAACGACACCCCACTTTTTGATAAAACGGGCTCACATTATCGTATACATAACCGTACTACACATAAACATGGCTGATTGGTTACGACTTCATGTTCGGCGCGTAGAAGGCAGATGGGGTTGGGATGGAGGGGGGTGGGGGTGGCGATTTAAGGGTGATGGGGTGGGGCTTGGGATCGAGGGGGAGTTGGGGAAATTCTAACGCATGATATCACTGATTAATGGAGATGTTGTTGCAGAGAATGGGGAAGATACAGATCGAGTCAAAGACAGGGACATTCTAAATGTATGAGGACATTAACTCTCTCTCTCTCTCTCTCTCTCTCTCTCTCTCTCTCTCTCTCTCTCTCTCTCTACTCTTCCAGTAATATCATTAAGACAAATGTAAATATTGTCATTGTTCAACACACACTTTTTTTTTTTACAGTAAAGTCTGTTAAAACTTTATCAGAGATAGATAGATATGGATAGATAGATAGACAGACCGACAGACGGACAGATAGACAGACAGGCAGACAAAAATATAGTTTTTTTTACAGTTAAGTTCTGTCAAAACTTTATCAGATGGATGGATAGATAGATAGATAGATAGATAGATAGATAGATAGATAGATAGATAGATAGATAGATAGATAGATAAACCGTTCAGTCCTCCATAGATAGATAAACCGTTCAGTCCTCCAACAAAGCAGGGCACTGTACCACAGAACCAGGTACTGATATATGCCAATGTGCCAATTTCATTATGAAGAAATGTCATGTATACTGTCTGCTACCATGACCGTTCCGAGCTTTCGCCGAAAGGCTTGATCACGGAGATGTGGTGTTTCTTCTCCGCAAATCAGTTCTGAAGCAGGGAAAGGGACCCAGAGAGGTACTGTCCCCATCTGCCGAACCAGCCAGCCGGGGCCAATCCTGCACTAACCTTGGAGCCTGCGCTGTGTTGACAGGGTGCAGCCACACACAGACAACACACACACGACACACACACACACACACACACACACACACACACACACACACACACACATACACACACACACAAAACATGGCATCAAAACGTCAAGGGGCATAACTGGACCCTGGAAGATGCCACTGTGTGATGGCCACCGGACGTCACACAACAGAGCTTCCATAGAAGCGTCTCCATGGAAGTACCAGCCTATATGTCATGACTGGGTATATATGGGACATATATATATATATATATATATATACATATATCACGAACACACACAGACACACGGACAGAGAGAGGAGAGAGAGAGAGAGAGAGAGAGAGAGAGAGAGAGAGAGAGAGAGGAGAGAGAGAGAGAGAGAGAGAGATTACACTATTATATTTTCCGCGTGCGGTGCCCACCAGAGTCTGTTCCGCAAGGTGCTGAGCCAAGGAAACAAAGAAAGCATTATGTGTTTGTAAGTATATTTATCCGTGTAGCTGTGTATCTGTATCTATCTGTTAATGCACACACACACACACACACACACACACACACACACACACACACACACACACACACACACACACACACACACACACTCACACACACACACACACACACACACACACACACACTCACACACACACACACACACACACACACACACACACACACACACACACACACACACACACACACACACGATTATGTACACCTAAAACCATCCTTGCTGTTTTGTGTCCTACTGTGAGTGAATTCACTGCACAAGTCAAGTCAAACATACACTTGATATCTGCCACCCGTGAACTCAATGCACTATTCAAAATCAGAAGTAATAAAATCTTTTTTCAAATAAAATGGATTTAAATGGACTTTGATTACAAAACAGATTCTTGTGTATACAACCATATGATAAAGCAAGAGAGCTAGGGTTGGGAGGGGGGGTGGAAAGGTGTACATAATCGTGTGTGTGTGTGTATGTGTGTGTGTGTGTGTGTGTGTGTGTGTGTGTGTGTGTGTGTGTGTGTGGTGTGTGTGTGTGTGTGTGTGTGTGTGTGGTGTTGCATGCTTATTGTGTGTTCCTAGTTTTTGTTTTACCTTAGTGAATTGTTTTCAATGGACAAAGCCTGGATATTGTTTATACCTTTTTAGTTTGTAATTGCAATTGTCTGATGAAACCCCAAAACAGGGCGAACATTTATGAGAAATAAATGTTAGAATGCAGCCCATTTCAAGACTTATGATTTCTTTTAAGTGTATGCTGACTATTGTGAGCATTGTCTACTTGAACGGATTCCTCGGTGGAGCGGCACCTGAAAATTATTATGGAAATCTGAATCAATCACACACACACACACACACACACACACACACACACACACACACACACACACACACACACACACACACACACACACACAAATATATACATATATATATATATATATATATATATATATATATATATATATATCTGTGTGTGTGCGTGTGTGCGTGTTATAGATTCTGCTGCTTGACTCTCGGCGTGTCATATATATATCTGTGTGTGTGCGTGTGTGCGTGTGTGTGTATGTGTGTGTGTGTGTGTGTGTGTGTTGTGTGTGTGTGTGTGTGTGTGTGTGTGTGTGTGTGTGTGTGTGTGTTCGTTCTTTAATTTAACGTCTATCCACCTAACAGTGATCTTAGACAGTGTGTGTGTGTGTGTGTGTGTGTGTGTGTGTGTGTGTGTGTGTGTGTGTGTGTGTGTGTGTGTGTGTGTGTGTGTGTGTGCAGAGAGAGAGAGGTAATCAGGCTTCAGCCGTGACATCATATGACCACAGAACTGTGCTACTATACAAAAACAATCTTCTTCTCTGAAGCCAATTGTCCATAGCATACTTTCCTGCCTGCAGTTTATCCCTTTGTACGCAATGTACATATTAACGAAAATGGGAATGCATGAGTGGGCTGCCAAGAATAAAGAATGGAAGCCACAGAATACAATTTTTTTTTTCGCGTAATTTCAGATATGAAGAGTCTGCAGAGACCGATTCACGACCCAGCTTGGTCATCAGTTAGTGAAATGGACATGTTATAGATTCTGCTGCTTGACTCTCGGCGTGTCAATGTGAAGTGCCAGACTATCGGATAACGCATCTGCCAATAAATGGGGAATAGGAGTCCCACCAGGGTGTCTGTGTAACATGCCAGAATCAGTCCACGCTTGAGACTCTGTCGCGCACTCGCCTTCATGCAGATTTCAGTCTGCTATGTTTTCTTTTCGTCAAGGATCAAAATGAATACACGTAGTAAACACCTTAATGTTCGTCATAAATGTAAACTTAACACACATGTCACACATTTGTTGTTTAAGCGAACCCAATCTAAATACTTGAGAAACAGAAGCTGTCTTTCCGAGGAAAGTTTTCAAGTGGGATTTTGAGCAGAGCCTCCTGT
>CM065714.1:101475942-101608442 GCA_033310375.1 Conus canariensis | reverse complement strand
TGTGTGTGTGTGTGTGTGTGTGTGTGTGTGTGTTTGTCCTTCAAGATAAACGATCTGTGTGTGTGTGTGTGTGTGTGTGTGTGTGTGTGTGTGTGTGTGTGTGTGTGTGTGTGTGTGTGTGTGTGTGTGTTTTGTCCTTCAAGATAAACGATCTGTGTCAAAGTCAAAGTCAAAGTCAAAATTTTATTTTCAGATGGAACATTGAATAAGCAATAAATCTGCTTTTTTACATCAAGCCATCCATAAAAAAAAAAAAAAAAAAATCGGTGAAACAACGAATAATCACAGAAATTTATGAAAGTCAGAGATAACAACAAATAGAAACCAGAGAAGAAATGGATGGGGGAGGGGGGGGGAGGGGAGAGGCGGGGGAGGGGGGGAATAGGGAGTGTACAAATGAGAAGGGGAAATTCCAGAAAGTAAGAGAGAGAGGAGAGAGAGAGAGAGAGAGAGAGAGAGAGAGAGGAGAGAGAGAGAGAGAGAGAGAGAGAGAGAGAGAGAGATTGGTTATATACAATATGTACATTGTCTTCACAAATGTGCACGGTACGTATACTCCAAGAATACTGTCGACACTGACATACCCTTTCCTTTGAGGCACACTCACTCATGCACGAGCATGTACATAGATATACATATACACATGCATACACTGTGAAAAATCATAAAACCGTATTTCAAAGGGTTGGGGAAAATGTAAGTTATGAACCATTCATGAGATACCTTTTCAGATTATTTTTAAACTGGATTTTATTGTTTATACTTTTAAAGCGTGTTGGCAACTTGTTCCATACATTTCCACCAGAGTATAAAAAACTAGATTTATAAAGATTATTTCTTGGTCTAGGAACAGATAAAAAATGATTGTGTCTATGGATGTTAGTTTTAAATGTGTCGCTTATCTTTTTAGGAACATTGCCGTATACAACATTATGCATACATACTGCCTTATTGAACAAAAGTCTGTTGTGGAAAGTTAATATATTAAGTTTTTTATAATCTTCTGTAGTCAGAGTGCTTGATCTTAACAATACTAATTTTAGTGCTCTTTTGTACATTCGATGAATCATTTTTAAGTTGGTTTCACTGCAGCTGTCCCATAATGTCGATGCATAATCAATTATTGATAAAATGTGAGCACAGAAGAAAAGCTTACGAGAATGGGTATCAAGGAAATTCTTAATCTTGGCTAGCTGAAGTAATTTTTTTGAAAGACGTTTTCCCAGTGACTTCGTATGGTCAGTCCACGATAGATCCTTATCAATTATTACACCTAGCATTTTATGTGAATCTACTTCTTCAATTTGTTTGCCAGATATAAACAATGGTTGAAATTTTGACTTCATTTTTTGCCGTTTTTGTCGAGCACATACATACATACATTTGGTCTTGTTTGCATTTAAGGACATATGATTCAGTTGGGTCCATTCAGTAAGTCCATGAATATCATCTTGTAGTTTGTTTGCTAGTCTATGGGTGTCTGAATCACTGGAATGGAGCGATGTATCGTCGGCAAACATTTCGCACTTACATTTAACATAAAAAGGTAAATCATTGATATAGATAGAAAACAGAAGAGGACCTAATACAGAGCCTTGTGGTACTCCGTATTTGACAGGCAAAAAGTTTGACATTTTGTTGTTAACTGTTACTGCTTGCTTTCTGTTACATAGAAAAGAAGACAAGAGATTAATGAATTCTGGATTTAATTTATACAGTTCTAATTTGCGCAGTAGGAGAGGATGATTTATAACATCAAACGCTTTCTCAAAGTCTATAAAAAGAATACCAGTAAATTTATTTTCGTTTATACTGCATAAAGGCTATCAACGAGCTGTATGAGGGCTGTATGACAGGAATGATTTTCACGGAAACCAGACTGATCTTCATTGAGTAAATTATTTTTAGCAAGGTAAGAATAGAGGGACTTTTGCATGTGCTTTTCAATAGGCTTAGATAAAGCAGATAAAATAGAAACAGGTCGATAATTTGATGGATTTGATGTATCACCAGATTTATGGAGAGGAATAACTTTAGCTTCCTTAAATTTTAAAGGAAAGGTTTGTTTATCTATACACAAATTGTATAAATAAGTTAGCGTGTCAAAGATAACTGGGCATGAAACTTTTAGTATTTTTACATCTAAACCGTCTAAATCGCGTGCACCAGATTGTTTTAAAGATGAGAAACTTTTACTGACATCCAATACCGTCATTGGTTGGAGAGTAAAAGGAAAGTAAATATTCTTTGAATCAAGGTAATGTTTTAAGTGGCTGAGATCATTTTCATTGGACCTGTCATGTAATATGATTTTATCTTTGATGTTTGCAAAGTGGTTGTTTAACTGATTTGCAGATACGTCTGTAAGAATTTGCTGACTTCTTGATACTTGTTTATTATTCAACATATTGATAGCTTTCCAGATCTGACGTGAATCCTTAGTAGAAATTAACATCTTTTGGAAGTAATTGCGTTTAGATTTTCGTTTCATTGAGTTTACCTTATTTCTTTGTTTTCGAAATTCTTTACTTGTTCCGAAATTGCTTAAATGATTTCTTTTATTAATTTCTATATCAATTTCTTTTGTTATCCACGGTGGTTTTGTTTCTTGTTTGACTCTTTTCTTTATGAATGGAGCATGCTTGTTATATACGGAAGTAAATGTACTGATCCAATATTCAGCTGCTTCATCAGGATCTCTTATTTGATATATGTAGTCCATCTGTGCCGTGGCAAGGTCTGAAAGGAAATCTTCTTCTTTAAAGTTTCTAAAGCTTCTATAATATATGATCTTATGCCCTACCTTTGGAACTTTAACAGGGTTTTGTACCAAGTAAGACAAACGGGATTATGGTCACTACATCCACATGGTGGAGCACATACTTCAATAATAGGTTGTCTTGTGTTTGTGTAAATGTGATCAATTAAGGTGCTTGAATGTTCAGTTACACGGGTTGGTTTGTCAATAAGTTGTTCTAGGCCGTGTAAAGTGTAGTTTTGATGCCACTTGGGTTTGGGTTTCGTTAAATCTATATTAAAATCTCCCAAAATGATAGTTTCAAAACTTAGCATCGTTACTTCATCCATAAGGACACTAAATTTGTCTTGCCAGTCTGTAGTTTCTGATGGATTTCTGTATATAAATCCTATGATTAGTGGTTTACTGTTTTTCATGCTTATTTCAATCCATACAGATTCAATGTCATAATTTTCTAGATTATTCAGTTTTTTGTAGTTTAACGAAGATGCAACATACAATAGTATGCCTGTGGTTTTGGGTTTATGTGGATCTAGTCGAATTATCTGGTACCTGTGTGTGTGTGTGTGTGTGTGTTGTGTGTGTGTGTGTGTGTGTGTGTGGTTGTGTGTGTGTGTGTTGTCAGCAGTGTGTGTGTGTGTGTGTGTGTGTGTGTGTTGTGTGTGTGTGTGTGTGTGTGTGTGTGTGTGCAGCAGTGTGTGTGTGTGCAGCAGTGTGTATGTGTGTGCAGCAGTGTGTGTGTGTGTGTGTGTGTGTGTGTGTGTGTGTGTGTGTGTGTGTGTGTGTGTGTGTGTGTGTGTGTGTGCAGCAGTGTGTGTGTGTGTGTGTGTGTGTGTGTTGTGTGTGTGTGTGTGTGTGTGTGTGTGTGTGTGTGTGTGTGTGCAGCAGTGTGTGTGTGTGTGTGTGTGTGTGTGTGTGTGTGTGTGTGTGTGTGTTGTGTGTGCAGCTGTGTGTGTGTGTGTGTGCGAGTGTGTGTGTGTGTGTGTGTGTGTGTGTGTGTGTGGTGTGTGTGTGTGGGTGTGTGTGTGTGTGTGTGCAGCATGTGGGGTGTGTGCAGCAGTGTGTGTTGTGCACGCGCGAACTGTGCACCTGTCTTTGTATGCCCCCGGTGTGCACACATAAACATTTTGCACACAATGTATGTATATGCCTGTGCCTGTGGTTGTACACGCATATATGTGTATGCGCATGTGTGCGTGGGGCGTGCTTATGCATTAGATCGTTTATGTAGAATGCCTGTTCAGAGGATGGCCATACAACAACAACATCAATTATAACAAAAATGATAATATTATTATCATCATCATCATCAACAACAACAACAACAACAACAACACAATGACAGAAATAAATAATGAGTAAAAACATTAATTGTGTGAATGAAAATTCCTGCATAAATGAAATAAACAGGAAAGAACACGAAAAAGGAAAGACAATCCACACACACATTCAGCCAGACTGTGGACAAACAGACAAAACGCCACGCACCGTATCCCACCCCAACTCAGCACGTGGCACGCACCACCAGAGTATCCACACATTCCTACCTCCTCCACCTTCAATTTATCCCCTGCGCAGATCCGTGAATCGTGCACAGGACCAGCATTTTATTCCGTCCACTCACCAATACCATCACGCACGCAACCATCAAAAGCCCGTGATTGGCAATGTATCTCAAACACGTGGAAGTGCCGTTCATAAATGTGTTGTAAACCACTATATGCCTTGCCATTCACTCTATTTCCTGTAAAACATCCCACAAAATATCTTCATTCACAGAGTTAAATGTCTTGATGTGAGAGTAATACCTATGGTTGTGAAAAACAAACTGAAAGAGTCAAAATCAAATAATTCTCAAGGTCTTGACAGTGAAGGATTATCTATCCCTTTATATCCGTTGTTTGGTAAGTCAGTGGAGAGCGGAGTTTTACTTCAGGACTGAGAGACAGCCTAAGTCATTGCATTGTTTAAAAAAAATTCAAAATCAGGAAAGTATAGACTTGTTAGGCCATTATCCATTTAGAATGAGCGGTTAGAATTGTTATTGTATGTCAATTCAGTGAAAACAATTACATACTTAAACTGCCAACATGGGTCTCGTAAAAAAAATAAATAAATAAATAAAATCTTGTATGACTCAGTTACCAGATGCTATGGAGAGCATAACCTCATTACTTGTTCAGGGTCATGACATATACATTATGTATCTGGACTTCAAAATGGCATTTGACATTGCACCACATTAAATGCTGCAAATGAAACTGGCTGCATATGGCATTTATGGCGATTTACTCGGATGCATAAGGAATTTCTTAAAGAATAGATCACAACGCGTTAGAATTAGGCCAGATAATTCCAGCACATCAAGTGTTCTGATCAAGTATATCAAGTATTCTGAGTGGAATCCCACAGGGCAGCCTTCTTGGGTCTGTTTTGTTCAAGATATTGATAAATGATTTACCAGATACACTGCCTAGCACATGCAAGATATTTGCCGCTGACACAAAAATACACGATAAAGCATCAAACAGCACTCATGTACAAGAACATATTCATAATAAGTTACAAGAATGGTAGAACACCTGGAATTGATATTTCAATGTGTCAAAGTGTGGTGTTTTGCATGATGGTGAGAATAACCCGGAATGCAACTATGTACTGAATCAATGTTACCGAATAAATGTTCTTGTGGAGGAAAGGGATCAGTGAGTGACCGTTTACATGACATAGTCTTTGATCTTCATATCTAGAGAGTGGTACATGAGGCAAATAGGATGTCGAGTATTATAAAGAGAAATTTTTCATGTTTAGACAAACATGACTTCCTTCAAAATTGTGTCAGTCTTTTGTCAAACTTCATTTACCATGTACAGTTGTAATATGGAGCCCGTTTTGAAACCACAGTCAATAAAGTTAAAAAAAAATAATTAAAAAAAAAAGGGGGGGGGGGGGGGCGCAAAGATATGCTACTAGAATGTTGAAGGAATGCAAAAATTTGTCATGTCTAGGTCAATTAAAATATCCACTCACTGAAAGGAAGGACAATCGGAGATTTTGCAGACTTACAAGACTTTTTTTTTTTTCATTGGTATTGGTACCACTCAAAAACTGGATGATTTTTGTTTGTTTTCTTGTTTGTTTTACGCTTTAATACCAAAAGAAATTCTGAGGTAAATTCTTATATAAAACATTTTCAGTCTAACAAACTAAAATTTTCTTTTTCCCACCGAGTTTCTAATCACAGGAATTGACTTACTTACTTACTTACTTACTTACTTACTTACTTACTTACTTACTTACTTACTTATTTACTACTTACTTACTTACTTACTTACTTACTTACTTACTTACTGCTAACGTCAAATTTTGAACAAGATGTTTACAGTTTCGATAACATTCTAGTCAAATTCCAAAATGTGAAGAATTTTTTTAAAAAATGATTTTGAATATTAATGATTGATTGAAATGTTACCAATGTAACCAGACCTCAGTTTTCTTTCAAATGAAATTATTATCTAGGGAGGGGGTGGGGGTGGTGTTTATAGACCGCGTGGCCTGGGCTAATGCAAGCCAGTCTTTATTTCTACTACTGCCACTGACGACGACGACTAATATTACCACCACCACCGCCCCCCCCCCCCCACACCCCCTACCCACTACTACCTCTGCTAAAACTTGTTACAAATCTGCCAAGTCGAAAGAATCTCGAGTGTGAGGGGATGCAAGTCATTCAATTTGTGCACATGTCAGTATTTGTGTGTGTGTGTGTGTGTGTGTGTGTGTGTGTGTGTGTGTGTGTGTGTGTGTGTGTGTGTGTGTGTGTTTGAATGCATGTACCTGTGTATGTATATACTGTGTGCGCATTTCCTCTTTTTATAAACAGGACTATTCAAATACGAAGACAGTTCTGCAAAGATTCAGTAGAAAGATACTTTCACAGGAACAATAACTCTCAGACACAAAGAGTAGTCTTTTACTGTGTAATAGGAATATGGCGTTTAGAGACACGCTGCCTTACGAGACGGTAACCCATTTACTATTATCAAGAATATTCTTACATGTATAGAATAACCCAGACTGGTCGTAGAATTGATAATGTGACTCAGATATGATATGATCTGATTTATTATTATTCGAGATTGCAATGATTTACTCTGAGTCATCAGCACGTGTGATCAGTTCATTCACTGATTTTACTAATCATTCAAAAGATTACTCATTTACTGTCGTATCTTCAGCTGAGGCTGTCGGTCGGTGATTGTTCGGCACAGTCGTATTACCATGATCGTTGAATGAAATTCGAAAACAAAAAAGAAATGGGCACAGTGTCTTGATTTAAATGATGAATAGCTTTGTTTCTTTGTTCTCTCTCTCTTTTTTTTTTTTTTTAAATGAAGGTAAGGAAGGAATACATTGCCATGTGTGTGCGATAGCGCATGTCGTCACGTGTACGAACACTGTTAACCTCGTTGTCAAGTATTTCAAACTTTACATTTTCTGCCCGATGATCAGTTTAGGTCTTACTAGTTTGTATACATATCCACATTAACCTCTGTAAGAGAAGATAATCTGTTGACGGAAAGAAGCTTTTAGTATCTTCTGTTGGGCTTCTGTCTGTCTGTAAAGTATTTTATAATACGGTGGTAAATGTGGGGGCTGTGCTTTTGAATAGTTAAAATGAATGCTTCCTTCATTCCTTTTCTCAGTCCTTTCATGGCCCCCCCCCCCCCCCCCTCACCACTCACCACCCCCACCCCACCCCCAGCCTCCTCCCAACCTTTAGTGCATAACAGGTTGCAATTCAGCACTAATTCAGGTAATTGTTGGGTAGAGGCCGGAAGATTACTTTATGATATAAGACAAATAACTACGTGTATACTGTGTAATCACTTCATTTACTACATTACTCACAGTCCCAGATTAATTTTGGAGGAAAAGTTCTACATTAGATAAATACCGTGTAAACACTACATTCATTGCATCACTCACACTTGTCACTGTCGTGGCTCTCCATTTAAAACCACACCCTGGATTGTCCTGACATAGTCATGTCACCAGCAATTGACAGGGAGCAGCCAGTATTAAGTTACCATGTGCAACCCATCTGGGGAATATTACATTGGAGCTGAGTCACTTACATGATATTCAGTAGTGCCCATTCTGATCCAGCATGTCCAGGACATCACCTACTGACTAGGCCCCCTACTAATGACAATAATTGCTTTGTCACTGAGCCAGCATGAGTGAGTATCTCCATTCCGAAAGCACCACCACACCCATCTATCAAAAGTTCATATGAACTTGATGATACTGATAACTTTGATATTATATGAACTCATAAAGGGTACGGATGTGTAGAGGAAACTGAAACTAAGGTCACCACAACTGCTTACAAGAACAGGGCATGAAAGGCCACAGAATTTAAAATCTTGTTTGTTATGCTGAATGACAAGGATGGAATAATAAAAGGATGCTATGGAATTCCTTTCTGGTGAGAGACTTTGACAGGGCTGTACTGCAGACTTATTTTCATAATATATCCTGGCATCAATCAGGCCAGGATGATATGTACCTGAAGTATAGGAAATTTAAAGCTGAATGATTTTTTTTATCATAATTGAACAGTTAATATACTTCTAAAGTTTTATTTATTTGAAAATTTATTGTAGTTCTTTTTGTTTGTTTTTCTGTCTTTTGTTAATGTCTTTTTTTTAATCTTTTAATAAAAAATGTATGTGTATTTATCACCTTTCTTTGAATTTTCAGATCTACAAGTTGTAAAGAAATTGCAGTATGGCGGCGAATAATGATCAGATAAGAAAGCAACGATTGACTCGACTGCGACCCTATCAAAAAGATTTGAGGTAATTTGCTTGTTCTTGATGGCTGCATTGCTTGCTATTATTCTAGGATAAAGTGGAATTGGCCCTTTTTTTTTTTCCTTGCTGTGTCACCTCAGTGGCATTGCACCCACGCCGCTCTTTCTGACCTCCTGTGCACAGCCCAGCTCGTCCAACCGCAGCCCAATGACAGCATCCATAAACTTGATGATACCGGTGACCCCGACAGAATCTGACCAGGGCCACAGACATGGAGAGGACATTGAAATTGAGGTCACCATGATGGCAGGGCATGAAGGGCCACAGAATTTGAGACTTTTTAAGAAAAATTTATGCTGATCAATGAGAATTAGGATGATGAAGATGATGCTACAGATTTCCATTCCAGACTGAGACTGCATGACAGGGCTGTACTCTACATTTACTTTCATAATATATCCTGGCATCAACCAGGCCTGAGAGATACAGACACCTGTAATGTTAGTCAGGAAATTTGAGCAACACTGTCAAAGACACCTCTGTTTAGTGGATAAAACTCGACTGTGTGGTGCCAGTCTTCCCAGTTGAGCCCGTAGCAAACTCGGTTCTGGGTAGGAGCCGGTCGGGGCAGAAAAATCCCGCTTGGCCCTGATGGAACTCTAACCCATGACCTCCTAGCCGGGAGTCTGCGATGCTAACCACTTCGCCATGGCAGCTGGTCTTTTCCTTCTTTTTTTTTGTCTTTGTCAAGTTACTCTTTTTGTTTGTTTGATCCAGAATGTGCAAATCATCAAATTAAGAACAAGCATAAAAGGAGGTCTCAGGATAGATGTCAGCCATGACTAAGTTTTAGAGGGTTTTTTTTCTTCATTGATCTGCAACTTCCTTACAAAATCACAGTTTTGTTTACTTTTGTTTTTTTTAATTTTACAAAAAGAGGAAAATCAGGGGAAGCAGAAAAAAGTCATATGTTGCTTATGTGGGGAAAAAAAGAAGAAAAAAGAATGTGTGGGATTGTTGTTGATCATTATCTACTGATATTCACGTAGTATTTTTCATGCTTAGACTGTTTCCTTATATAGTGGGAGGTGCTGCATGTACTGATGACCAGCACAGCAATCTCAGTAGGAATTTAGTTTGTTGCTCTGAACCTCATTTCCGAAAGGATCAGAAATTTTGCTTCTCAAAGATGGGCAGAATTATGTCTTAGCTGTCTGTCAGGGTTGCAGAGGAGTAAAAGTGTTGTTACTGCTGACTTCTATGCAAGTGCTTGTCCACTTGCAGTAAAACCTCACTTTGTAAAAATGTGTTCCTCACAGCTTATTCATTATGTATTAAGAAAAAGAGCTGAATCTTATTCAAAATTGTGGCTAGTAAGTTTGAACGCTAATCATACTTTTTGTATGCTTTGTGTTTCAGTGTGGAGAAAGAACCAAGGACTGACAGGGTGAGAATCTCTTTGCGTTGTGTGTGTGTCTGTGTCTGTGTCTGTGTGCCTGTGTCAGTGTGAGTAAGATAGAGATTCGCAAATGTGTGTAAGTGTGTGTATGTTATATATTTCTCTGTGTGTGTGCGTGTGTGTGTGTGTGTGTGTGTGTGTGTGTGTGTGTGTGTGGGGTTTGGTGAGTGTGTGTGTGTGTGTGCGTTTGTGAATGAACTGTCGCTATCTATTTGGATCTAAAACTCTGTTGAAGAAAGATGCTTATTTTCATGACACTGAATGAAAGACTGTAACATGTTCGGTGGGCTGATAAAGAATGTGTGTGTGTGTGTGTGTGTGTGTGCGTGTGTGTGTGTGTGTGTGTGTGTGTGTGTGGGTCAGTGTGTTTTGTTTCAATGATTACAACACTCTGCAGTGATTCTGAATCCTTCTGTCGCCAGGGAACGCTGCTGCAACTAATCCAGGACCTGAAAGACGAAGGCAACCAGCTGTTTAAGGAGAGCCAGTTTGAGAAGGCCTCAACGCACTACAAGAATGCCCTGTTTGTTGCCGGCATCCTGGAGAACAGGTTTTACCATGAAGTGGAGGACGAGTTCATGACCACACTCTATGCCAATGGATCCCTTAGCCATTTGAAACTGGTGAGAATGCTGTGCTGAAGGCTTTCTTCTGCTGACAAGACATCTGGGAGTGCAATAGTGAACTTGTTGAATATGCTTATTTAACACACACTCACTAACACAGACAGAGCACAGACATCAACATGGGCAGAAACTAGCAATCAGGTTAACATGTTAGAGCATTTGTGCACACAGATGCATGCACGTACACACACACACACACACACACACACACACACACACACACACACACACACACACACGCACATGCAGGTATACACACACACACATACACATACAAACGTACATATTTTCACTCATACAAACACGCACACATACGCACACACACACACACACACAACACATGTACATGTTTTCACTCGTACTCACAAATACACACACACACAACACATGTACATATTTTCACTCGTACTCACAAATACACACACACACACACACACACACACACACACACACACACACACATGCACACATGCAGAATGACACACTCAAGGAGCACTGCATATTTTAAGAATAGATCTATCAAAGCAAAGGTTACACCTGAAACTTGATTCAGCTCTGTTATCTGCTGATCACACCCATATCAACTGACAGGGCTGAAGGGTGGGTCCCTTTTATGTGTCATAAACAGGTCACAGTATAACGATTTCACCTGCTTCCACCTGAGCTTATCCAAAGAGTTATTATTGTTATTATTATTATTATTATGAATACTTATATAGCGCCTATCCTTGGCTAGAGACCAAGCTCTAAGTGCTTTACAATTCACACTCGTTTACACAAAGGGCTACCTACCTGGGTAGTGCCAGTTGAAGAGCTGCCAGCTGGCTCTTCATTTAGTCGTTTCCCGTGTCATCCAGTCAACATCGTTCAATTCTGTTCATTTGATTTCCTTAATTTCTTCAGTCTTTCCATTTCTCATGCAGGGTGCATGCTATGTGTTATGTGTCATCCATACCAACGGCCAAACTGGCCTTCTCTTCCAAAGTTGGTGATGGGATTTTACGTTACCTGGTGAAGAGATACCAGAGCTGCCAATGCTTGAGCTTTTGGCTTAGCATGGCTACAGTTTTATTGACAATGCTTCACAGGTACCCTTTGTGGTGAAATGCTGTGCCAGGAAAAAAAAAACGATTTAAAAGAAAAAATGCTTTAGGGACTTTGTGGCAGCTTAAAGTTAAACAAAACTGAGACAACATAGATTTATAGATATTGACTTTTTTTAATGGCCTAGTTCAGAATGGAAAGGAAGAAAAAGCAGAAAAATCGAAAGAACGATTGCCACTTTATGAACTGATTTTTTTGTCAGCCATTTTGATTATTTTCAGATCAAGTTCAAACCACGCCACAGCTAGCGGGATTCTGTCTTCTTAGTCTGCCTTCATTTCATGTGCAAATCATATTACGACTGAGAGTGCTACTGAGTCAAACATGCTATGTGGCATGTTAGTGCTACACTTAAATTTGGAATGCTGCACTTAAGATGTCAAAAGCTGCACTTTTTCAGGCCCTGGCAGTTCTCAGGTAGAACAGTACTGTGCAATAGCCTTTTGGGCTAAAAAAACAAACCAAAAAACCCCCTGAACCTCAGCAGAACTTGGTCGTTTTCATATGAAACCACAAATAATATACTAGACACTGAGTTTCTGGTTATGCATTGTAAAAGTTGACAGATCTATTAAATTAAACACACGTATGCACGCACGCACGCGCGCATACACACACACACACTCACACACACACACACACACACACACACACACACACACACACACACACACACACACACACACACACAATGGCATGTTTCAAAATGTAGAAATATCTGATTCCTCATGGGTTAAAGAAGTGTGACACCCCTTGCATGGGAATAAATCAGATCTGGAATAGCATGTAACTCTTGTAATGGGAACAGGCAATGTACCATGACAAAATCCAAATGGGGTCCAATATTCCTGGAATAAAAAAGAATACAAGCACATTGAGACTGCATAAAAAAAAAAAAGTAGGAAATGTCCAATGGATCCTTACATGATAAATATACAGGACTTTATAATTTAGTTTAAACAAAGACTTGGACTTTACAGGCTTGGTGTAAGTGGAATGATGTACAAGCAGAAAGAAGTAGACATTCTAATGATCAAAACTAGACACAAAAACCTAAAACATGTGGTATTATTTAGGATGAAATTCATTGTCTAGATGCAGACCAGCTTTGTACTACTATCATTGTAGTTTAACAATTGTAATCCCCAGGCTATGGTATTATGGGCAAGTAAAAAAAAAAAACTGCGATCTTAACAATCATGAAACTACAATTTCATTTCAGGGTGTGACTACAAGTGAGTAAAAACATCTCATGTGAATTGCTGACAGTGTCAGCTGTTCACCTGAGATGGTTTTACTAGTTGGATTCACAGGAATAGCAATCATGTAATGCCAGTTGTTGAAGTGTTTTTCCTTACGCAGATGAACTGCTGCAAAGAAGCCAGTAAAAAATCTCATGAACTGCCTAGGTTTGTTTTCTTCTTACATGATCTTTTTTTTTGCATGATTTGCTGTTTCTTCTGGAACTTAAAATATCATTTCTGATTCATGGACATCCAGTGTTGTTTTTATCACTAAGATATATTCAAATATTTTTGTTCTTTAATTGTTTCAGAACAAATACCAAGAAGGGCTCCAGTATGCTGAAAACGGTAAGTTTGCTTTTACCTTTCTTCCTTTATCTTTCTTGATTTATGGGAGCTGATTTTTTGTTGTTGTTGACCATTGTTATTCTGATATTTTGGTATGGCTATTTGAATCGAGAATGTCAGCTTAGTGACTTCATAACTTGAATCCATTCCTGAACAAAAGGTTGACAGTAATAGCATATCTTATTACTGAAAGTAGTTTTATGATACACGTACCTGTCCAAACAAGTGCCTTATCCCTGCTTGATGTGGAACATTGATATAATATAAGGATCCCCCCAAAAAAACAACTTGGGAGAGCAGTCAACTTCACCTCAGCTTAGAAGAGGGGTCAGCCAGTGTGATCACGCTTAGTGAGTCCACAGCATTGCACTCCATTAAAACTAGCTCAGTTTTCACACCTGCTCCTGACTAAGTAGGGAGGTGGGAGGGCATCTTATTGTTTGACAAATCATCTTATTGTTTGGACGTAATAAAACTACTGTTAATTGTAAAAATTCCTTTTCCTTAAACTTAACCTGTCCAAGCAAATGGCAAAATCTTGAAAAGGATGTTAGGAGTATGTTTACCTGAGACCTTCTTTCCTTCTTCAGGCATAAAAGTCATACAACTCTGGTTGTATTTGCGATGGAACAGGTTTTCTGCTACGACTGAGATTATTGGGCTGGGGGGGGGGGGGGGGGGGGGGGGGGGATTAGAGATGAAGGAGAAGTAGAAAAGAAAAAGCTACCTCTCTGAAACAGCAACCGGCATGGATTCTCAAATTGATGATTTGCAAGTAGTTTGTTCGATGCGCCCGCCTCCCAGTTCTTCTGCTTTGCTTTAGCCTTGTTATTCTTTCTCACAATGGTGCTGAATTAGCAGTTGGTCACCATCAGCTTCGGCACAGATTTTGACGACACCCAACGTCCTTACAAATGAAACAAGGAAAGCCTTATGACAGAGAATCAACTGAGAAAGCAATTCATTTAAGAAGAGTGATGAGATATGAAAGCTAGTCAGTCTTGGTCTTGCATACTCTGCATTCTTGAAGATTAAATTTCTTTGCATCTGTGGTCTTCAAGCTTCAACTGGACTGTTCAAATAGCAGCTTTGTGCCAGTCAACAAACATCCAATATCAGACAGTAGTTGTGTAAGACTCACAGAACACTTCTAAAAGAGTGCTTTGCAAAGTAAGAAATTTTTCGTATTCGAAGCTGTTATAAAAATTGGAGGGTGAACATGGATCGTCAATTTTCTTCCCCTCTTTCTCTCTGAGCAGACCTACCAATTCTGTTTCCAGTTTTGGAGGCATTTGCTACTGTCAGTATTAGACTGCTTTCATGCTATTTTGACGAGGAAAATATTACTCAGAAAATTAAAAAAAAAAGGGGGGGGGGGGGGGGGGGGCGGATGAAATATGCTTTCAAGGCTGGATCATTGATTAAGCCTTTTGAAAAAGTGCAAACAAACCACATCATCATCTCTAAGTGGGCAGATGAAGAAATATTCACAGCTGATGGAGTTATTTTTCCCTTCGTCATGCCGCATTATCATTGTGTTTATTTCCAGTTTGATTATTTTTTCCCTGTGGCTGTTTTTTCCTGTTACAACATAATGGGATATCATCCTGGACTTTCATTTT
This sequence comes from Conus canariensis, assembly GCA_033310375.1. Classification (NCBI taxonomy): domain Eukaryota; kingdom Metazoa; phylum Mollusca; class Gastropoda; order Neogastropoda; family Conidae; genus Conus; species Conus canariensis. The sequence goes on along the minus strand of CM065714.1, from coordinate 101,593,462 downwards.
TCATGGTAGAATTTGGTGTGACTGCTCCCAGATAATTTTGTAATGGTGAGGTCAGAGAATGAAAATGTATCTAACACAGTCGCGGGTCTGGCACTGAGATTGTGTCTTATGTCTGTGTGGATGACTTAAAGTGAATGTAAAGGGTGTTAAAATGACTCATGGCTAAATGTTCACTTTTGCTGCTATGAATTTCTTTCAATTGTTACTATGTGGCAAGTGCCAGGAAATGCCAGTTTAGAGCTTATGAATAACAAAAAGTCTACAGCTTCAGGGGGTGTTAACCAATGTCCCCATAGGGGCACTACCATTTGACCCCGCCAAGGAGGCCTATGCAGCCCCCTTGAACCCCTACAGCCTCAGTAGGACCCCAAAAACAGTCCTGCACTTTCATGCCTGCATCCTAAATTCACATGAGGATATCTCAGTACAATTCTCCAGCCGGGAACTCAGCGCCAGAGACTATCAAAGGTCTCTTTAATAGTCTGGAGGCGTAATGCACAGTGCCTGCTCTCCCTTACAATCTCAGTTGGCAAGAGAGCCAAATCAAGAAAGGGAAAGCACTATAAAGATCTGGCAGAAGACCCCAAAGCTGGGCAGTGAGTGCGAGTTAATAAAAACTTTAGCAGCCGACATCATGTATGAAACAGGGTTCATACGGGTTGGGAAAGGTTGGGAATGGTAAGGAAGAACTGAAGACACTTTTCCAGGTTGGGAAAGTCAAGGAAAAGTGACACTGGGTTGGGAAAGTTTGGGAAAAACGACGTTTTTACTCAGGGGATCTTAATTTGGGTGATAACACTCTACTGGCAGGTGAACAAAATATGAAGAAATATGAAACAAAAGAAAAACCAACAACAACAACCAACCACAGCTGCACTGGGTGATCCATAGTTGAAAGCCAAGTTTCAATTTTTCATCTGCACAGCTTGGGAAACGCAGCCTTTCCTTCAGTTGTTCCAGACGGATGTCCCATCATGCCCTTTTTGCTTCAGACCTTGTTTGCCAGCTGAAAGATTTGATGGCCAGATTTATCAAGCCTGAAGTCCTCGCAGGTTGCAAGTCAGTGCTATCCTTGTGTAGCATTGATTATGCTGACAAGACGACACATCTGGAAACTCACAAGGTGGATGTTGGCTTCGCAGCAACCCATAGTCTTTGAGTGAAGAATGTGGCATCAGATAAGGATCGCCATTCTTACCGCAGAGTGTTGTGTGATTTCCTTGTGGCATTGGTGAAAAAAATCAAAGAGAAAGCCCCCATGATGTGTCATCTTGTCTGCAGCCTGATATGAATGGAACTCAGATTGCTGTTAGATTAAATTAACTTCTCATCCAGTGTTCAGCAATTATACTAGGTGCAAAAGATCCTGAGTGATGAGCGTAGGGTGAAGGAGGGCCACTGTGACTTGATTAAGTCTCAAGTTCCACAGATTCAGCAAGAATATCTTCTCAGAATGCAGTGAGAAGTTTGGCAACTTCAGTCCCAGTGAAGACAGAGTTGATTAACTCCTCTACGAGCACCTGTCAGGCGGGAAGGAGTATTCTCTTTTATGGGAAGTTGCCCAGCAGGTGCTCATCCTCAGTCACGGTCAGGCAACTGTGGAGAAGGGCTTTAGTGTCAACAAGGAGACCATGGATGTGAACCTGAAGAAGAAGTCCCTGGTTGCCAGGCATCTGGTTGTTGACAGGTTGTTGACAGAGCAGGTGGTCCTGACAAACTTTAGATAACCAAAGAGATGCTGGTTTTTGCATCTTCAGCCAGACGACAGTATGAACAATACCTACAAGAAGAAAGAGAGAAGCAGGCAACTGAGGCAAAAGAAAAAAAAAAAAAGAAAAGCTGCAGCTCAAGGCAAAAAAAAGTGAGACTGGAACAAGACATTGCTGGGAAGGAGGCTGCATCTGCCGAGAAGGCTGAAAAGGCAGAACTGGGTGCTCTGTCTCTTTTGGCTCAGTCAAATGGTCTCAGGAGAAGAGCATCAAAGAAGGAGACTGAAATGGTCAACATTGAAAGGGAATTAGCTGAAAAGTGCCAGGCCATGCTGCAGTAAAAGGCAGCTTAAAAAAGATTTTGTGAAATAACAGTGCAAGTTTGTGAATGTGCAGCAAAATGTTAAGGACTGTTACCATGCTGTAAAGATGTAGGACTCTGAAATGGCAATTGAATACTTGATTGATGCCATCTCCAATTTGTTGTGCGATTTCTGGTACGTCAAAGATTCTTTTCAGTGAAGAGAATTTACTGTTTAAGTTTTGTGGCCCAAAGAGTGACTATATCTGTGTATTGTCTGCCGTGAAAAGTGGTGAGTTTCTTTCTTTTTTTTTTTTTTTTTTTTAAATGAATATTACATGTACCAATAAGATTTGATCAGTTGGGAAAATGGGTACCAGGGCTGGGAAAAGGTTGTGAATTTTGTGAAGTTAATTCTGTACGAATCCTGTGAAAACACCTTTCACGTATATAAGCAAATGATATCCAAAGGTAAGACAAAAACACAAAGTCAAAAGTGGCAGGAGAGGCAGCAGATTCTTCTTCTTCTTCTTCTGTGTACGCAGGCTGATACTCCTGCGGACACCCCCTGTATAGGGAGTGGAGTTTTGTGTGTATGACCGTTTTTTATCCCGCCATTAAGGCAGCCATACTCCAGTTTCGGGGAAGGTGCATGCTATGTGTAACGTGTCATCCATACCAACGGCCAAACTGGCCTTCTCTTCCGAAAGTTGGTGATGGGATTTTACATGTATGCCAGATGTTATGTGTGCGTTCACACATGGAACCTCGGTTCGAAGGACTGTATGGAAAATGGAGTCAGAACCAATGTTAACTCCGAAGGAAAAATCCCCCTATACTGAAACGGCCCAGCGGAGATTCGAACCCGAAACCCCAAGATTACGAGTCCGGCGCTCTACCACTGAGCTATTCCGGCCCCTAGTAGATTCTTTTTTGTTCTTCTTTTTGACCAAATCAGTGTGGATGCGTAGCTCTCCCCCGCCCTCCCCCACCCCCATCATATAATCAAGTGGTCCATGTCTTCAGTCATGTCATGTAAGTAAAATCTACCAAAGTAATCTGTGATTTCCAGCCTGCTGCTCAACGGATGTCAGAGTTCATGATACTTAACTAGAGGGAGCAACTGGTGGAAAGAGTTAATATCTGCTGTAGGGGGTAGCGATTTTCAGCCATTGATGTAAGCCTGGCAAATAATGTACCTAAGCCAGGAGATTATCATCTGGGGCCAGATAGCGGCACTCTGCTCACCAAGCCATAAAAGGGTGGTGGACAAGGAGCCAGACTATGTCCTCTGAAGATGCATCTTCTGACGGGACAGTGAACCTGCTCCACTTTCAATTGCTGGGGCTAGGCATTGGACGACAGAGGGGTTAGTGGAGGCAAGGTTACCATCAGTCGCCACTCTTCAGGCTTTGCGTTGTTGGCTAGGAATGAAGGGCATCCTCGTGCGACTTTGTAGTTTAAGGACCATGGGTCCCTGGAGAAAGTATGAACCTCACTCACTGTACATGCTGACAAAAAAAAAAAAAAAAAAAAAAAAACGCATCTTCAAGGTGAGCATTCAACAGAGCATTCAGCCAGGGCTTGACATCACTGGAAGCCAGATACTTCAAGACCAGTGATAGACTCCATTTGGGGCACTGAGTGTTACAGATTCTGAGGAGGAGTAAGCAATGAGCTCCATCAGGAATGGATCATGACTAATATCAGTGTTTCTTCCAATGTTGTGGCAGTGGCTAATCTGAACCCTTTACAAGTATTCACCTTCCTTCATTTGCTGTGTAAGTCTTCCAAAAAGTGAGAGCATCTTCAACAGCATTTGTTGAAGAAATACCTGCCAGTTTACACCATTGAGAGAATAATGTAACACGTCTTCAAGACAGAGGCCATTGAAGTGGCAGATTTTAATGCTGATTCGGGAGACGCCAAGGCGAACAATGAAGAGGCTGGCTGCTATTATAATGTAGATGCGATACAACCCACCTTTCGAGAATTTTCCTGCCAAACAGCCGAAGAATGAGAATCTTCTCGGAAGGGAAGGCCAACAGTTGCTTGTAGGAACCTATAACGAATATAGAATGAAATCCACAAAATAAGAGAGCTGAAAGAGGCGTATTCCTCTCCCAAGGAAAAGTAGAAAACGGAGGTAGGTTTAGCAGGGCACAACATTGTGAACTTAATAAGGGCAATTACTCTGGCTGGCCTGTTTGGGAACTGAAGCAAAGTTAGCTCCCTTCTCTGCCGTATCTGGGTTTTCTTGTTTTGATCATGATATTATGGGAATGATCCATGCTAAGTGGAGATAAGGCATTTGTTTGGCCAGGTAAGTGTGAGAAAAATCATTATGAAAGTTATTAGCATGAAGTTTGAGCCAGAATTTTATGCTGAGTGAGCAGGTGCTCTCAATTTGACAGTGAGCCACCATGCAAGGTTGTGAACTGTACAGATTCGCAGTGTTAACAACAAAAGAAAGGCAAATAGTCTCAGACTTGCATGTTACTGTAAAACAAGGCCATTTCAAATGTGCTGGTCGGAACAATTGTTTCCCCAAAGTGCAAAACTGATCGACAAATTTTGCAAAAAAAAAGTTCATTGTTTTTGGTCTATGGGAAACAACTGCGTATACTCAGATGGTCAAGCTAATGACCTGTTGCTTGTGTATTTAGCTTGTGTGTGCATTAAAAAAAAAAAAGAAGAAGAAAAGAAACAGTCTGCTAAAATTATAACTTCAGTATGTCACAACATTTGCTTAAATTTATAATACCATTTATGGATATTTTTTTTAATCGAGTGTTTGAATATATGACAATGGACACCAACTGTTTGCTGTAGATTCCTTAAAGACCTCTATCCGTGATGTTCCACCAAAGGTGATTTAAAATAGAAAAAAAAATGAAAGGTCAGATTGAATTGTGGTTGGTGAGAAATTTTTTTCTGTGTGTCAGTAGACTGGTCTTTTAGTTTTAGGACTAGACGTGGCCTGATGATTTAACCTTGGCATTTTTAACTTGCTTGCAGCCCTCATGTGGCCCCCATGGTCAGTTGGACTATTAACAAAATGATTTGCTTATAAAATGCAAAATTTAGAAAATAAATAAATGAAAAAGAAACCCTGAGAAGTGCCAAGACTCTGCAGAACATGATTTTTTTTTTTTGTCTTCTTATGTCGTCCATTCTCTCTACCTAAGCTGTCTTCAGTAAAGTCATGTTTTGTTCAGGGGTTCTGTCACATGGATTGATGTTAGACTGTGTGTGTGTGTGTGTGTGGCAGCTCTGAAGCTGCAGCCAGACAACCTGAAAGCCAGGTACCGTAAAGCGCAGGCATTGGAGGGCCTGAAGCGCTACAAAGATGCTTTGACAGAAGCAAAGGAAGGGATGAAATTGCAGCCTTCTGTGAGTTGATTCTATTGTCGTGTGCAGCACTTTGTTGCTTTATTATTGATGGGCTTGCCTGCTTTTGGCATCGGGGAAAATGGCATGTTAAGAGAAACTCTGTTGTTGGTTTGTGTTTGTCTGTCTGTCATTCTTTGTGTATGTCAGCAGTGTTTGTGGATTTTTTGTTTTGTTTTTTTTTTTTTTTTGGGGGGGGGGGGGGTTGGGGGGGTTTGTGGATTGGACTGATCTACTATAAAGTCATTTTGATCTTGACTTTGATTCGAGGTGAAAATTCTTGTCTTTGATTCAATGACTCAAGGTGAAAATGTCAAGAAAAATGGTTCAGGTGTTACTGTGTTTGTGCTTATTTTTGATGAAAGCTATTTGACATCAGTTGATTAACTTCCTATGTTGACTAATGGGTGGCTTCAGAATGACCTGACGTTGACAGTTTCCTGTTGTTTACTTGCTGACACTGGGACTGCTGCAAGAATTCCTGGGTGTCCTTGTATAGCAAGAGCTCACACTGAAGAAAAGTAAAAATCCATTAAATTTTCATGGGGCCTGGGGGCATGCCCCTCCCTCCACCTTGCAGACTTGCCTGTTGTCCCGGAACAGCCGTATTTGTTACTGTAAAACATGAAAATCAATGGAGAATGGTGGAAGAGTGCACTCACCAGGGTTTGAGTATGGTGATCGGGGGAACAGGAAGGAAACCAAGCAAGCTTTCTGCTCATAGAGCTGTCATCAGGCTTAGAGTTAGTGGGTGACAGAGACAGGAAAATCAATGACCATTGCATATTACTGACAAGAAACCAATAACTAGAAACAAGTGGCTGCATTTTTTTTTCACAGTTGGACAAACCTGACGGAAGATGGGAAGTTGTAATGCAACCACAATGCACTTGTGCACAAATCATAACAGGCTGTGGTAGTGACTTGAGTGAGCGGAAGTTAAGAGATAGTGTTGAAAAGACAGCTGACTGTAGCAAGTAGATCAGAGTATGTGAGACTGATTTAGAAAATAGCAAATCCCGTCATGACAAGAAAAGAAAAATAATGCAGTTTGACCAACTGTAAACAATACGATGAGCAGTAGCAATGTTTACAATGGATTAGGATGGGGAAAACTTTGGATTGTGCACTATCTGCAATTGTGCATTCTCCATCTAGGGTAGATCTTGCATGTGTTCACTTGTATTAAACAAACTGGGAATATGCTTGGCTGTGTTGCTGCTGTTGATTGTTAGGGATGGGATGCCTCAGAGCATGTTTGCTTCTATGCTTTGGATTATGTGCTTGTATATCACTACTATTCATTCAAAACTTTTCTGTTTGGTTTGTGTCTTTTCTGCTGTGCTTTGGTAAAACATCAAGGGGAGATTGTGCATGTTTTTTGTCTGTATTAGACGAACTGGGAATATGCTTGGCTGTGTTGGTGCTGTTGATTGCTAAAGATGAGTTGCCAAGGGGCATGCTTGCATATATGCTTTGGATTATGGGCTTGGCTTTTTTTTTTTCTTTTTTTAATCTCTTCATTAAAAAACGAAAATGAAAGAATTTGGATCGCATTCCTTAGGCATCCAGGAAGCAACATTTGCAACTGGCATGGAGAGACAAATTGAAAAGGAAGCTGCCGTCAAGTGGACCTTGACAGTAAAGCAGCATTTTTGTATTGCAAGAGATTGTGGATGCATGTCTGTATGAACAGAGTATTGGAGTGTATGTGAATAACTCTTTAATTAATGTTCTCATAAAAATGGGGAGTTTGTATTATACTCCCTGTTTGGCTAGTATACTTACCATGTCAGACCATAGCATTCCACGGCAGTTAGTCAGCTCTGCCAGGCCGAAGATTTTGTGTGGCTAATGCAGTAATAAGACAGTCACGTGACGCCCACCCTACTTCCGCCGAAGGAAGAAGCCGGTGTAAACTTCCTGTACCTCATTCGTTGAGGCCTGTACGCCAGGTAACCCCAAGGACCTTGGCGCTAGTGGGGAAGGTAGGGCGGGCATTAGAGTCTGACATGGTAAGTATACTAGCCAAACAGGGAGTATAATACAAACTCCCCATTTTGGCATCATATACTGTACCATGTCAGACCATAGCAGAATTTATCGCAAAAGGAGGAGGGCGAGTGCCCTAGTGGTTTTGGGGGTTAACCGATATAGCTGCATTAGCCGCCACAAAGGATATCCCTTTAGAACCGTCAGCCCTGGTCATGCGGATGTCCCTTAAATAAAAGTTTATTAAGGGATTCTCCGAACGCCAGTAGGCTGCCTCCAGGAGATGGCGCAGGGGGACAGAGTGCTGGAAAGCTGCAGAAGCGGCCAGTGCTCTGACCTCATGGGCTCGGGGGGACAAGGCGGGGAGAGCCTTGGACGCCTGGGCATAGGCCGATTTGACCGTCTTGGACAGCCACCTAGAGATAGTGCCAGCAGAGATGTCTTTCTTATTATTGGGGTTGATGGAAATAAGGAGACGTCTCTGAGAAGCGCGCCTGGGGCGCGAACGTTCCCAGTAGTGTCTTAGACACCTGGAAGGGCACAGGGCCATGTCACCACCGCTCTCTCCACCTAGGATATCCCCAATGAGCGGATGACGAGGTAGGGGGAGGGACTACTGGGTTCCTGGTTCTTAGCTAGGAATTCGGGAAGGAACTTAAGGGAGACAGAGCCGTCCTTGTGGAAGACAATGTCTCTGGGGTCCCCGCTGAGAGCGTGGATCTCGCTTCGCCTCCTGGCCGAAGCCAGGGCGAGGAGAAAGGTGGTCTTCATAGACAGAAGATCAAAGGGAAGGGAGGAGATAGGCTCGAAAGGTGGTTTCCTGAGAACGTCAAGTACAGTGAAGAGGTCCCAAAGGGGAACGCGCCTTGGGGATTGGGCCTCACGAAGGGCCACCCCTCTAGAGATCTCTCTGCGAAGGAAGTCATTCTCAAAGGAAGGTCCGCCCAGTTGGCGGATGGTCGTGCAGATGGCCGACCTGTAGCCCGTATGGAGCTGGATGAGAGCTTAAGGTGGGACAGAAAATTCCCTATCTGGGTATTGGAGGGGCGATTGTGTGGAACAGTTTTCCTTGCACCATGAGACCCATTTCCTCCATCTGTAATCGTAAAGGGACTCAGTGCTAGCTCTGCGAGAGGCCATGGCTAGGTCTCGGAGGTCCTAAGAGGCCCCGGCATCGGAGAGGATGTTGAGGACGGACTGGGACCTGTCCGCTTGGGAGGTGGGGTTAGATGCTCGCAATCGGGCTGGCACAGAAGCCAGGCGTGGAGGCAAAGCGTCTGGGGATTGGAGTGGGGGCGACCCGAGCGGGGTTGCCTGAGCATGTCCCACTGAGCGTTCAACTGGAGAGGGGGTACGTGAGTGAGGGACTTGAGGTCCGGAAACCAGGACTGAGTGGGCCACCATGGGGCTATGAGGATGAGCCTGGGTCCCTCGAGTCTCGCCTTCCTGATCACCTTGTGGAGGATCGGGAAGGGGGAAAGGCGTAAGCTATGAGGCCGGACCAGGGGAGGGAGAGGGCGTCGATCGCGTACGTCTGAGGATCCGGGACGGGAAACACATGCACTGGCAGACGATGATTGAATCGGGTGGCGAGCAGGTCGATCATGGGTCTGAACCAATGTGTCCACACCGAGGTTAGTGTATGCCTGCTGAGGGTCCATTCCGTGTGGAGGATGGACCTGGAGCGGCTGAGAGAATCTGCCAGGATGTTGTGCGTCCCGCTATGTGCCTCGCGCGAAGGGTGATTCCTTGCGTGTGACACCCGCAGAGAGGACCTCTGTCCGGAGGGAGAGGCTGATGGAGCATGCCCCCCCCCCCTTTGTTGATGTAACAAGTTACCGAGGTGTTGTCCGTGAGAAGGAGAACAAATCGGTGCGAGACCAGGGTCTGGAAGTGGAGGAGGGCTAGCTGACCACCTCCAGTTCCAGGATATTGATGTGGAGACGGGCAGTCAATGGGTCCCACACCCCCGAGACGTTACTGCTCTCCAAGTGGGCCCCCCAGCCCGAGTTGGAGGCATCTGTGTAAAGTTCTAGGGCCCGGGATGGGAGGGAGATGGGAACTCCGGGGCTCAGGGTGGAGGGGCTGAGCCACTCCTCCGTGACCCAGAAGAACCAAGGCCCGAGGGGAATGGTCTGGTCCCAGCGGTGGGTGGTCTGCGACCAACGACGGCGGAACTCCCTTTGAAGCTGTCGCTTGGGAACCCTGCCTGGGGGAATGAGAGGCGACAGGGACTCCATCATCCCCAGAAGGGAGGAAAGTGTCCTTGCCGACGTGCGGGGAGAGAGACGAAGGTGGGAGATGAGGTCCATCAGGCGGGTGGACCTCTCCGGGGTCGGGGAGGACTAGCATGGAGGTGGTGTCGAAACTCATGCCCAGGAAGGAGAATCTCTGACTGGGCGAGAGCTCGCATTTGGCGGGGTTGGAATGAGGATCTGAAAGTAAGCGTCCTTCAGATCTATAGAAGTGGCCCAGTCCAGATGGTGGATGGAGTCTCTGATCTGGGCCGGGGTCTCCATTTTGAATTTGGTTGGTCTGAGGAACTTGTTGAGTGGGGAAAGGTCGAGGATGGTCCTCCAGCCTCCCAAGGACTTGGGAACCACGAACAGGTGAGAGTAAAACCCGGGGTTGGGGTGGGGTATCTCGGTGATGGCGCCCTTCCGGAGAAGTTCCTCGACTTCCAGGCGAAGGGCCTCCACCTGGGCGGGAGGGGGATCGCTGGGGGAAGGAGGAGGAGAGGATAGCGGGGGGGGGGGGGGGGGGGAGGCGATCGTGTGCCCAGGGCAGACGGAACCCCTCCTGTAACACTGACACTATCCAGGGGTTGAGTCCCATACGCTGCCATGGTGGGCATGTCGGGACAGACTGCCTGCCAGAGGGGCCGGGGAGGGGCGAGAAGTCTGCCAGTTCTTGCTCCTCCGAAGGTGAGTCTGCTAGTCACCTCCGAGGCCGGGCCTGTTAGCCGAACCGAAAATTCTGTTGGGGGGTTTTTGGTTTCGACCTAGGCGCGGCGGAAGTAGAGCGTCTGGCGGGCCTTGAGGTGAGAGGGGGGGCCTGTTCGGGGTAGGGCTGGGGTCTGGCGGAGGGCAGGGCCGGACAGGAGAAGGGTCCAGAAGGGCGATGCTGGCGAGGGGGCTTGGCCGCAAAAGACGCGGCCTGTTTGCGTTCCTCGACATAAAATATAGCATTAAAATATTACACCTGTATTAGACCAACAGGACAGACAGCTAGGATTTTTCAGTTTCAGCTCGACATGATCTTCAAAATTACTAAAAGACAGTGGCAATTTTAGATAAGCTATTCTTTCTTTCACACACAGACACACGCATGCGTGCACATATACATGCATGCATGCACGCACACACACACACACACACACACACACACACACACACACACACACACACACACACACACACACATGCATGCATGCATGCACATGGTCTCACTGTGCATGCATTTACATCGGCACATGCACACACACATACGCTCTGTCTGTGTGTCTGTCTGTCTCTGTCTCTGTCTCTGTCTCTGTCTGTCTGTCTGTCTGTCTGTCTGTCTGTCTCTCTTCCCCCCCCCCCCCCTCCCCACCCCTCTCTCTCTGGTTTGAGACGTGACATGACATGCAGACCAATGGAAATAGTCTCTACGGACATGTTAACCAGTGTTCCTTCTTTTACCTGGAAATTAGCAGTTTCATTATGTTGAAGCCTTTGCAAAGCCGCATGTGACAAATGCATGTCATTGACATGCTTTATATTCGCAGTTCCAGTATGTTATTGTTATGGCCTTTGCAGAGCATTGTGTGTTGAGTGGCATTTCACTGATATGCTGTATGTTGGTAGTTCCATTATGTTATGGCCTTTGCAAAGCAGCATATGACTAGTGGAATTTCACTGACACAGTTTTAGTTTTCTACAGATATCTTATTTCACATTTTATTTTGTAGGTTGTATCCCATGCAGGCTTTATTAAGGTTTTCATTTTCTTCTGTCTCTTAGAGGAAAGAAGGAAGGAAAGTATATGTAAATCTGTGCTCTGAGTGTATGTATGTGTGTATGTGTTCTGAAAAAGCAAGCCATACGTGATGCACCGATTTTTCACCATGATCTTTGCCTTGCTGCTGCACACATGACGCAAACAGTTTGAATTTCCATGGCAAATGACGTCACTTACTTTATATTTAAAAAATGAAAAAATAAAATCAATAAAAAAAAAGGACAGTATTTAAAAAGAAATCATTTTCATCTTTTAACGACCAAGGATGTTTGTTTAAATGTAACATGTTTGTAACTTTTAGATAATATCTTTAGAGCTCCAGACAAACTTTTCAAACTTGGTTACTGTTATAACAGAAATTATCAAAGAAATCCTGTTAAGTCCAAATCACACCACATTTTGTGTAAAAATGCTTATTGTATCTAGACTGCTTTTTGAAATGTCTCTATAGATTTAGTGGTGCCAGACCACCAAATTGTTCATGATCAAATTTAATGAAGAGTCCTCTTTCGCTGTCACTCATTCGTCATAAAGGCACACACAAAAAAAATTTGAAGATACTTTCTTTTTTTTTTTTAGCTTAAATTTAAACGCTTTGGTAATGGCAGCTCATTTTACTCTAACAAGCAGAATGTGTTAATGCTCAAGCTTTCCACAGTGCTCATATGTGAAGGAATTGTAACGCTGCCATTGTTTGGCAGGTCAGTCGTATATAGGGTAGATTGTAGTTCAAGTGACAGGGTTAAAGTTTCGGTTGATGAAGGAGTCTTGCCTGGTCTGACATAGCATAGCCTTCATTGAGCCATCTGTCATTAACAGCCTTTTTTGTTCTTCCTTAATCAGTCACTGCAGGCAGATTACCAGGTTAACACACTTAAGATGTTGTACTTTGTACCTGTTTTGGCCTTTAAAGATTAGATCCATCTTGACAAAAGTGAACAGGAAACTTGAGCAATGGTTCGCTGGCATTGCTCCATCTGCAGTGCATCCAGTAGTTTGTAGTTACATTGCAGCTTAGTAGTTTGTTGTTGCATTCTTCAGAATAAACGTGAAGCAAGCAGAGGGAAGTGTGGTTATGGACAGGAATGTAAGATAGGATGTTGATGATCCTGAAAACAGAACCTCAATGATTCTGGGAAAAAGAATGGCCAGGTTTTTTTCACAACATAATAGATTATGTAATGGACAAAGGCACATAAAGTACACACATGAATCACACACACACACACACACACACACACACACACACACACACACACACACATGTACACACATGAATCACACACACACGCACATGTGCATGTGCACACACACACACACACACACACACACACACACACCCCTGAAGCCTTGTGGTTCCCATGTCTCTAACTGACCCCGCAAACAACTTTGTAAATTAACATGGGGGTCTGCTGTTTTGGGGTTGTTTTTTTTTGTGTGTGTGTGTGAATTATCTCATGGAAAGATAGGCAGAAAATCAGGCAGGAAGGAAAACAATACTCACTTGAAATGTCAAGGTGTTGCAGTGACTAGCTTCTCAGACTAACAGGCTGTAAGGTCATTGGTTTGATTCTCATCTGAGGCTGTATTTGAGGGATTTGTTTGCCTTAGCTGGCTCCTACTCACAGTGGAGTAAGCTGTATTTCTGGTTGACACCAGGATTTTTATGAAAGTAAGCATGGAATAGTCCAAATGGAACACGATAACATCATCTCAATCATCCTCATCCAGATCCTCATTGATCGGCATAAAAAAAAGTCTTTAATTGTGTGATACCTCATGTCCTGCTCTCACAGTAACCTCAGTTTGGTTTCCTCTCCACATCCACGCCATTGGTGAGTTCGCATCAGAGTTGTTGGCATCAGTGGGTTCGTGCAGACTGTCACTGGATGGGGGCGCCCTATAGAGGGGAATGTTCACTCACACTGGCTTTGCAACTAAACAATGGATTGTCATCTTGACTGAGTAAGGGGCTTAGTCGTCGGATCCTGGAAAAGTTGGATCAGAACAGGCCCAGTTGAGTGCTATCTGTGTGGCTTTGCATCAGTGTGGTGTCTCTTTACATGGGTTGCCTTACGTTGACTTGATACTGATTGCTCCCTGTAGACTGCTGGTGTTGGGGCTGCAACAGGTCTGACCTTGGTGTGGTTGTGTGCATGACGTTGAGGAGAGCAGCATGGCAGTGACGAAACATGAATAGCACAGAAAAAGACTGGAAAAAAGAAAGAAAAAAAACCCTGTGCTACATTGTTCTTTGTACACACTGCGTAATAATGCTAGGAACAAAGGATCCTTGTTTGGTGAATCTCACAAGACTTATAGAAAGGCAGTGCCCTTGCTTTGTTAGCTCTCAAGACTTGTAAAGGGATGAGCCTCTCTATAATTATGAGCTCCTGAAGACTTTCAGGGAGGAATGAGCCTCGTATGAGCTTCATGCAGCCACAGACTTGGCATTACCTGTGCCAAGAAAGTTATATAATCAGGTGTGTCTGTTGGTTTGCATGCCTGTCAGCGAGGCTATGGAAACTTGGTGGAAAGGCTGAACGTGACACGAGGATGAAGCCATTGAATTTGGATATAGATCAGGTTCAGAGGGGGCATCCAGGGTCTTTCAGCAGGATTACATACACGAAAACTACTGAACTTCATGAAAGTCAGTGGAAAAATGGAAAGTGGTCCAAGGATAAATCCCCTATATTTTTAAAACTGAAATAGGCTGCAGTAGTACTGTAAAAAAAAAAAAAAGAAAAAAAAGAATGATAGAAATACAAATAAACATGGGAATCAAACTGCGAAGTAATTTTTTTTTCAATGCACAGAACAACATTTTGATTTTTGACATATTGGTTTCCTTCAGACATTACAAATAATACATTTTAAAAAATACGCAAAGCAATATTTCATGGATGGTCTTTTGGGGATGGTAACCAGTCATCAACCATTGATCAAAAGAGCTAGAAACCTGCAGCAGCAACCAGAGTATAAACAAGATGAAGAGAATAAAATACGGCACAACCACTTCTGATGTACCTGTGGTAGTTTTAGAGATATATTGAGTTATACAGAATGGATTTGGGTACAATTTGATTGAAGTGAAGAGGACTGTTTAACTTTGGTAGAGATTTGAATTCTTCTGAACGCTGCTCTAATTGTTGTATGTTAAAGTTCCAGCTGTGGATGTCCTGCTTGCCTGCTTGTGTTCTTGAATAAAGATACTGGGCATGGAAACCGGAAATGGATCTGGTAGCAATGTATACGTATTCAGGTATGACTAGGTCAGCAGCAGTTATGAGCTGGGTGCCTGGTTGTATGGGGATTTTAGTGGTAGGAGAGTTGATCCATTCAGAAGGTGATGAAAGGACAGAGAACTACAAAAGACAGTTTGGGGTGTGCAGGCTTCAAGGTATGCTTACTGCAGACAGAAGTTAAAATATAAAAACTACTGTTGAGACGCTGAGCTGTCAATCAAATGTAATAAACACTGAAATAACAAGCCTCGATCTGTTGGTCTTTTTCAGGCAAGAGAGGGGAAAAACCCTACAACAACAGCAGCAACAACAACAACAAAAGACAAACAAAAACAACAACAACAACAAAGTAAAGGAACAGTGAAAACCACTATTAAGTAATGGAAGAAAATTGCAGATAATTACGAGCTCTCGGTCATTAAGAAAAGACCTAAGGATTTCTAAAGGAGGTGGTGGGAAGAAGGGGGAGAGGAGGAAGAGAGACAGGATGGGGAAAAAAAAGGAGGAAAGTGTGAATATGAATTCCTGTATTAACAGCAATGGTAACCATAGAGTTTTGTGTTTGGAACAGAATCGTTTGTTTCGCATTTGGAGCAGAACCGTTTGTTTTGCGTTTGGAACAGAGCCATTTGTTTTGAGGTTGGGAGAGAGCCATTTGTGTATGCTGTCAGATTCTGCCTGAAAAAGACCACAAGGTCAGGGTTCTTTTCTTTAGTGTTTATTTGGCAGCTCTGCACTTCAGCATTCATCACAATTTTTTTGGTACTTGGTTTAGGAAAGTGAAAGGAATAGAGTGAGCACTGAATTGTTACAAAACAGCTTTAAAACCATTGTTGTATTTTATCGATGGCAAAAGCTTGGTATCTGTTCGACCAGGTTTTCAGAAAGAAATGGTGTTAAGACAGAGATAGTGACACAGTTATATAAGATATTGAATTTTACATTGCAGCCTTAAAAAGAAGGATTTGCTTTCTTCATTGCAAAGTGGAATGAGAAACTGTGACCTATTCCTAGCATGATTCTACTTCCCGTTCATAAATTGGTTACATTATTTCCCAGTTCTACCTTCTTGAGTCTCCTTGAAAGTTTTGTTTTTGAAATGCCTGTTCAAGGGCCTTTAAAACTCCTTGAATTTGAAGTTTTTCCTTGTTATCTCCTTTAATATTTACTCTTCAGGAAAAATTACATTTTTATCTTGAAAAAAATCACTATATCCGAGTCTGCTTCTTATTGTTTGTGAACTAGTTGCTATTGAACTTTGATTTTATGACTAATAAAAAAAAAAATCAGCTAAAGAAGTTGAATCGGTTGTTTATTAGAAAAACATGGGGACCCAGGGAAGCCATTGAGAACATACGGTCACATCAGGGTCTGTTGGAATTTCTTAGACATGTCTTCACCATGCTGTTTACACAAGCCCACTTGTTGTTTCAGACAGTGTTTTTGAGAAAATCAGTATCATACCAGGTGGAAATATATATCTGTTACTCAATGTGTTTAGGGAAAAGTCATTATAGGAACTGGTTAAAATGTGATATCCGACAAATAGAAAGCTGTAGTTTTTCCAAAAGTCGATCAGCATTTCAAGTATTGCCAGGACAGTGTCAGAGTGTGTACCAGCTGTGCAAAAGAAAGGGGGGGGGGGGGGGGGGGGATCAAGAATAACTGGAAAGCAGAAAAAGCAGAAGTATGGCACATGTTTGAAGTTTCTTCAGTTTGTCATTAGCCAGTTCCAGGATTGCTGGGGCCTGTTGTGTTCACTCAGTCATTGACAAGCATGAGAACATTTTTGGGAACGCAAGTGCTTGTAACCAGGGTCAAGAAATTTGAATGAACAAATGACTGTTCAGCTTTTGAAAGACAATTTTGTTTATTCAGAATTCCTGTGATAAGCTTTTGAGAACAGTTTTGTCTATTCAGAAATTCCTGATAAGGGCAAGAATGAGAGCTACATCCCTCCTCCGCACTGCGTGTAACAGTAAATTTTATGTTATCTTTTTCAGACTAAATCTGAGTTACAACACAGCTATGAAAATACAAAAATATGCAGAACCATTTCTGACTCTGTCTCCCTCCCTCTTCCAACCTTTGCACATATTTAATGATCTTAATTACCATCCTGTCTATGTATTTGTGTGTCTGTGAATCTTTTTGTGACTTTGCATCTGTGGGTCTGTGTGTCTCTGTCTGCCTGTCTCTCTGTCTGTCTGTCTCAGTGTCTGTCTCTCCCACCCTCTCTCTCTGTATTTCTTTTCTGTCACTTTGTCAGTGTGAAGTGGGGCTGTGCTATACATAATGATAGGAGATACTGATTAGCGAGTTGACTGGTGTCCGAGGAAGGCTGTTACCCTGTGATCAAACATGTATACTCTATACCACTACACACACACACACACACACACACACACATATGTTATACACACACACACGCACGCACACATGCACGCACACACACACACACACACACACACACACACACACACGTTACACACACACACACACACGCACACGCACACACACACACACACATACGCACGCACGCACGCATGCACGCACGCACGCATGCACATCACTCACTCACTCACTCACTCACTCACTCATACATGCATGCATTCACACATACAAACATACATGTAGTGCACACACAGACTGTGTGCACACACAGAGATTGATGAGTGAATCGCTGAATGACTTAGATAGAAGGAGACAGTGACAGATACTTACAGCAAATAGGTGAGAGAGATTGAGAGAGACACAGAGAGAGAGAGACAGAGAGTTATGACTCAAATAGTCAATAAAAAAAGCAATAGCTCAACGGAATGGGAAAATTCAGTATAATGTATGTTGCATATTGACACTGGGTTTTTCATGTTACATATAATCATTCTTGAATGTTTTAATAAAATAAAATGAAAGGGGGGGGGGGGGGGGCGATGGAGGTTAGGAGGACGCGCGCACACACACACGCTCTCTCTCTCTCTCTCTCTCTCTCTCTCTCTCTCAATTATTCACTCACAGTCACATAGAAAGGGAGATAGAGAGATTTACCTCAACATTTCAATAATACTATCACAGCAAAGAGTATGGCTGTAATGGCAAACTAGAAAAAGCAAAGAATAATGTAGAAAGCTCTTTTCATTATTTCCTCTCTTCAACAGAGATAAAGCTCATTAAAACCATGCAGACCAAGAGCCTCTTTCTTCTTTCCTCCACTCTTCTGCTCATTGTATTAGCTAGGAACAGGTGTACTGAATTATAGAGAAAATTAAAGAAACAATGAAAGAAAAAAGATCTTTACAATTATAAACAAAATCCAAAGAATTTTTGAAATAATGTTCAAGAAAAAAAAAGGCAATGTAGAAATTAGCATCCTTAAAGAATGGTGATAGTCTAGCTGTAGGTGATCCAGATGAAGCAGAAACTCTTGTTGTGATTTTTGTGTTTGTTTGTTTTGCCAGTGTGTAAGAAGGAGAGTACATAAGTAATGTACTCTGTCTTGAGGAATGTTCAAAATTCATCAGCACATCAGTTTGTGGTGAAAGAATTACTGCGTTTGTCATCCAGAAGAAATTTCAAGCATTAAATCCTCACAAAACTGTGGCTCGACCTGAACACATTCCTCCAAAAGTTCTGAAGGAATGGAGCCACAAACTGGCTCTTCCTTTGAGTATTCTAAATAGCAAGTCCAGATGATCTGCTGTATACCAGATGACTGGAAAAAAAAAAGAAAAAAAGCTGAGGTCACTGCTATTTTTAGAAAAAGTTCCAAAGTGAATCCCTCGTGTTATCAAGTGAGTTTAATTTGTGTATCATGTGAAGTATTTGGAATCTTTTCTAGGAGATGCGATTATTGCACTCTTGATCGACAGTAACTTGTATGCCGAATGTCAGCGCAGCTTCAGGCAAAAAAGACCATGTGTGATGCTTTTGTTGTTTGTTTGTTTGTTTGTTTGTTTTTTGTAGGTAATTGAAGACATGACTACAGTGATGGATGAAGGAAAAACAGGAGACATAGTCTACCTTGACTTTGAAGAAACCTTTAATTAAGACAGTGCCACATGAGAGATTATATATGAAATTGGCAGCATGTGGAATTATTGGAGTCATGTTAAATTGTACGAGAAATTTTGTTCACAGGAAGATCTTATGTTGTATGAACAGGTGATATTACGTTTTGTGCCACAGTACTGTTCTTGGACCTGTACTTTTTACAGGTCTTGTTAGGAACCTCTCAGACTGGTCAAAAAATGTATGCAAAATCTTTGCAGATCATACAAATATATATGAAAATGCTCAGGGTTGTCATCATATGCTAAATTGTTTATATAAGCTGCACCACACACACACACACACACACACACACACACACACACACACAACCACAAATCGATTCTTGTGAAAATGAAAAGGGCTTCAGAGTGAGTTTTGACAGTTGTCTATTACCAACACCCATCCTAGATGTAATCAGTAAAGCATATCTTGATGAGACTGTATTTTTAAAACCTTACAAAGCACTACTTCTTCTTCTTCTTCCTTGTCTAGAGCCGGGCCAAATTGGCGTTGAAGGCTCTGCTGTTTAGCCGAGTGCCAGCTGGTTGGGTGGCTTTTTGTGTAAAACAGGATTAAAACTATATACATGTACAAATCTAGTGTGGATTTCCACTAGTGGCCAGCTGCAGCACAGGCGGCTGAAGAATGCCACTACTGTTGGAGCTGTAGTGGTCTCGCTTGAAAGTTTATTCCACTCCCTCACTGTTCGGAGGACGAAGGAGTTGTGTAGAGCTGGGTGTTTTGAGTGCTCCTGGAAGATGCAAGCACTATTCCTGCCACAGGCCCTGGAATGAGAAGGACGGTAGAGCATGGAGGGTGGAATATCTACCAGCCCATTCTCGATACGATACAGCATTCCCAGTCTATTGTGGTGCCTTCTGGTTTCGAGGCTGTCCCACTGGAGTTTCCGGAGAAGATCAGTGACAGTGCCTGGTGGGCGTTCAAAATAGCAGTTGCAGGCATAGCGAGCTGCTCTTCTCTGGACCTTTTCCAGGAGGTCAATGACTTGTCTCTTGTGGGGGTCCCAGACATTGGAAGCGTATTCTAATGTAGGACGAACCATGGTCATATAGGTGGCTTTTCGGACCTCAGCGGTGCAGTTTTTTGAAGTTTTCTGCAGAGAAAACCCACTGCCCTGTTCCCTTTGGCTGCCACCGTTTCAGTGTGCTTGGTCCAGGATAGATCCTTTGTCATGGTTACTCCTAAGTACTTGGCTGAGGATACTGCTTCCAGGGTTTGTTCATGAAGAGTATATGCAGAGTAGAAGGAAAAGTGTCTGCCTGGCGAGATGTGGAGTGTGTTACACTTTCCTGCATTGAATCTCATCTGCCAAGTGTCTTCCCAATCTGCCAGGCAGTCAAGATCAGCTTGCGGCAAGGACTGGTCCTTGGCACTGCAGACATTCCTGTAGAGGAGAGCATCATCTGCGAACAGCCGGGTGTTGGAGTCCTTGGCCACATCAGGAACGTCATTTATGTATGTCAGGAAAAGAAGCGGACCCAAGACAGTGCCTTGGGGGACACCGGAGAGGACAGGGGCAGGAGATGAGTGTACGCCTTCGAGTACCACTTGCTGCGTTCTGCCAAAGAGGAATGACTGGATCCAGCCAAGGGTGTTGTTCTGTATTCCATAGTAGTGCAGTTTTCGCAGCAAGCATTGGTGAGGGACCTTGTTAAAGGCCTTGGAGAAGTCTAGGAGCACTATATCTACTTGCGCACCCTGGGAAAGTCTCTTAGCAATGTCATGATTAGTGACAATCAACTGAGTCTCGCAGGAGCGTCGTTGGCGGAAGCCATGTTGACAGTCAGTGAGAACTTGGTGGAGGTAAAAAAATCCATTACGTTGCTGTGTACAATGTGTTCTAGCACTTTACACATGATAGAAGTCAGAGACACTGGTCTGTAGTTTGCTGGCAGGCTTCAATCACCCTTTTTGAATATCGGGACAATGTTGGCCTGTTTACAATCGGACGGAACTTGTTCAGTGTCGAGAGAGAGTTGGAAGAGTTTAGTGAGGAGAGGAGACAGTTCTGAAGCTGTGGTTTTTAGAACGAAAGCTGGAATCTTGTCTGGTCTGGTGGCTTTGCAAGGCTGGAGATTTAGGAGGAGTTTCTTAACGCCGGCTTCGCTGACTTGTATTGGGGGTATATCAGGATAAGGACTTGGTCCTTTGTCTGGGATACTGGTAGTATTCTCTTGTGTAAAAACAGACCGGAACTGATCGCCCAGGATCTCTGCCATATTCTGACTATTGCTTCTCAGAAAGCCCTGCTTGTTCTTTAAAGGTGCCACTCCCTCAGCTTCTTGTTTCACTGATTAGATCTCATGAGGAATATGCAAATATACTTGAAGAGACAATTGTTGGCCATTGAAAGGGTTCAGAGAAGAGCTGCTGGATCATCGTAAGAATGTAATGGAATGAATTATGGTGAAAGACTTAAGTACCTTAACCTACATTCGTTAAAACGTAGAAGTTTAAAGTGTGATTCAGGTGAAACTTAAAACATTCTGAGCAGTTTAAATGACAAAGATGTAAGCAAGATTTTCCGATTCACAAATTTTAATAAAACAGGAAATTCTTACAAGTTAACATTAATGAGCCCTTGTAATACCACTTAAAAAAAAGCCTCTTTGTTAACAGAATAGCACAGATATAGAGTACACTTCCTGTTCACCTTAAGTGTGCATAAAATACTGATACAGTAACATATCTGGGCATATTTTTACTGTATTAGTTGGGAGGGATGTTTGGGTGGTGTGTGTGTGTGTGTGTGTGTGTGTGTGTTGTGTGTTGTGTTTTGCACCCAAAATATCATATGCAGTTTTTGTTTTCAATCAAATGTTTAACACAAATTACTGTGCTCAAAATGCAGCTTAAGAGTGTGACGAGATGAGTAAGTGTTAGGTAGGTCCTCTAGGGGAAGGACTAGGGATAATTTCTCAATGAGAATTACCTTAACATTTCACCTACACCCTCTCTCTTACTAGTGGTGGAAGGAGCAACTTTCCGGTACTAGTCATCGAAGAAATTTTTATTTTATACCGGGACTGGGTAAAATACTGAACAGTGGCTCTGAGATAGTTTTCCTTAGGCCTGTACTCTTATTAGTACTTGTAGCTCCGAGAGACAGAATTGAAAAGAGAAGTTCAAACATTCAACATTTGATTGAACAACAAAGAACTGCCACAAGTTAAGTGCACTTTCACACATCAACTTTTATTGTTTACACATAGGTAAGTATTAGCGGGTCAATTCCATAGGCTTGGGTATAATTCTCATTGGACTACCACAATGAGCGGCCCTTCCTCACTCCTACTTTACTCGCTTGCACTCAGTACAGCAAGTTTTAAGTTGGCATATAGGGGGGGGGGGGGGGGGGGGGGTTCAGTCTAAGTTACACTGAATGTATATGGTTATTATACATCCACTTCGCTTGCAAATCACCTGGTGACTGTAGCCAGAGTGGTACTCATAGACTGGTTCTCCCTATGTCATCATAAAGTGAGGGCAAGGGTCTGATGGGTTTGAGTCCAGGTGGTAAGCTAACTTAGCTTTGCTTTGGAGAGGGTAGTTGATCTCTCCTGTGGTTGGTGACTGCCCCACTGGTGTAGATTGGTTGTCTGGTGTCGCCCTGGTGTTGGGCGAAGTCCCAGCTTCTGGTTCAGCTGCAATGTGTAGCGTGTCCAGGATAGGGTGACCAGGATCGCGTGTCCAGGAATCGTGTCCAGGATATCGTGTCCAGGATGGGTGCCCAGGATGGGTGACCAGGATCCCAGTTCTGCGGTAAAGAGAACTTGGTCTGTAGGTGAGAATCTGATGGCTGGTTTGTCGAGTGCACACATTTACCCCGTTTCGCTTTCAGCACAGGTGTGAGACTCGGCCAGCAAAGTTTTCTCTATGGTAGTGTTTCTGCTATAACTATTAATCTCCACTTTTGTTTAAAGACTGGGTTAAGCTTACAAAAGGGTAGGAGACAGTAATATTATGTTACATAGTTTCAGTCAAGCAACTCTTCCATGTTTCTTATGAATTAAATCATACCGACTTGGGCTACACTTAGTCCAAGTACACATGTGGTGTAGACTTAAAGTCATACACTACAAATCATTCCAACAATCACCAGTATTTATAAATCAAGGTAGCAGTTCTTAACCTAGCACAGGCATACTGTTTTCCTTACCAAAACAAATCAATGAATTATTTTCTTAATAGACAGAATTGCCTACTGGCAAAAATCAGGGTAAACACAAAGAACAGTGATCAGATAGTAAACAAAGAATCATAACCACTGGGAGAGAGCTTTTGCCATATGATGGCAAGCCAACTCTACACAGAATAATCATTCATCAGTTTGATACATGTTGCTAAGCATTTGTACAAATCTACAATGTTAACGCACACCGCATACATAAAATCAATATATAGATTTGAAAAGGTAAACAGAGTTCCAACTCACTTTTCCTGGGAATTAACAGTGAATGACTGGAGATCAACGAGGATACCAGGATTGTCCCACGCCTTCTCTAGTTGTCTCTTTTGTCTTCACCGGTCTGGTCTACAGGTAGTCTGGAGGGGTCAGTGAAGTTGTGATGCACTGATGCACTCCTGTGCGACTAGTATATATGTATTCAAACTGCGGGATTCGATTTTGACAACCTGTCACTCAAACCTCAGGGGTGAGAGGGGGAGGGATCTAGTTTTAATACCAGTCGCCTCGGAACTGTTTGATCCTAATCGGTATAGCGCACGGACATCCGCGGCCAGTTTAATTTATGCGTCCGTATGGATACATACTATCGCCAATCCGCCGGTGACATAAGTCACCAGTTCAGCCAGTGCACAGACTGTATAAAAAAAAAAGGGGGGGGGGGGGAGTGGTGGTGGAGAGCATGGTAGAGGCGTCGCGCCTTTGTTTTCACGGGATAGAGGGGGGGATGGTGTGTGAAGCTAGCGCTGGGAAGGGGAGGGGGGGGGGGGGGGATAGGTCAACAAGAACGAAAGGCGCCACGCGTTTGCCGTGATGCAATTCTTTTTCTCTGTCATAGATCGTGTCGGCCGTGCGATTTGCACTAAGCGGGAGAAAGGGGAGGGAGGGGGGTTGAGAGGGGGGAGTGGGTATAGATTTGAAATCTTTTTTTTTTTTGGTTTGGCGTTTAGTGGGACCGATCGGATGGTTTTGTCAAGCGTTTCGTCACAAAGAGATATGTAGGTGGAAAGCATTGAAAGGGGTTCATAATAGGTCGGGAGGCTTAGGTTGTGTAGCCAGTCGGAGTCCCCCTTATCAGCACCACTGCTACTATGAACTACACACAGATGAGCGCTGATGGTGGCGGCTCTCATGCTTATATAAACGCAATAGGCCCTAAGCTGTCACATTCTGATTTTTTCATGAATTATCGGGATTGGATCTTGCTTTTTTTTTTTTTTTTAAGCTGTCACTAGTGTAAGACTGAGGTCTTTGTCTTCCGTCCCTCCCCCCTCCCATATTTACCTAGAATTTAGTATTTGGGATCTTTCAGACAGCCGTAGATTCACAACCCGCTGAGTATTTGTCTTTTCAATGTTCATTTGTAAAAAAAAAAAAAAAAAAAAAAAAAAGTGAAATAAAGTAAGAAAAGGAGGGGGGGGGGGGGGGGTCCATTTTTGTTTGCGTATGCTGGTTGGGGAGGACAAAACATACGACCGGCAGTCGCAATCGCCAGACGTTTTCAGGATCAGGATTAGGGGCGTTGTATCAAAAACAACTTAGCCTTTTCTCCGACCGATCATAATTCAATTCACAAAGACCGCAAGGATTTCGCCCTGCAAAGTCCCGTGGGGAAGTTGATGTTTTCACGCGAGTCCTGTACATTTCGAAATGTCATCGAACACGAGAACATTGAACGCTTTCGGCGTAATCGGTGAATATGAGACGAAGACTGTCCATGCATTTGACTGGAAAGACGAGTCACAAAGTGATAACCCCGCCACGTGAAGCGAAGGGGAATCCCCACTGATGCTATTTTCAGCGGTGACTGAACCACATCCGCAGCGACTGCACCTCCCCGAGCAGTGCGCCACCGCCATAATGGGCAGGTCGGTCGGTCAGTCGTGTGTCGGATTCTTGGACTAGCGGCTTTGTGTGAGATTTGCCATTTTGAACGGCCATTCCTATCATCGACAGGATCTGCCACCATCATGTTGTAAGTTTGCTCGTTTGCCTCTATCGCCTAGATAAACTGTTAGTTCTTGATGATCGGAGCACGTCTTTTTTTTTTTTTCGTTGTTGGGTAGTTCAGGGAATGACGAGATGTGGCACTTGGTTTCGGTTTTCGATTCATCGCGTCACTCATAGCCCTTTGCTTGAGTCACTTTTCGCGCCACACCGCAATATAAAGGAACAAAATGTCGAAATGTGGTGCGGTGTTACTGTGTAGATGCTTCCTGTTTGTACCACTATACAAGTCACGCTGCGTTTTGGATTTTGAACAGAACGTAAAAAAGCGTCGACGAGGAAGTCGGCACCAAACTTGTCCTGTCAGTCGTGCGAAAGCGCACCATGACATAGGCCTTGTGTCAGAGGACCGGACACAGTGTTAGTGTACATGTATATAATTATGTGAAACCGATCAAGTCATTAAAACTCCCGAGTCTCACCCTTTTTGGAGTTGAACAACGCTGCTCTTTTTCAACTGCAAAACATGGAAAGGGTGGAGGTGGGGAGGGAGATGGTGATGTATATGAGTCAGTGTTTCAAAGTAAACTGACAAAATTGAATAAGGTCTGATTGTAGTTTTATTTTGGTTGTAGTCAGCCTTAGATTTTTGCAGAGCTGGATGGAATGGTCTGTTGATGTGTGAGTTGTTTCTTCTGCAGTAGATTTGTAGAATAATTTCCTGAGCTCACTGCCATGCCAGTTGGATCAGGTGTTCTGTTTTGTCCAAGCAAATGAAGCTGTTCTTTCGGTAATGAAACAGCTGAGCACATCTTGGTATTTTTTTTTAATGAAATGTATGGATGAGTAAGTTGAAATGTAGTCTTGCCATGTTAAACATGTTGTTGTGGCTTCCCCCAAACATGAAAAAGTCACAAGACTGGCGGTTTAATGCACAAGATCATCCGCTGATGGTGCGGTAATACACATTTGAAATGTAGTCCTGCATGGGAAGACAAGGATGAAGCCACAAACAAAGTCTGCTTGCTTCTCAAAGTACTGCAAGAGACTGAAAAAACCCAGCTGTCAAAAAGTCATACATATATATCTCTCACACCAAGTATGCAGCGTAGTTTGAGAAGGCTGGGGGATAGATTCTTCTCATCCCTGACCCCTTGAGGGGAAAAAAGCTTTTGTTTGTTTTTGATGTGGGGTCAGCACCAGAATGTCAAGATTATTTCATTCCCTTGGGTTGAAAATTAAAAATATACTAGAGTGCAGAGACCTGAGTCTTTTCACCTATTTCTTCCCATCTCTTGGTGAGCATTGAGGTTGATTGTAGCTGCAAGATGTGTGAATGTGAAGAGATGAATTAGGAAGAGTGTTCGTTGTGTTGGAATAGCTGAGATATGTGAGGGAGGTATTTATGAGCCTTTTAAACTTAGAATGTTTTCTCTGACACTGACATTGTCACACACACAAAAGAGACAGGCACATGTATATAGTGTCCGATACTGTACCAAATTAAACTCCTACAGGCTATGCCCACTCAGAAATATTCTCTACCAGTGACAGTTTCTGATACAAGCTCTGACCATGACACATGCAGACAAGGTAACAGTCATTTACAGTCACAAGTAGACCAGCCGGCCCTTCCATTTTTGGCAGAATTCATCCCAGTGAGGTTCACTTAATTCTGCTGTTCCATTTGACCCGAAAAGTTCTGTTGGTGCTGAAAACAAAAAAGAACAAAAGAACATTTAATGATTGCTCAGTCTGCACAGCAGGGCAGCTCCAGTATATGTGTTGTCAATCCACAATTCTAACCAAAGTTTTGATTGGCGACTTGCATTCACTTCATTGTGGCAGCCATCATGCTTAAATGTGGATCTGATTTGCGTTGGCCTGAGCGAAAGAAAGAAGAAATCAGCAGAAATTTCATGTAGAGTACACAGAAGAAATATCTGTATTATTGTATCCAGTATAGTAGTATACACCATGTTCAATATATCTGCTTCGTGGATTTTAAAATTTTGTGTTGAGGTTATATGATTATTAGCATTTACATGAACTTGGTAAAACTTAGTGACTTTCAGTCTTCCTTGGACCAAGAGACCACAAAGGCTTTGATGGTCCTGAAATATGAATGGGGGCCATATTTCAAAAGTGAAATGAATGTCTGTTTACTGCAGAAATTGGGGGGGGGGGGGGGGGACTCCCCCTGATCCCCCCCCCCCCCCCTAAAAAAAAAAGGAATGGATAAACAAATGAAAATGAATAGATGGAAATAAAATAAATAAAGCAAAAACAAAACCTTCAGCTTCTCTTAAAAGTATGTGCTGTTCAGAGTGCCCATTCTGCCGTAGACATAGTCATTAATAGTGGTGTAGAGACTGACACAGAAATGAAGAAAAGAAAATGCAGCAGGCACCAAGAAGTAAATGTTTTCAAATGTTATGAAGAGAAGGAATCAAATATTGGAAACAGCAAAATAAACGGTTTTGCTTTCCTATTTAGTTGGGTGGGGGGGGGTTGGGGGGGGGGGGGGGGGGTGATGCTCTGCTTAGATTACTCTCTACTGTAACATATTCCTCTCAGTTGTTGGAGAATATTCCTGTCAAGTCTGATACAGGGTCAGCAGGTGTGCACAAGCTTTGGCATACTGACAAGCATGCACAGTGACAGGTATAAATTGCACAGTATACAATGACAGTCACTGTCAGACACACTGGCAAACTGACTTGGAGGACACAGTGATAGTTGACATTTAGCTCAGGTACACTGACATGTATACTGTATACACACTGATTAACAGTTCCTGTCACAAGCTGTGGCAAACAGTGACATGCTCTAGAAAACAGTGAACTGACTTGAGCTCTTGTCACATTGACATGCACACACAGAGCAGGCCTGGCATGTCAGTTGTCATTTTCAGCTGATTTCCTCTTTTTTTGTTACAGGCAGAAATTTTCAGAATGCTAATCCTTTCTCCCTGATTTATTTTTTCCCGCTGATGATATGAAATCTGAATGAAAACTTGTTGAAAATGTATTTGAAAATGTGAAACATCTACTCAGCAACACCTCTTGGTTCTCCCTTCCCCCTCCCCTACCCACTTGCCATCCTACTTTTATTACTGTCTGCTGCTGGCATAGTTTTCTCTCTCACTCTCTCTCTCTCTCTCTCTCTCTCTCTCTCTCTCTCTCTTCTCTCTCTCTCTCTCTCTTGTCTTTAAGTTGGCATACATGATAGTGATAAATGTTCACTGACACAATCAAAGGCCTACTTAACATACATGTAATTACAGTGAAAGTTGACAGTACAAACTCAGGCGCTCTAACATGCACACACAGAGCGACAGTTGCAACATAAGTTCTTGTGCAGTATTACATGCCCACACAGTGCTACTAGTTTGACCATTCTGGAGAAGGCACATTTGTTGCTGACATAACCACCTCTTTGCAAGTTATTGGTGCACACATGTGCAGTCGCTAAGCTCAGTCACACTGATACATGTACACACTGTGACTGTTACACTGACAGACATGAGCTCAGGTATACCGAGATATGAAAAGAAGGAAATGATACATGTATTCAATTTCGCTGTCTCCTCATATGACAAATTGCTGTGCCAATCAGCGTGTGATCAGTTGAGACAGATTCAAGTTTCATCAAGCTGTACCTTATTTGGCAGCACATGGATTTGTGGACTTGATTTTCCTCCACTTAACTCTCCCCACCCTCCCCCCACTTACACTTGAATGTGTGTTGAATTAATGCCAGGTTCTTGTCACATATTTGATCATTGAATCACTTATCACTAGTGTCATACTTAGTGACACTAGCATGTGTCATCGAGTATGGCACTATTTCTGCTTTGAAAGTTGATATTAATCATGCTACGCTTCCATCTGTCCTGCTCAAATAGCATTCCATTGCACCGTTATGATTTTACTTTTATAAGTTAAATTTTTACAGTGTGTTTACCTGAAGCTGTCAGACCAAACTTGAATGCCGTTTTTGTGTTTTTTGTTTTGTTTTAAATCCAGAATGACCCAAGTCATCATGTATAAATCTCATGTAATGTTACTTTCCAGCTTCATTGGGTGAAAGGGAGGCAAAGCTGCGGAAAACCTGATAGTATTTCTGGTCTGTTCTGTAGTCTTTTGCTGTAGTTTTGACGGAACTGCTGATAGAAATTTTCAGCAGATGGTACCATGATGATGACAGGGTCCTTAGTCTTCCTGCTTATCTGCATAAAGAACATGGTGGCAATGGTGATGTGGTGGTGGACAGGTGGGGGCATACAAACCTTAGGAAAATGATTCACGTCTGTATTTGCGCAATGTGTTTGCTCAGGTACTTTTAAGAATTTCAGCTCAGATGTTGTATGAATGCATAAAATGCACCAGATGAGGTTGAACTTGAAACCTTGGGTTTAACCTTCTGACTGTCAGCTTGGGTGTTTTTCATTCAGCTACCGACCCACTTACCAGTCTTTGGTGACTTTTGTTTCTGTACGAGTTATCTAAAAAGTCTAGGTGTCAAGGCAGGCTGTTTTGAGACCTGCTCCTGCTTTTCGAGGCCAGACAGTTCGAGGCCAGACAGTTTTAAAATGTTTTGGTCACTTTGTATGGAGTGTGTGACTGGTAAAATCAGCAAGAGACAGCAATAAAGGCAGATATGCCACTGTCTCAGAATAGCCCTATTTGTTTCTGAAAAATGTAGAAATTGATGACTGTTCCGAATGTTACCACCTTGGATCACAAGTTACTGGGAAAAAAACCAGAGGTCTTGACAAACAAATTACATTTCGACATTTTTTGAGTGTGTTCATAACTTTACATTAACTTTTTACGATGAAAACAAAAATCAAGATTGTGAATTAATCATCTTTTTATTCAGTAACAGAAGTAACTCTGATATGTAACAAATTTTCTTCGCTGATCAGTAACCTTAGAAATTTTACCAATCAAATTCAACTGTTTACAGTGAAATCTGGGAAAAGCTATGGTGTGAATAAGTTCACATGTTATGCAGTCTGTATACACTGTGATGTCATGAATTTGATAGAGTAAAAAGTCATTTTGACATTTGCTTTGCTGTAGAAATAAAAGTTCTTAAAAATGAATGTCTTTTCAACACTACTAATTAAACTGGGGCAGGGAGGGGGAGAAATTCCCCCCCCCCCCCCCCCCCCCCCCCCCCCCCCCCCCCCCCCCAAGATGAAATGGCCACATGTTCTAGTGAAATTAATACCAAATCATGAACTTTCCATTTCTTACTTTTCAGGTAGAATAATTTATATCTATGCACTACCATAAACTGCCAGTCAAACCTTTGCCACTACAGAAAGAAATCTGGTTTAAATTATCTGCTCGTAGAAATGCTTGATGTGACATTGTGAAGTTACGAACACAACGAGGGTTTCAGACTGTGTATATCTAATTCATATTGGTTCAAAAACTTTTTGTTTTAAATGTATGTGTATCAAGGTGCTTACTAAATACTTGTTTGCTTCTGAAGTATGATTTGAGGGGGAAAAAAAGATAGCAATACAAATATACTGAAGTATTTGGGTGAGGGCCTGGTTGAGAAGATAAACAAAGAAATAAACTTTTAAAAATTAATTGTAGGGCCTGCCTTTCAATTCCAATGAATGTTTATATATTCTGCTTACCCTTTGTTTAAAAAAGAAACAACATGAAATAAGCATGTTTGAACATTTAGCAATATCATGTGTTATGAAATCGAAGAAAATCTTGTGAAGCTATGAACTGTTGAAATGAGGACAGGCCAGTTTCTGGTTTTTAGCAGAAAGAAAATGTATTTACTGCCAGTGTAAAGGAAATAGAATTCTGTCCACTGACCCACACAAATGAATTATCTATATAAGATTTTAAACTGGGAAAGTTAGGTATTTTTTTGTGATACGGTGAAGTTATGAACACTTTCAATTTCGTTGTCGAATTATGAGGTAAATAATGAAAACGATGACAGTGAATCTTTACACTTGCCTTTGTTTAAGCCTGAAATCCGTTTATTTTTCTATAGAATACTAAAA
The DNA here is from genome assembly GCA_033310375.1 of Conus canariensis. Classification (NCBI taxonomy): domain Eukaryota; kingdom Metazoa; phylum Mollusca; class Gastropoda; order Neogastropoda; family Conidae; genus Conus; species Conus canariensis. Next base: position 101,562,576 of record CM065714.1, on the reverse strand, counting down.
CTACAGGCTTCAAAATAGATACTCAGTGGACAAAAAAATGGACACCTTGCCATGCTTTAGGCCGTACAAAAAATTAAATACTTATTACTTGTCAACATGAATACACCTGATTTCAGTACAGCAGTGCTTATTTTCTCCTTTTTTCTTTAAACCATTAAATTACAGCTTATTTGCTGACTCACATTTATGTAGTCCATAGGGGTGCCATTTTTAAGCTGGGGCAGTCTTTAAAATAAATCTGAAAGTCACATATCAGGCCCAGCCAAATTTTGTACTGTTAAGCTCAGGCCTTGAAAAACTTCCCTCCAAATTTCCCAGCTCTAGGAGCGCCACTTGTCATGCTAAGACTGGAAATATGGCTTTAAAAAAAAGACAATCTGAAAATCGCCTTTGAGTGGGGTTGCTGATAGTTGGCATACTGCTTGTAACGTTGTCCTTTCTAGGAGCCAACTTTTTTTTCCCATTGTGTAAATGATTGAGAACTGATAAACTTGCATGCAGCAGAAAATGATCCCCATTCAGTTGGTCAAAGCCAGATTTCATCATTATCAGGACTGTTTTTCCTTCAACGATTTCTGCTCTGCATTCTGTAGTTCAGCATCTCAGCAGGACAACACTGAGGAATTTAATGAGTGAGTCAGAAGATATTTCAGGAATCATGTCATGTGTAGAAATTGAAAGGAAGTGGTGTTGACTAGTTGAATGAAATAATCAAGGGATCAGCAGTTGATCTGGATAAAGAAGATTCTAAGTGCACATTGCACTGTGGTATGAACTTTTACCCACATCCCATCCCCTGTTTTCAACAAGCAAGAAGATAGACATTGACAGCCTCAGAAATGTAGATAATCAGTTTTCAGGCATTGAAAATATTGAGAAGCAGTCTTTGTCGGTTTTCCAGCCTGGTCACATAGGTTGGATGCAGATCCAAAAGCACACGTACAGGCAACTCTATTATTCTTGTACATCATGTTACCAGCTGTCTTTCTCTCTCCCTCTCCCTCTCTCTCTCTCTCTCTCCCCCCCTCTCTCTCTCTCTCTCCCTCCCTCCCTCTCTCGCTTTCTCTCTCTCTCTTAGGCACACATGCATGCACACACACACACACACCTACACACTCTCTCTCTCCCTCCCTCCCTCTCTCTCTCTCTCTCTCTCTCTCTCTCTCTCTCTCTCTCTTCTCTCTCTCCTCCCTCCCTCCCTCCCACACACACACACACACACACACACACACACACACACACACACACAACACACACACACACACACACACAATTTATTGATGCTAACAATCAGGTCTGATTTTGAATTTCCGAGAAAGTCAGACTAATACCTTTCTAAAGACAGTAATAGCATGGAGTACATCTGAAATATACAAGTTCTGTAATGACCATAAAAGATATAGTTGTGGAACTGTATTGTATAGCTGTAGTATAGCTGTATCATTTTGCGAGACACCTAACACTCCATCTGATAGAAACTTAATATTTGTATGCAATTGAATGCAAGAGTGCAGATTAAAAGTACCATAATCATCTTCTAAGTTTTTACAGGTGGTTCATGTTCGTAGTCAAAGCTTTAGTGATGCATGCCCTTGAAGACTGTTTTTTTCTTTTCTTTTTTTTTTTTCAACCTCGGAGTGACTTTGTCAGTATTCACTTCTCAGCTCATTTCTCTCACGCTAAATGTGAAAGATTTGGTACATTTTCCTCATACTGAGATTAGCATTCCTGGTCGATTCAAAATCAGTGCATTTTCAGGAAAAGTTCACTGTTAATATACAATCCGATTTCTTAATATTTGTTGTTTATCGTAAAAAATACTGTCACTGAAAAAGAAAAGTGAACACTCTTTTCTGCTCACACATTATTCAGACATACTTCAACGTTTTTAATGAAGGAAGGGGTTGACAATAAGCGTTTACTGAATGACCTGATGTTTTCACTATATATCAGTATCATTATTTTTCCTGTGTACCATTTGATTACCCTAATAGCTCTGATCTGAGTATTCGGCATTGTCTCCTACTAAGTGCTGTGGAGGGGGAGGAAGTGGGATGGGGTTATGTTAGGCAGAGTCCCAAAACATCATTTCTCCATTTGGCTTCAAGCCCTCTTTTCCCCCTACTAGCTGTGATAAATTCAACACCGTTTCCTTGTTTTTGTTTCTGTAAGGCATACACTACTAGATAGCAAACTTGTTACATTGCAAAGTTCAGTCACTTCAGATTATATCATATCACTCTCAGTCAGTCGCTGTCAGTATTTTTATAGCTTCTCATTAATCTCAAGGACCGAATATTGAACTCTGATGTGTGACAGTGACATTGCAATTTTTAGCATCCTGTTTTGTGTTCACTTAAAATCTGTCCTTTATCATTTAGAAAATACTGGATTCCAGTGGAAGGAAAAATTTACTTTTTAATAATGAAATATTTGATGTTTTATATCTAGAGGAATTGCAGTGGATTTTTGCCGTGTCCTGTCACATTGTGGACTGCATTGTACAAGATACCAGACAAACTAGTGAGAGATGGGGCAGTGAGAAAAGTTCCAGAAATTATGTTTAAACTCGGCAGAATTTGAGAAATCTGTTGCTGGAATAGTGCATTTATGTTCTCCAGCTTAGCAACTCTGAATTTTATCTTGGCCCAGATGTTTTTCAAGCCAAGTTGATGGATGGAAGACCAAATGATTTGAAAATGCTGCATGTGCTTGTGCAGTATTTGTCATCATAATTCTTTTTCAATGTCTTAACTTAAACAAGATATAAAAAATCAATTTTGTTATGTAAAAGGAGTAACTTCCAACTTTTTACAATTGAAAGCATCTAATGGAATTTTAAAGGGTTACTTTTTTTTCATACACACACAAAAGTCTAAAAGTCTAAACGGTGCCAAATTTAGCTAAATCTAAGTGGGAATCGGAAATGAAATGAGGCAGGGAACAGTAAACGATAAACAGTAAATAAGTTGGGTATTTTTTGCTCCCATAAGAAAACCTAACACAGAGTAACTTTTATTCAAGACTGGCACAGCCTTTTAAACTTGAATAAAGTCAGACAAATACATAGACGAACAATCTAATAGTGGGGGAAAAAACAAGCGCAGGCCAACAACTGAACTATCTTCATAGTAATGACTTGGCAAAGATTTGGACTTAAGGGGGGGGGGGGGGGGGGGGGGGGGGGTGGTAATTTGAAGATGGAGAAACTGAGAACATGAAATTAAGAAAATATGTTACAGATATGAAAACTCTTCACTAGCTGCATAAGGGAACCATCGCAATCTCTTTTGAAGGCAGATATATTTGTATTGCCTGCTCCGAGGCCTTTCGTCCGCTGGGTCGGACTCATCAGGGAGACACGGCTGGTTGTGTCTGCGCTCCTGGCATCAAATAGAGACACACCACAGTCCATAATACTGTGGTGTTCTCACCACCAAGAGTGCAAAAAAGAATCCAATAGCACTCCCAAAGCAGCCAGCGAAGAGTAGTAAATGAAAGCAAACGAAAGTGTGGGGAGGAAAAAAGTTGCTGAAAAACTAAAGACATTATGCAAACAGTATAAAATAAAGGGGACAATCTTTGAGCCTACGCTTGAGGATCCACCCAAAGATGCAAGGGAGATCTCCCTTGCATCTTTGGGTGGATCCTCAAGCGTAGGCTCAAAGATTGTCCCCTTTATTTTATACTGTTTGCATAATGTCTTTAGTTTTTCAGCAACTTTTTTCCTCCCCACACTTTCGTTTGCTTTCATTTACTACTCTTCGCTGGCTGCTTTGGGAGTGCTATTGGATTCTTTTTTGCACTCTTGGTGGTGAGAACACCACAGTATTATGGACTGTGGTGTGTCTCTATTTGACGCCAGGAGCGCAGACACAACCAGCCGTGTCTCCCTGATGAGTCCGACCCAGCGGACGAAAGGCCTCGGAGCAGGCAATACAAATATATCTGCCTTCAAAAGAGATTGCGATGGTTCCCTTATGCAGCTAGTGAAGAGTTTTCATATCTGTAACATATTTTCTTAATTTCATGTTCTCAGTTTCTCCATCTTCAAATTACCCCCCCCCTTAAGTCCAAATCTTTGCCAAGTCATTACTATGAAGATAGTTCAGTTGTTGGCCTGCGCTTGTTTTTTCCCCCACTATTAGATTGTTCGTCTATGTATTTGTCTGACTTTATTCAAGTTTAAAAGGCTGTGCCAGTCTTGAATAAAAGTTACTCTGTGTTAGGTTTTCTTATGGGAGCAAAAAATACCCAACTTATTTACTGTTTATCGTTTACTGTTCCCTGCCTCATTTCATTTCCGATTTTTGTTTTGATTAAATTGAGGTTATTTGTATTTGTTTCTGTCCGTCTGTGTGTTTGTCTTTTGATCTCCCTTGCATCTTTGGGTGGATCCTCAAGCGTAGGCTCAAAGATTGTCCCCTTTATTTTATACTGTTTGCATAATGTCTTTAGTTTTTCAGCAACTTTTTTCCTCCCCACACTTTCGTTTGCTTTCATTTACTACTCTTCGCTGGCTGCTTTGGGAGTGCTATTGGATTCTTTTTTGCACTCTTGGTGGTGAGAACACCACAGTATTATGGACTGTGGTGTGTCTCTATTTGATGCCAGGAGCGCAGACACAACCAGCCGTGTCTCCCTGATGAGTCCGACCCAGCGGACGAAAGGCCTCGGAGCAGGCAATACAAATATATCTGCCTTCAAAAGAGATTGCGATGGTTCCCTTATGCAGCTAGTGAAGAGTTTTCATATCTGTAACATATTTTCTTAATTTCATGTTCTCAGTTTCTCCATCTTCAAATTACCCCCCCCCCCCCCCCCCCTTAAGTCCAAATCTTTGCCAAGTCATTACTATGAAGATAGTTCAGTTGTTGGCCTGCGCTTGTTTTTTCCCCCACTATTAGATTGTTCGTCTATGTATTTGTCTGACTTTATTCAAGTTTAAAAGGCTGTGCCAGTCTTGAATAAAAGTTACTCTGTGTTAGGTTTTCTTATGGGAGCAAAAAATACCCAACTTATTTACTGTTTATCGTTTACTGTTCCCTGCCTCATTTCATTTCCGATTTTTGTTTTGATTAAATTGAGGTTATTTGTATTTGTTTCTGTCCGTCTGTGTGTTTGTCTTTTGATCTCCCTTGCATCTTTGGGTGGATCCTCAAGCGTAGGCTCAAAGATTGTCCCCTTTATTTTATACTGTTTGCATAATGTCTTTAGTTTTTCAGCAACTTTTTTCCTCCCCACACTTTCGTTTGCTTTCATTTACTACTCTTCGCTGGCTGCTTTGGGAGTGCTATTGGATTCTTTTTTGCACTCTTGGTGGTGAGAACACCACAGTATTATGGACTGTGGTGTGTCTCTATTTGACGCCAGGAGCGCAGACACAACCAGCCGTGTCTCCCTGATGAGTCCGACCCAGCGGACGAAAGGCCTCGGAGCAGGCAATACAAATATATCTGCCTTCAAAAGAGATTGCGATGGTTCCCTTATGCAGCTAGTGAAGAGTTTTCATATCTGTAACATATTTTCTTAATTTCATGTTCTCAGTTTCTCCATCTTCAAATTACCCCCCCCCCCCCCCCCCCCCCCCCCCCTTAAGTCCAAATCTTTGCCAAGTCATTACTATGAAGATAGTTCAGTTGTTGGCCTGCGCTTGTTTTTTCCCCCACTATTAGATTGTTCGTCTATGTATTTGTCTGACTTTATTCAAGTTTAAAAGGCTGTGCCAGTCTTGAATAAAAGTTACTCTGTGTTAGGTTTTCTTATGGGAGCAAAAAATACCCAACTTATTTACTGTTAAATCTAAGTGGATATATAGTTTGCTGTGAGTGTGTTTTTGTGTTGATTGTGTTTGTAACTGACCATTATGGTAACTTACCCCTTTCCAGTAAATGTGAAATCCTTCCATAATACTATTAGTATTATAGATGGACTATTAATAGGCCTGTTCAGGTAAAAAAGTCAGGGAAAGATAATGCTTGCCAGTGAAAATAGAGTTACATTTTCTCAGTTTATGGGACAAGCAAATAGATCTAGAGGTCAAATATTTGAATTGAAGTGTGGCAGGATAATGATCAGTATCTCAAATTATTACAGGCTAACCATTTCACACCCATGTTTTGGCATTTACCCTATCTGATTGAACTGTTCAACTGTTGCACATATTTTCACTGTCTGTCTGTCTGTCTGTCTGTCTGTCTGTCTGTCTGTCCGTCCGTCCGTCCGTCCGTCCGCCCGCCCGCCCGCCCTCTCTCTCTCTCTCTCTCTCTCTCTCTCTCTAGTCTCTCTCTCTCTCTCTCTCTCTCTCTCTCTCTCTCTCTCTCTCCTAACTCTTATTTCTCAGTCTCCAGCCCCCCTCCCTCTCTCTCTCTTCAGCCTTTGGATCATTAATAGATGGTACCATGATTGGCTGAGTATTGAACAACCTCACTTCTATTTGTATCAGCTTTGATTTTTGTTGCAAACATCTCAAGTTTAACTTCCTGTCCTAACCTTACATTATCTGTCACTGTGCAGTAAGGGTTTTGAATGTAATGTGTGTGTGTGTGTGTGTGTGTGTGTGTGTGTGTGGCGCGCGCGCGCGTGCGTGCGTGCGTGCGCATACATGCGTGCGTGTGCATGCATGTGTATGTGTGTGTGTGAGCAGTTATTACACAAAGATGATGATGATTTTGTTTTTGTTTTTTGTTAAGGATAATAAAGCAGGTTCATGCTTTTCATCCAGTGTTGCAGTGTACAATTGCAACAGGAAAACGTTGTTTGTGTTGCAATTGACGCACTTTGTGTGTGTGTGTGTGTGTGTGTGTGTGTGTGTGATTGAGATCAAGTTATCACTGATTTTTCCTTGAAATCTGTTGTGTATTTTCGTGTTTGATTTGAATATTCTCAATGGCAAAGGACTTAAAATCAATTTCTTCAGCTGTAATTGACTAGGCTTTGTGCTGCAACCACCATGTAAACATTTGTGTCTAGCTATTATAGGAACACATGAAACTTCATCTGGAAGCAGAGGTGTTCTAATACTTCTATGGAATTTAAGTACAGCAGCAACAGATTGGCATCCTGATGAAACAGATGGTAAAAATTCAGATGAGAAGGTTTGTACCTGAAATAGATTATAAATGAAAAATGCAGATGAGGATGTAAGTTGTAATTAAAACTGCATTTTTGTGTGTGTATTTTTAAAGTCTGTTTTTTTTTTTTTATATATATATAAGTAACAAGACTTCCAGTATGAAATATCAGTGTAAACATTGACTTTGACGGAAAGATACACGTAGACTGACATTCTGCACACGTCTGATACTATTTTTCCGAACCATAACATCGTCATTCATGTTCAGTGTTGCAGTCTAACATTAGTAACAGATATCTATGGTCTTATCACACATCATGGACATAGGATTATGAAACCTGAATTATTCAGGAACTTGTTACTCTGAAAATGTTGGGGTTTTTTTTGTTTTTTTTTTACTTGCTGAATATAATGAAGGGGTTTGTTTGTGCTCTTGATGCACAGTGTTTATAGGGTCTTGTAGGTGTCTTCTGACTCATTCTGTGCTGTGTGTGTGTGTGTGTGTGTGTGTGTGTGTGGTGTGTTGTGTGTGTTCCACAGTGGATGTTTTCAGCTTAGCATTTGCTATGAGATTTGTGTGTTCATTTGATGTTCAGAAAAGTGTCTTCCCTGATTTCACAATGTTAATTGTAAATGAACTTAACAAACAATATTAACAGAATGTCTACGTAGTTATTTTCCTGAGCTCGCAAACATAGGTCTTTGTGGGGCATGCATGCATGGATGAAATGAAAATGTGTCAGTGAACAGTTTCTCAGCTTTCTGTATTTGTGGAAAAAAGAAAAAAGGGTGGTGGGTAGGGGGAAGAAAAAGATGTTTGTAGTCTTTTGTTTATTCATAAAGATTTTTAGGTTATAATGCTGCCTCAATGTTCTCAGTGTTCAGATTTTCACTCGCTGCTTAGTATACACACGCACACACACACACACACACACACAAAATCACACACACACACACACACATTCACTCACACGCACACGCACACACACACACACACACAGAGGCACACGTACATGCGTGCGCACTCACATGTGCATTTGAATGCCTGTGTGCAGCACTGTTGATGATGATGATTTGGTGATGGTCATTTCAGGTTTTCCGGCCACTAGTATCCAGGTTGGAAGAGACTGTGGAGGCCAGCAGATCGAATGTAAAGTCAGCCACAGCCTCTGCTACAGCCACAGTCACAGCAGCACAGTCCGCAGACACCAGCAATGAGTGGCTGGCTGAAACCAATGCTCTGAAAACGGAAAAGGCAGGGCAAGATTTTGAGCACTTTGCATATCTTTCTGTTAGAAATCTTTTCATTGTTTTCAATTTTGCAGTGTTTAAGGGTGTGTGTGTGTGTGTGTGTGTGGTAAATTTTAACATCGGCGTTTTCTTAGAAGTTATGAGCTTAATCTGTGATTAACTATTTTAACAACATTTTCAATGCTGTTCAATGCACATTTTCTTCGAAACTGTGACAATTTACTGCTTTCAACATGTTTAAAGACATATGAAGTTATATTATATGCAGATACTTTAACAATTATTAACGTCTATCGAAATTAGAATAAGACTGTTTAATATCATTTGTAACAAGCAGAGATGCAAACAAAAATGAACGTTGTTAATGAATAAAGACTTAAACTAGGCTAAAGCCACATGTAAAACTAGGCTAAAGCCACATGTAGATGTGGGTTATTCTTAGAAACATGTCTTGTGAGGTCACTTAAAAGGCTTACATTTATTTTTAAGTCAGTTCATAATTGTCATGTATGGTATTGTCAGTTGTTGCTTGCATTCAGTTGATGAAATATAAAGAATTTAACTGATGTTTGTTTTTTTGTTCCCATAATTTGATCATTAATGAAAATAAAAATGTGGTGGGTTTGTGACACGAAGATGCTTACAGAAGACAGATCATTGTGATGGTTCTTAAAAACAGTTAGTTTGAACTCAAACAAAATGAAACCACTGTGAGGAATTCTTCATATATTTGCACATTGATTTTATTTGAAGCAAAATTATTTCTTTACTTTGTTGCAGCAAAGGCAAGCGGTTTTAGAAAAAATGCCAAAGAATAAGAAAAAGAAAGGTGAGTTTCGTTTTATGCTGACTTCCATTGTAACTCACTAACTGTCTCAATTTTTAACTTTGAGCATAAATTCAATGACAGAGGGAAGATAGGGCATTATTGAAAGGGCAATAGTTTTGGATGTAACAATGCAACATTAATTTAAAGCAGGTATAAAAAGTGGGCTGGGGAATGGGTTTCTCACGAGCAAAGAAGTCAAATGTACGTGTATTAGAAACTTGATTCACTTGAAAAATGGTGTTTAACACATTTCATTACCTTCTGCCCGTGAAGTCAAGCCTGATGAGATGGGGGAAGTCAGCAAACAAAGAATGGAGCATGATCTGATTTCACACAAAGCAGTACAAACCCAGAAAAGGTACTCATGGAGACACAAGTTTACTGGATGAAGTGGATGACTGGTTATGGACAGCGAGTCAACTGGAATGATAAAACCATAGATATGAATTATTATTAGGAGGAGTGGTATGAGGCTGGAGTTACCACACCATACAAGTTCATCAAAACAAATGATTCTGATGGAATTCTCTGTGCTGTTTGAAAGCAGAATGGATTAAACTGACATTGACAAGATTGAGAAATATGTCAGTTTAACTAGCAGCTTTAGAGAATGTGGCTTTAGGGCCAAAGGCTATAGAGGTAGGTGGAAGATGGGATGGAGGGGGGAGGATGTCATAAGTCTATGATCTTATGAAACAGCTCACACTTTCTGGTAAGAAGAGAACCAGAACCTTTAAGGCAATTGTAGAGGCTCTGACAACAGGATCTGGTCAAGGTGGAGCAAGAAAGAACTTCATAAGGCTTCCCATGATGCCTTGAGACACTCAACTTGTTGTCCAGAAGGTGCAGATCTACCCTGTAGACTTGGTGTCAAGCTTTTTCTAGAATTTCTACAGCACTGTTTCCATAGTGTTAACAGCATGCATGGAGCAGCCTGATGGTCTGTGTTGATAATGTATTAAGGCTTCTACAGAAGATTATCTCACAAGTGAAAATGAGATTAAATGGGAAAACCATGTGTTTCAGCTAAGGCACCTCAGCCTGTCACGACTGCCTCCTCTGAATCAGACAGCGACTCCGACTCCAGTGGTCACAGTGTGGAGGAATCTCCTGAAACTATTGCCGCTAACGCAGAACTGAAGGCTAAAAACAAAGGCAAACCTCCAGGCAAAGTGAAGAGCAATGTGGTGCGAGTGAAAGCATCAGAACCTGACCCTAATGCCGATGTCTTGGAGCTGAGAACAGGTTTCACCCAAGTGGGCGCTGCACCTAAACAGGTGAGGAGTTTGAGACTTGTGCACTGAGAAGGCTTCATTTCCACCAAGTTTAGGATGAGAAAGTTTTGCAATGTTGTGTCTTTATGGTGTGTTTGGTTGTTATTTTTTGGAAGGGGAGAGGAGAGAGGCAGATATGGAGAAGAGGGGGGGAAGGGCAGGAGGTGTGTGTGTGCTTTTTATTCATTGGCTTATAGTTATACTAACTCTTAATTTCATAGTGTGATTGCTCCAGTTGCTGCTCTAGACTCTCCAACTCATTCCTTCCCAGTGCCATCAGACTATACAACAGGATCCGTCCATGCACATGATTAACAGCTGAATGTCGTTACTCTTATCTTTGCCGGTGCTTAAAACAATTGTGTGTGTGTGTGTGTGTGCGTGCGTGTGTGCTTGCTGTGTGTGTGAGTGTGTGTGTGTGTTTGAATTGTATGTATTGAGGGATGCCTGATCTTAAATAATCATACTTATTATTTCAGTCTTATTAAACTGAATATATTTAGATAGAGTATGTTGCTTACTTTTAATGATGATGCTCTCTTTTGTAATTTTAGGTTCCATGTTTTAAAGAGAGTGGATGTGTACTATAGCTGCGCATGCGCATGTGTTTGTACGTGTGTGTGATGTGTGTGTGTGTGGTGGGGGGGGGGGGGGGGGGGGGGGGCAGTGTTTGTGCTTGCATGAAGATAGGATGTAGAGGAAATCTTGACTGCAGGACCTGAAATAGTAGGAAAAAGGGTCAAACTGACCTGAATGTGGAAGCTGGTCCTGAAGGTGAGATTTTCCCAACGTTTCGAGCCCTAGGCCCTTCTTCATAGGGAAAAAAGTAAGGAATGGAGAAGAGAAGAGAGCAAAATCCAGACAGAAGTAAAACTAAAAAACAGTGAGAAGTACTCAAGAGGAAAAGGCAAAGAAGAAAAAGGTGAGCGTTATTTACAGGAGAAAGGGACGGTTGAACAGTTGCTGTTAAATAAAAAAATAAAAAAAAGGGGGGGGGGAGGGGGGGGGGGGTTGGTAGTGTTATAAGAGAGGGGAAAAGGAGGGTTGTGGTTTACCTAAAGATGAAAAGGTGTAACAGTATGTGTGTGTGTGTGATATAGGAGGAGAGAAAGAAAGAGGGAGGGAGAGAGAGAGTGAGGAAGAGAGATAGGGAGGAAGAGGAAGAGAGAGAAAAAGAGGGGAGGGGAGAGAGGGAGAGGGGGAGGAGAGAGGGAGTTGGGGAAGGGGGAAGAGAGAGAAAGAAAAGAGAGAGAGAGAGGGAGCGTGTGTGTGTGTGTACCTGAAGGTGGGCTAGTGGGGACAGAGGCAGTGAAAAGAGAGAGAAGAAGAGAGGAAGAGGGCCCAGGGCCACTAAGGGTCCATCACTCTGGTGTTGATGCCTGCAGGCTGGATGGTTCCCAAGCGGCTGATCACGTGTGATTCCATGTGCTTGCGGTATGATCTGTCGCCTGGGTTCTGCCATACAGCTGCCACCTTTGCATGCGTGTAGCTGTGCAGTGGGCTGTTGAAGTGTTGGCCTATCGGGTCACTGTAGTTGAGCCGCATTGAGCGAAGATGCTCTGAGAATCGCTCATTCAGTGTCCGGCAGGTCTCACCCACATAGAGCTTGTGGCACAGAGTGCAGGTCAAGATATACACAATGTCTGCTGACTTGCAGGTGTAATTTGACCGAAGGGTGAACTGGCCCTGTGGGCCCACAAAGGTGGTGGAGGCATCAATGTGGGCACAGGTCTTGCACTTGGCCTCGCCGCATGGGCTACAGCCTGGGGGGGGGCAAGGTTACCAGTCTGGTGGCTGATTCTGGCCCTCACAAGCACGTCACGGAGGTTCTTCTCTCTCTGGAACGCTATGACGGGGAGTTTCTGAAAAATCTGTCCCAGGTCTGAGTCATTCTTGATGATGTGAAAGTTCCTTCGGATGATGTCACAGATGGTGAGGTTGTGAGGGTGGTAGGGGATGACTGCTACTGGTCGGTTTTCTTGTTCCTCCCTGTCGACTGGGGTGAGAGCTTTCTGTCTGGACACCTTGCATGCAAGCACTCTAGGTGCAAGACCTGTGCCCACATTGATGCCTCCACCACCTTTGTGGGCCCACAGGGCCAGTTCACCCTTCGGTCAAATTACACCTGCAAGTCAGCAGACATTGTGTATATGTTGACCTGCACTCTGTGCCACAAGCTCTATGTGGGTGAGACCTGCCGGACACTGAATGAGCGATTCTCAGAGCATTTTCACTCAATGCGGCTCAACTACAGTGACCCGATAGGCCAACACTTCAACAGCCCACTGCACAGCTACACGCATGCAAAGGTGGCAGCTGTATGGCAGAACCCAGGCGACAGATCATACCGCAAGCACATGGAATCACACGTGATCAGCCGCTTGGGAACCATCCAGCCTGCAGGCATCAACACCAGAGTGATGGACCCTTAGTGGCCCTGGGCCCTCTTCTCTCTCTTCTCCTCTCTCTTTTTACTGCTTCTGTTCCCCTGTAGCCCACCTTCAGGTACACACACACACACGCTCCCTCTCTCTCTTTCTTTCTCTCTCTTCCCCCTTCCCCAACTCCCTCTCACCTCCCCCTCTCCCCTCCCCTCTTTTTCTCTCTCTTCCTCTTCCTCCCTATCTCTCTTCCTCCCTCTCTTTCTCCCCTCTTTCTTTCTCTCCTATATCACACACACACCACACACACACACACACTGTTACACCTTTTCATCTTTAGGTAAACCACAACCCTCCTTTTCCCCTCTCTTATACCCACTACCAACTGCCCTCCCCCCTCCCCCCCCCCCCCCCCCCCCCCCCCCCCCCCCCCCCCCACCCCCCCCCCCCCCCCCCCCCCCCCCCCCCTTTTTTTTTAAAAAATTTTTTTTTTTTTTTTTATTTAACAGCAACTGTTCAACCATCCCTTTCTCCTGTAAATAACGCTCACCTTTTTCTTCTTTGCCTTTTCCTCTTGAGTACTTCTCACTGTTTTTAGTTTTACTTCTGTCTGGATTTTGCTCTCTTCTCTTCTTCGTTCCTTACTTTTTTCCCTAGAAGAAGGGCCTAGGGCTTGAAACAGGAAAATCTCACCTTCAGGACCAGCTACCACATTCAGGTCAGTTTGACCCTTTTTCCTGCATGAAGATAGTTTACTGATGGGATTGAATTACTTGGATTCTTACACAGGCAGTTTACGCCCTTTTGTGTGTGTGTGTGTGTGTGTGTGTATTGTCCTGGTATATGGTTGCTGTGCTTCGAAAATGAATTTTCCATCTTTTGGACAAATAAAATTGTTATTCTGTTATCTCACTTGTAAAAGGAAATGTTTCTCAAACAAATCTCTCTGTAAAAAGTAATTTCATAGTTTCTCAATAAATGTTCACAAAACTATGTGATAAGTAGTCACTTCAGTAGTCACTGATGGTTTGCATTTACAGTTGTGCAAAAATCCTTGGATGATTTTAGTTTGAAATATTCTTGCAGTGCCGGAAGTGTGATGAATTTTGGATTTACCTGACACAAAAAGATGGATTTCAGGGTTGGAGATGCCATACTACCAACCCTCTTAATGATTTGGCTGGTATTCATCGGGGGTGGGTGGGGGGGGGGGGGGTCTTCTTATTACTGTAGCTAGTATGGATTTATGAATGATCTTTTACAAGTAACAGAAGAATGTAATCACAGGTAGTCAGAGGTCACATTGTGTGTTGACAGAGCCAGCCTAATGGAATGGGTCTGGATACCTTCGGCATGGGTAAGTGTGTGGACTATGCACTGGAGAGCTAAGGAGGGAGAATGTATGCCAGTGTATGTGTGTGTACATAAGAAAGAGTGTGTGCAAGTGTATTTGTTCGTGAGTGTGCTTGAATGTGAATTAATTTGAAAGAAAATCAGATAACAAGGATTTAAGTGTTTCTAATTTAGTGCAGCATCTTGAGAAGTGAAGGTTGTTACTCCATATTTGTGAAGAATATTGGAATTTCCATTTGGATAAGCAGAATCATGAAAAACCAATGTTTTGAAGTTGATGGTATTTTTAAAAGAATAGTATGGCAAACTTTTATCCCTTTATTAGTATTTGGTCAATTTTTAAAGAACTGGTCTGTTTGTGGAGTGTGATGCTACTGAAAAAGCAATGCTGTCAGCATGGAGCAAATTATTGTTCCAAAACTATTTTATTGTAATCTGCATAATCACTTCAGTATATGTGCTTGCATTCATTATATATATATATATATATATATATATATATATGGACACATGAACAGGATAGGACATTTTGTTTTTTCCTCTGACATTGTGCATGAAATTCCAGAATTGGACATCTGCTGATTATTTTTCATGCAGTCCAATGAAAATGGTCACCAGAGAAAAATAGATTTGTATTCCAAGAAACCCCTCAAACTGTGAAGAGTTACCCCAGAATAGTCTGTTGAGAACATTAAGAACACCTCGTTATGGTACTGTCAAATCTGTTGAGAACATTAAGAGCACCTTGTTATAGTACGATCAAATATCCGCTTCCACAGTTTCACAGAATTTGGAAGATCAGTTTGGATGATGAGTGACCCACCCACCCGTTCATCCCACTCTCCACTTGTACAAAATTACAGATGTTTTTGTTTTGCTTTAGTTCCATGCCTGTGACATAACAGGGGGAAGGAAGACACAATGTTCACTTTATCCGAGGCAGAACCACATGTCCACAAATTCAGTTTTTCATCTTCTGCCATTTTGTCAGCAAACGTCCAAAGCTAGACAGTGTGCTCTGTTTTGATTGGCTAGTGCCTTTAGGTTTGGCCAGTGCCTTGTCACAGTACATTACAATACTAGTGTCATAAACAATAACTAAAGATGGCATTTGCATGAAGCCAAATCTCTGGTTGTTGCTATGATAGTGAAAATAATGCTGAACTTTAAATTTCTCACCCGCAGATGTTTTTTAACAGTATTGCTCTTGCATGAAGGGCATTTACAGGATCCACCGCATGTCTGACACAAGTGGTCACCTCCCCCAGGTAATCTGAAAGCTTTACAGTCCTACCGTCACAGACACAAGTGTGTTGTCCTGACTCTTTCCTCCTTTCCCACTCCCTTAGCCCCTTCCCTGATGCCATCCATTTTTTTTTTTACTTGTTAATTTACTTTGAACTTGTGTCATTCAATTTGTCCCATTTTCTCTTCAGTCTGATTGTCTCAATATCTTTTTTTTTTTTTTTTTTTTTTCGCTTGCAGAGAGTAATGCTAAAGTGACAAAGACGAAGAGCCAGTCACAGACTGCTAGTGCTCCCAAACTACCACCAGTTAATATCGTCTGGCCACTAGAAGATGCCTTTCAGTTTAGGCTGGCATGTAAAACGTAAGTATTTCACGAATATATGTTTCATGCATGTTTCAATAGAATTCTGTTGTGATCCAAAGAAACTTTCATTTGGGTGTACTGTATGAGATAGGACTCAAGATGGCTTGTTGCTTTGGCAGGCAGAACAAGTGGAACTACTGAACTTTGAAAATTCCTGTTTATCTTAAAAGAAATGTAAGAGATCTCATATCTGTGTGCTTGAAATGTCATTTTTAACTTATGTTCGTCTTCTTGAAGACATTGTTTTGCGTTTTCCTGTAAAGCTTCTATAGTCTTTTTTCCCTTGAACTGATTGTTGAATTAAGTAGACATAGCCTTCATACCTACCACTGTTTGCATAGGTGGCTTTTTGGTGGACATGCATGGCTATGGGAACGAACACATGGCATTCATTCCTGCCAAAATTTCTTTGCATTTGTGACTTCTGTGTGAACGAGCATGAGTGGGAATACAAGGCATTCACGCCTGCCACAGTTTCTTTGCGTTTATGGCTCTTTGGTTGACATGCATGACTATGCTTTTGTCATTTTACCATGGCCACATGCTGAGACACGCATGCCTTGAGTAGTGCAGGGACAGAAAGGGGAAACGCAATATTCCTGGCGTAATAAGATAATGACTAAAGAAGAGATGAGACAGGGGATGTTGGAGAGATTTAATGAGATTTCATGTATGTCTGTTTTTCTCAAGTTGATGCTTTGCTGCAGTTTCTAATACTATAGTTCACAGATGAAGACCAAAGTAGTCAAGCTAATAAGAAGAATGAAAAAAAAAACTTGTTTGTTATGTTATATTGTATCCATTTTATTTTCAATACGGATTTTTAATGTACCTCATTCAGAAAGGAGAGACACTGTTGTAGTCGTATTCTACAGAATCGTGATTATCCATTCTTACTTACTGATGCTTTTGATTTCTTGACAGGTGTTTTGTAAAGACTGGGGAAGGGTACAAAGGTTACAACTTCCTTCCCACCTACAGCCACAAATGTGAAAAGAACGTGTTGATCATTCGACGTCGAGACAATGCATCCTTGAACTGGATCAAGATACGACCATTCCCAGAATTGGTCAACAATAGATTCAGCGAATTTAAGGTATTTTAGTCCAGTTTAAAGAGTCACAAATGGAACTTTTTTTTTGCCAGTTGTCTTTCATAAGCTAGAAAGATATGAGAAATGTGTAAAGGATAATAAGGGTTCTTCATATGAGCTTGATCAGGGTTGTTGCTTTTCAGCAAATGGCTTGACTAATTACCAAAATCTTAAATTCAATAAAAACACAAAACACCGTCTTTTTTCAGCGCAAGCTTTCGAGCCACTGCTCTTCTTCAGGCCGCATGACAACAAGTCAGTTTGTTATGTTCAAATGGAATGGAGACAACTTTGATCTTTAGACTGGACTTGCTTCATTAAAAGAAAAAGAAAAAAGAGGGGAAAAAAAAAAAGAAAAAAAAGGGCTAAGTTCAGTAAGGAGAGGAAGAAAAAGCAGAAGAAATTCACTAAAGACGACTGTGATTTTGCTGCCTCATCGATTGGTATCACACTCGGCAGTGTGTGTATAAAGTGAAATGCATTTGAAAATGCTACTGAGTCTGACTTTTGATAGGATACATGAGTACTTTGCTTAAATTTGGAATGCTACACTTAAAATGTCGAAATACTCCACTTTGTGCTTTTGAGGTGTTGGCAGCTCTGAGCAAAGAAAACCTGTGCGTGAGATGAAAGTAGAGAACCAATACCTTACGATGGTGTTCATAAGCATTGTTGGTAATGTCCTAACTGATGTTGATTTAAATGTTTTGCTGTGAAAATGGTATACATACAGTGAAATAAAATGCATTGTTCTTTTCATTTTTTGATGGTGGTGGTTAAGGTCGAGTTTTTTTCTAAATGATTCTTTTCCTATTAAAGATTGATTAATTATACTTATAAATGTTGCACTGTGAAAATGTACATATTCACGTTTTTTTTTTCCATTCTTAAGACTTGCTTTTCATCTCTGAAAACAGAGTGGTCAATGTTTGTTATAGAATTCAAGAGAAATATATGTATCAGCAAGCTGACAAACAGAACCATGGAGTTTGCTTCAACTTTTTGTCTTGTTGCGCATAAGAAGGGTTTTTTTTTTTTTTAATTCTGTTTGGATTTTAATTCTTAATATCAGTAAAATAATTTGAAAATTTTCTTTTCAATTTGCAGATGTGTCAGCAGTTTGTTAGTGCCCAGCCCTGCAAAATTGGGGAAGCTAAATGTACCTTTCCACACAACAAGAACGAAATGCACCTTTGGTACTTGGAACTCGATGGAGACTTCTGTTATGCGGAATTTATGGAAGCCCTTCGAAAGAATAACATAGGTATGTTCTTTGTTTTGTCAACTCATCCTGACATCTTGTACATTAGCACCATTCTTTTTAGTAGTGTTGATGTAAGGGAATTTTAGTAGTGTTGATGTAAGGGAATTCTTGTGATGGCCTGATGCCAAAATGGCTGTGCACATCGGCTTGCAGTGAAGTTACTGTGTAATCTTCAGCATCCCTTTAAGATCAAAAGTGAACTTTCCAAGTGTGGACATTGTCTATATTGAAGAATTAGCCTTGATTTGATAGTCGACTGTGGATGGTACTGCTGATGACACACGACCGTAGTGGGCGTTATAATACTAGGCCAAGAAGAAGGAGGGCGAGGGGTGAAGGGAAGTTTACAAGAGGGGGGGGGGAGGAGGGGGTGCTATGGACCGGGAAAAGTCCTTCGACTGCAGTTGTAAGGGCTTGCCACTATCCACCCACATCTCCCTCCCTGTTGTGGAACTCTGTCACTGAGTCAGGGACTGGTCTAGGATGTTCTCCCCAGTTATGAGTTAGAGCTGACATAGTTTTCTCTCTCTCTCTCTCTGTTTCTGAGTCTCTCTCTCTCATTCACAGACATACACTCTCTCTCCCCCTCCCAGTCGCTTTTACCTACTCCCTCTCTTTCTCAGTGTCTTTCACCATGTTTCTCTCTCTCTGTATATATGTGTATATATATATATATGTATATATAAATCTGTCTTTCTGTATGTATGTCTCCCTCTATTTCTGTGTCCCTTTCACTCCCACACCCCCCACCCCTGTCTTTTTCACTCTCTGTCTTTGTGTCTCAACGAGACATGGGCACAGACATCCTTTTAGATGTCTTTGGTTTAGGGTTACCCCCACCCTTCTCATTCCATCCCTCTTCTTTCCTCTGATCTTCGGTACAGTCTTTGGCAGAATTGTGAACTGTGTTATACTGGCAGGTAAAAACAGGGGGATGGGAGGAGATGGAGGCCTAGCTCCCCGTTCAGTGCATTTGTGCGTTATACTCCCAGTAAAGTTATCAGTTATGGTTCTAGATTGCAGACTAAGGTAGAAACACACGAAAAAAAAGCTTTGTCTTTTCATATATTTATGCATAACATCAATATCATGTGCGTCCATTTTGACAGACTGGTGTGAGAGCTTGAATTTAGACTGATATTGGGAATGTTCAGTTTGAAATGCACTAATCTCAGTATAATAGAACAGACATCATGAGTTTCCTTTGCATGCATCATTGGTTGCATGCATGATTGGAAATGAACCAAGAGAATTAATTCTTACAGAAAAGATTTTTTTTTTTTTTTTAAAGTGGTGAAGCAAACATTTTTTGTTCCATGGAATGATGACAAGCTTTGCAACAGTCATACTGTCACCTTTGTCAGATTGCCATCTCCAGGACATGAAAGTAAGGGAGGAAAAAAGATCATGAGCAATCTTCTTTTTTTTTTTTAAAGAAAAAAAAGGTTTATTGAAAACGAATCGAAACTGAAGCAGCCAATACAAAGTCAGCTTTTATGTTCAGTGGTCATCAAACTTTCAGTAACAAGTTTTTGGTTACCTAATACCCATTGTGGTATGAATACTCATTAAAAAAAAAAAATGCCAGTGAGTACTCCCTAAAAACAAGAATGTGGGAAGCATTAGAAGAGGAGGGATGTGGTGAGGGGTTCGTGGATTGCATGGGTTAGAATGTTATTTTACTCTATACTGTAGGCTCTGTAACTCAGCAGCTGTGACTGTGGCTGGCAAAAGGTTAAAAGGAGGAGGTCTTCTGACTTCAGTTCAAGGTTGGCAAAGGGTTGAAAGGAGGGAGTCCTCTGTTTACATGGAGGCCAGTCTACTGTAAACAAAGACAAATGTGTCCGCAAATAGAAACGTTTGAATGAAGGAGTCTATTCAAGGGTAAAGATGGAGTGTCTGTTTTGTACATCTCTTTTGTTAATTTTGGTTTTGTGCTTGAGAGAGAGAGAGAGAAAAGGCAGAATACAAGGTCTTGGCTATCTCTGCTTGATATTGACTGTTTTACTTTTTTTTTTCTCCCGACATAAAACAGATACCTCAGAACAACTCGCAGCTCGTCGTCCCCCAGAGAAAGCCACTGCCCAGCATATTCCTGGTCTCCACTTCAAGACCGGCTCTCGTCAGCGCCTGTCCTCTCCGGCACCATTAGCAGAAGCATCCTCCCAGCCAGCGTCGGTATATAAAGCATCTCAGCAGCCAGCTTCTGCCCCAAAAATGACTCCTGCAACTGTTTCTCCTCCCACTGCAGCTGCACCCCCTTCTGCTGGTCCTAATTTCTCAGCATCATCTACTGCTAAATCTTCTGCTAAGGTAAGGCCTTTTTTTCGTGAGTGATCTGTTAAGACAGTAGTGACATACTGAAAAATGGACTTGTCATCTTCCTGAGAAATCATGTTTATTTGTATTCTAAGAATTCAGCAGATGTTCACAAAGTTACCACGTGATTTAAAACTTTAATATGTTTACTTTGAAAATGTCCAAACAGATTTTTCTTGTGGGCTGTTTGTAAATTTTTGTTGCTTTTGTTGTTGTTGTGTCACTAAATTTTAAAAAAGGAAAAGTGTGAAAGGTGTATGTTTTGCTTTAGAATGTTTTCATACCATCCATTAGTAATGCACTGGAAAGAAACAGATGATTTTTCTATCAAAGTACTGTTTCCATGGTGACAGAAATACATTCAGTTTCATGTCATTCACCAATCACAGGTTTAATTACCTGTCGGCAGGCCAGTTTTCTGTGTTGTCGTCTTGTTCAGAGAAAGAGCAACCTACCTACAACCTGTCTTAAATCGACACTGTCGAAGAAAAAACTGTTCTCTCTGTGGGATAGAACTGTGTGTTGTTAAATGGTTACACTAATGTCCTGTGTAATTTTCCTTTAGAATCTTGCATCTGTGATTGAAGTGTGTATTTTAAGAAAAAAATTCTACAGTCTGCTTTAGTCATGACTCGGGCACATCACAGGTTATAGGTGAGCAGCCATAGTTGGAACTTGGGCACAGGGCCATTGACTTGTAGAGCTGTTTCTGTTCATGTGTGTGGTTGACTTTGGATATGTTTCATTGATGAGAGTGATTGAATGGGTAAGAAATTGTGTAGATATGTAAGCTGTCAGTGTATTCTTTGTCTCCCAAACTTGAAAAGCTAAGGGTTACCTACTTGGCTTTTGGCATAATGCTCAACTCTTTTATTCAGGGGGAAAAAACTGCATCAGTTTTGTGCCTGTCATGTGTGGTTTATTATTTTCTTAAGTATCTCTGTATCGTAAATAGCTGTCTTTAAATGGCTGCATGTGATCGGCGTGTCTTAGATAAGAACTGAAATTGTTCAGGGTGTTAGCACTTGGTTGGAATGCTTGCAGCCATTTTTGTCTCACAATGGCAGTTAACTGCATTGACGACTTTCAGTTTTTGATTTTTGGTGCACGTCTACTGTTAGTGCAAAAAATATTCCAGATTATTAAATAAGATGTTGTAATCTTTTTCAGACTGGTTTGTTAGGAACTGCTGTTAGTGCAAAAAATATTCCAGATTATTAAATAAGATGTTGTAATCTTTTTCAGACTGGTTTGTTAGGAACTGCTGTTAGTGCAAAAAATATTCCAGATTATTAAATAAGATGTTGTAATCTTTTTCAGACTGGTTTGTTAGGAACTGCTGTTAGTGCAAAAAATATTCCAGATTATTAAATAAGATGTTGTAATCTTTTTCAGACTGGTTTGTTAGGAACTGCTGTTAGTGCAAAAAATATTCCAGATTATTAAATAAGATGTTGTAATCTTTTTCAGACTGGTTTGTTAGGAACTGCTGTTAGTGCAAAAAATATTCCAGATTATTAAATAAGATGTTGTAATCTTTTTCAGACTGGTTTGTTAGGAACTGCTGTTAGTGCAAAAAATATTCCAGATTATTAAATAAGATGTTGTAATCTTTTTCAGACTGGTTTGTTAGGAACTGCTGTTAGTGCAAAAAATATTCCAGATTATTAAATAAGATGTTGTACTCTTTTTCAGACTGGTTTGTTAGGAACTGCTGTTAGTGCAAAAAATATTCCAGATTATTAAATAAGATGTTGTAATCTTTTTCAGACTGGTTTGTTAGGAACTGCTGTTAGTGCAAAAAATATTCCAGATTATTAAATAAGATGTTGTAATCTTTTTCAGACTGGTTTGTTAGGAACTGCTGTTAGTGCAAAAAATATTCCAGATTATTAAATAAGATGTTGTAATCTTTTTCAGACTGGTTTGTTAGGAACTGCTGTTAGTGCAAAAAATATTTCAGATTATTAAATAAGATGTTGTAATCTTTTTCAGACTGGTTTGTTAGGAACTGCTGTTAGTGCAAAAAATATTCCAGATTATTAAATAAGATGTTGTAATCTTTTTCAGACTGGTTTGTTAGGAACTGCTGTTAGTGCAAAAAATATTCCAGATTATTAAATAAGATGTTGTAATCTTTTTCAGACTGGTTTGTTAGGAACTGCACCTCATCACGTGGAATCACGTTCTGAT
This sequence comes from Conus canariensis, assembly GCA_033310375.1. Classification (NCBI taxonomy): domain Eukaryota; kingdom Metazoa; phylum Mollusca; class Gastropoda; order Neogastropoda; family Conidae; genus Conus; species Conus canariensis. The sequence goes on along the minus strand of CM065714.1, from coordinate 101,539,932 downwards.
TCCCCTCCATCATTCAAACCGCCCACGCCGCTTATAGCTACACCACTTGCCCAGCCCTCACATTCTGTGGATGGTCCTCTCAAAGACTATGAATTCAAGATTGTCTGCCCCACATGCTTTTTATTTGAAGATTTTCCTGGCCGATACCGCTACAATCCATGTACTCATGAGTGTGAAGAGAATGTTCTAGCTGTCAAGTTGAAAAATGTTCCTGGTGCAGTCTGGATGCGTGTACGAGAGCGCAACAACCACCGAGAGTTTCCTGGCAAGTATGTCATGTGTCACAGTATCAAAAGCAGTGATCCAGATCAGTGTCGGTTTGGAGAGTTTAAATGCAGCTTTGCTCACAACGAGGCTGAGCAACAGATCTGGGTCCTAGAGAAGATGGGCAAATTCTCCATCACTGATTTCATACTGCAGAATCGTAAGACTTCATCAACCCGAAGCTTCACTGTGCACGAACTGCTGAAGAAGCATGGTGGCTTCTTCACCTTTGTCTGCCGGCCCTGTTTTTATGGGTGTCCCCCTCGAATCAGTGAGGCTGCCCCTCACAACACCTGCTCAGGTAAAAGCTGTTATGGGTCTGGTAGCCTGTTTAGAAGGATAATGATGTGTTTCAATTTGGCTTATTGATTTTAGTTTGGGTGGAGTTCTCCCGTTTTTTTCTTTTCTTTTTTTGGGGGGATGTTTTTTTTTTTTTTTTTTACAGTGGATACAAAACATTACAGATTTTATATATGAGATAAACAGTGACAAAAAATCTTTTTATGCTCATGTGTTTTCTGTTTAAGTTGTCTGGTTTTAGTGACAGTTTTGTTGTGGAGTTAGAACTAATCTGGAAAATGTTTCAGCTTGCCATTTTAAAAATTGCTTTGAAAAAGTTTGACCGTTGATATGAAAAAAATTTGAAGTTAGAAAGGCAGCAAGTTTGGACCAGGGCCTGGTGGGGTATGGCCCAGAGCTCTTTCAGGTACTTTGTACTGTTTTTGTTTTTTTCTTGTCAAATGTTGAGAGTTTAAAACTGTGCAGGTATCATGCGACATAGGTGGGATATGGCTTGTATACTGGCTCACGTGAACTCCAGGACAGGAGAGATGATTCCAATCGAACCTCGCAAGTTTACCAACAAGAATGCCTTCTTCCGAATCTGCAAATTTTTGCAATTTTGTCCTGATGTGGTGAGCAAAAACATTCTTACTTCCTACTGTTTTCATCTGTTTACACTTCTAACACAGTTACCTTCGTAGTACACGCTTTTGTAATGACAGTCTAGCCTGGGAGATGATTCTAAGCATGGCTTTCAAACTTTGTTTACTGCTGAACAGTTTGGTCTACACCAAGGTTGTTGATGGCGGTACTTTTGTTTCTAGCCCATGTCAGGAGAGGGCAGGTCTGTGGTACATGTTTAGGTGTCTGTCCTGGACTGCAAGAGTAAAAGTGGTGAAAGTAACTACTGGTTGATCATGACAGTGTTCAATGTCGAGATGACAGTGATCATTTCTTTGCATGATCACTGTCGGTCTTTCCAGGAGGTATAAATGATGTAAAAATGGTTGTCCCATTCAGAATAAATGTGAATGGTTAGTTACAAGATTAACGAATATTGAAATTACAAGTTTGGCGTCATATACTTTACCATGTCAGACCATAGCATTCAATGGCAGTTAGCCAGCTCTGTCAGGCCGAATTTTTTCCGTGGCCAATGCAGTCATAAGACAGTCACGTGATGTCACCCCACTTCCGGCCCCGGAAGAAGCCAGTGTCAACTTCCTATAAGTCTTTCATCTTCGGCCTGCCGTCAAAGCAAGATAAGTCTTGTGCTCTGTCTCGCCTATACTTGCCTTTGTGTTAACTTTGCTGTGTTTTGTTCTATACTTGATTCAGTTGTGGCTTGCAAATGTGAGGCTCTTGGTGGGAGCGTATTTATCAAAAGATTTGTCTCTTTTACCGGCACTCTCGGGAGCGTATTTATTAAAAGATTTGTCTCTTTTACCGGCACTCCCGCGACTTTGTTACTCGCGATCGTCGGCACCGCTCGCCGGTCGTGTTCCCCCACCATATTGCCGAGCCTCGGGTTCAGCACGCATTTTGTGCTGGTTCCGGCTTGCACTAGACCCTGAGTATTTTTGCCGTGTGAGGCTCTTGGTGGGAGCGTATTTATTAAAAGATTTGTCTCTTTTACCGGCACTCTCGGGAGCGTATTTATTAAAGATTTGTCTCTTTTACCGGCACTCTCGCGACTTTGTTACTCGCGATCGTCGGCACCGCTCGCCGGTCGTGTTCCCCCACCATATTGCCGAGCCTCGGGTTCAGCACGCATTTTGTGCTGGTTCCGCTTATTAAGGTTTAGGGCTCAATAACTATCACACCTGTACTCTTTACCCTTCACAGGTAGAACGTGTTCGAGTAAGGGTGTGTGACACTGATCTGCTTATTAAGATTTAGTGCCCAAGAACTATCACACCTATACACAGTGATACTCCACGTGTAGAGATTGCTATTAATAGCCATACCAGTCACACGACCGGTGGCGTGTACGGGTAGTTCGAGTTTTCAGTCGATCTCTCGAGCACTTTGCACGACACCACACGGACGATCGAGATTAATTGATTTTCTCGATCGGCCACCTTGTCTCCTCTTTGCGGTCGTGTGTTCCGGGTTTGCTCTATCCACCTGTGCCCAACATGGTGAAGGACACCGCCGGGTCGAGCCACTCCACTGCTCGGAGTTCGCTCAATTTCCCGGAGAACCCGCGGGTCGATTCCATCTCGGAGCAATCCGTTCGCACTGATGAACGTACGGTTCGGGTAGACAGAGACGACTTCTCCGCGGAAGGGACGCGTGATCTTCCTCGTCTACCAAACCGACGGACGCACGACCGCGGCGTCCCAAGGCTGATAGGCAAGCGGCCACCATTTCAAAATGCCTTTCATTTGATCTGCCTGCTAGTCTAAGGGCAAAGCTCCCCTCAAGGTGCTGCCCAGAAAGTCTAATGGCAAGGCTCCCCTCAAGGGGCCCGGCCGAGCAAAGACTAGCCAACGGAATTCGCCCTCCCCCACCCCTTCTCCATCGGCCAGCTTGCCCTCTAGCCTACGGACTCGCTCGGAGACTTCTAACTATCATGCTGAGTCACGCGAATCTCGGCCCCCGGGGCACCTTGCCGAGCCGCGGACCAGCACGGGTGACGGATCTGGGATGGAATCACCATCCGTCACTCGCCTTGATGAGTCACGTATCTCTTTTTCCCCCCAAATTGATACGTGCACTCATAGCGCTCGGCCCCACCGGGCACAGGTGCAGCCAACACCTGAGCTCGAGGAGCGCTTCGACTCCGGAAGCAGCCTTATGGTCACCCCGACGCACGACCTCGGTGGTGTCCATAATCCTGGGCGTGCGGGCACGCCGCGCCATGGGCCCGGCCGTGCCCATGCACAAGGACGGTCGACCTACCCCGATCGAACGTCACCTTCTTCCCTAGGGGTATTGGACGTTGGGGAACCGACCTTTCGGATCCCCATTTGGGCAACGTCCGCGGTCCCGCTCCTCCGGGGGGAGGATCTACCAGCGGGACCAAGGGTAACCTGACATATTCCTCCAGGGGGAGGAACACGGGACCGCATCCTGACCAATCCGCACTTTCGCGGGTTGGGGGCTCGACTTCCGCATCCTCCTCCATACCATTATGGCCCTCCCAGGCCCATTCCAAGGACGTGTATGGTGCAGTGCACGGACCTGGACGGGGACGACAGGCCACGGCCTCTCAAGCCCCCCCCAACAGTGATTCAGGTTACCCGGGTCCCCGGGGACTTTCTGCCTACAAGAAGAAGAGGGTCTCGTGGCTACGACTCGGCGGATGTCTGACCTACGCATTCGCCCAACGCGCTGGTCAGACCTTGAGTGCGGCCTACCTACCATGGTTTTTCCCCAGGGCCGCCACAGCCCGTTTACCTCCCCGGGGACCGGTGGCTCTATGCCCCCGAGAGAGACCAGTGGCTTAACGCCAACACCCAGCACGACCAGCTACATGGTCGAATGTGGCACCCGGCCTCACTTACCTGGGTCGACCTTGGTCTCCCTCCTCGGGCGCTGTCCTATCGGCAGGACGATGTCCCGGCCGCCGATTATAGGGCCACCGGGGACACACTACAGGCACCCCTCGACTTACCTCCTGAAGACGGGTGCTATGAACCCTCTCAGGACCAGTACCTCCCTGAGGCGGACGATGACGAGGAGCTAGCCCCCACCTCATTGTACGATGTCCGCACGATAGAACGGTGGCGACCAGACCTCGTTAGGAGGGAGGCCGCACCCGCTGACGAATTTCTCTCCCTCTCCCCCGGCCCAGAGATCTAGACCAATCTACCCAAGAACCCCTCAGTCGCCTCCTTGTTTACGGACAATCCCGTGACCAGGGAGATGGGCATTTCCCAGTCGGACCGTCGGTTGATCCCCCACCTGCCCCCCCCTACTTCCGGCGCCATCTCCTTTAAGAACCTAAAGGAATGGGTCCGAGTAGCCAGGATGGGCATCCTCCACACCACGGCGGGACACACCTACTTGGACATGCCCCTTCAGCGAGCGGAGGCTCTATGGCCGGAGGACGATGGTGCCATCCCAGTACCGGGGGACCCGGGCTCTGAGGTGCACCAAGAGCCTGACCCTCGCTTGTTCAGCGATCCTTTCATGCGACACCTAGTTAACAGGATTTCGCATCACCTTTCGGCTGCGGCGGACAGCGCAGCCAGAAGCCACTTCAACTGCTTGTTGGTCGCGAGAGAGGCCGTGCTGGCGCGGACCTCTCTCTCCCCGACGCTTAAGGCAGCCCTGCGATGCATCCCGGGCCAGGTCCAGTCGCTCTTTGGCGACTACTCGGCTGACGTCATAGCACAAGCAGTTGAGGAACGCAAGCAGGCTGTGTCCTTTGCGCCCAGGCCACCGCCACGCCCTGCTAGACCCCCACTTCGTTCCTTCCCCAGGCACAGACCCTATCCCAGACAATCGCCTTCCCGCACCGCACGGCCCGCCAAGCGACCTAATCTTCTCCCAAGGCCTAAGCCAAAACCCCATCAGCAAAATTTTCGGTTAGGCCAACAGTCACGCTCCCGGAGCTGACTAGGGAGACAGCCCGAGGGGGACTTAGATCAGGTAGCACCCCCCCTCGCCCTATCCCCCACCCACCAGCCCAGACCCTCGCCCCCCCTGGCGGGCAGCCTCTCCCGGCATGCCCACCAGTGGAGACGCATACGCCTCACCCCTGGATAGTGGCGGTGCTACAGGAAGGGTTTCGCCTTCCTTGGGCCCACGAGCGTCCCCCCCCTCATGCTATCTCCCCCTCCCTCCCCCAACGAACCCTCCCCCGCCAAAGCAGAAGCTCTTCGCACGGAAGTCCAAGACCTCCTCAAAAGAGGGGCCATCTCGGAGATTTCCCACCCAAACCCCGGCTTCTACTCTTTGTGATCCCAAAAGCCTCGGGAGGATGGAGGCCCATTCTAGATCTTTCGCCCCTCAACAAGTTCCTCAGGCCCACCAAGTTCAAGATGGAGACCCCCACCCAGATCCGAGACTCCATCCATCATCGCGACTGGGCCACATCCGTAGACCTGAAGGACGCCTATTTTTCAGATCCTGATTCACCCGGCCCACAGACGATTCCTACGGTTCGTCTGGCAGTCCCCGGAGAGGCCTGCACGCATAGTGGACCTCATCTCCTGCCTGTCACAGGCACCCCACACCTCGGCCAGAACCCTGTCCTCCCTCCTAGGAATGATGGAGTCCCTGTCTCCCCTCATTCCCCTGCGGCGGGTCCCCAAACGCCAACTTCAGAGGGAGTTCCGCCGACGTTTGTCACAGACCTCCGACCGCTGGGACCAGGTCATTCCCCTCGGACACTGGTTCATTTCGGCGACGGAGGAGCGGCTCACTCCAGCCACTCTCTCCACCGGGGTCCCCATCTCCCTCCCAACCCAACCCAACCACTGGAACTTTATACAGACGCCTCCAACTTGGGCTGGGGGGCCCACGTGGAGGACAGTCACGCCTCGGGGAGTGGGAGCTGGAAGCGGTCAGGCTAGCCCTTCTCCAACTCCAGCACAAGGTCGCGCACCGACTTGTTCTCCTCCTCACGGACAATACGTCGGTAGCTTGCTATGTCAACAAAGGGGGAGAGGCCCGCTCCATAGGCCTCTCCCTCAGAACAGAGGCCCTCCTTCGCTGGTGTCGCGCAACCATTGGTTTGTGCCCATGATCGACCTGTTTGCCACCAGCTTCAACCATCACCTGCCCCTGTACGTCTCTCCCGTTCCAGATCCCCAGGCGGATGCAGTCGACGCACTATCCCTCCCCGGGACGGGCCTACTGGCGTATGCCTTTCCCCCTTCCCCATCCTACACAAGGTGATCAGGAAGGCAAGGCTGGAAAGACCCAGGCTGATCCTCGTAACGCCATGGTGGCCGACCCAGTCTTGGTTCCCGGACCCCAAGTCCCTCACCCACGTTCCCCCCCTCCGGCTCAGCCCTCGCTGGGACATGCTGAGACAACCCCGGTCAGGTCTTCCTCACTCCAATCCCAAGATGCTTCGCCTACACGCGTGGCTTCTATGCCAGCCCAACTGCGAACATCTGCATCTACCCCCCACTCGGAGAGACCCCAGTCCGTCCTAGACACACTAGCCGGGGCAGGGGCCTCTCAGGGATTACGGGACTTCGCCTCGGCATCTCGCAGAGCCAGCACCGAATCCCTCTACAACTACCGTTGGGAGAGATGGATAACCTGGTGCTCAGATAACTCTGTTCCCCATTACTGCCCCTCCAACATCCAAATAGGAAATTTCCTCTCCCACCTATCCTCTTCCCTTAAGCTGTCGGCTGGCTCCATTCGGGGCTACAGATCAGCTATCTGCACTACCATTCGTCAACTGGGGGGCCCTTCTTTTGACAATGACTTTCTCCTCAGAGAGGTGTCTAGAGGAGTTGCTCTACGGGAAGCTCAGTCCCCTAGGCGCATTCCCCTCTGGGACCTTTTTACGGTCCTCGATGCCCTCAGAAAAACCCCTTTTGAACCCATTGCTTCTATTCCTTTTGACCTCCTCTCCTTTAAGACCACCTTTCTCCTCGCCCTGGCCTCGGCCAGAAGACGAAGTGAGATTCACGCCCTCAGCGGTGACCCCACAGATATCGCCTTCCACAGGGACGGCTCAGTCTCTCTCAAGTTCCTTCCGGAGTTCTGACATCTTGGGAAAGGGAGAAAAAGATGGAGACATGGACCTTTGCCCCTCCAGGTGTCTCAGGTACTACTGGGAACGCACACACCCCAGGCGCTCCTCCCAGAGACGACTCCTTATCTCCCTCAACCCCAACAATACTAGAGATATCTCGGCGGGAACTATCTCCAGGTGGCTCTCCAAGACGGTGAGATCTACCTACGCTCAGGCGTACAAGGATCTCCCTGTCCTATCACCCAGGGCCCACGAGGTCAGAGCACTGGCCACTTCCCCAGCGTTCCAGTACTCTGTCCCCGTGCGCCACCTGCTGGAGGCAGCCTACTGGCGTTCGGAAAATCCCTTCATTAATTTTTACCTGAGGGATATCCGCATGACCAGAGCTGATGGGTCTAAGGGGATTTCCTTTGTGGCGGCCAATGCAGCCATATCGGTCAACTCCAAGAACCACTAGGGCGCTCGCCCTCCTCCGATTCCTTTAAATTCTGCTATGGTCTGACATGGTAAAGTATATGACGCCAAAATGGGGAGTTTGTGTTATACTCCCTGTTTGGCTAGTATACTTACCATGTCAGACTCTAATTCCCTCCCTACCTTCCCCTCTGGCGCCAAGGTTCTCGGGGTCACCATACACCAGGCCTCGCTGAATGACTTATAGGAAGTTGACACTGGCTTCTTCCGGGGCCGGAAGTGGGGTGACATCACGTGACTGTCTTATGACTGCATTGGCCACGGAAAAAATTCGGCCTGACAGAGCTGGCTAACTGCCGTTGAATGCTATGGTCTGACATGGTAAGTATACTAGCCAAACAGGGAGTATAACACAAACTCCCCATATTTGATAATATTGAAATAGAGCATTTTATGAAAGTTTTTATTATCGTGTTCTAATTTGAATTTTGGAAAGTTTTACATATCATCTATGCACAAATCAGATAAAGTGGAATTGTTCTTTATTTGAGAGGAAGATTATCAACTGGAAATTGTATTTGAAAGGAAATCTTTTTTAATCTGAATTTGAAAAAAAAAATGTCAGAATTGTTCTTATTTTCAACTCCAGAATTTTTCACTGATGTTTTCTATAGTCTCTCTGTCTTTTGTATTTTTCCCACAGACGACAGGTGCGTGTTTGTCGGCTCACAGCGTGGTGGAACGTGATGTGTGGATGCTGGAACGAGATTCAGACATCTCTCGTTTGCAGATAGTGCAAATAAGCAGGAAAGGCCCTCCACTCCTGCATGCCCCAGAACAACAGGGACAGAAGGTGTGTGAAACAATGCTCTGGTTACGTATGCATGAGGTTGAGCAGTCCCAGGAACTGCACGTTTGCCTTATGGTCACCTGTCAGTTTCATTTTATTTCAAGCTTTTCAGTGGCTGGATTTCAGGATGAAAGTTACCAGACAGATTCTCACAAATGGCATTAGGTTTTTCTTTTTTTCATATTTTGTTGGTGTTTTTATTTCTGTTATTTTCAGACATTTTTTTTTATTATGATAGTTTTCCCTTTTTTTGGTCTACATGCATTATTAATGTATCAGGCGACCAGAGCTTGCTGTGCTAATTATTTTGTTTTCTTTCATATTTAATATCAACAACCACTGTAGTGATGGGTTTTATCATTTTAGAAGTTATCAGAGATCAAAAAGTGTTTTTATAGACACAGCCCCTTGCTTCTCGTCTTCCACTGTGTTTATGTGTGTTAGTGCAAACAAAAGTGTCATAATTGCTAGCAATGACCTGTGCTCCATTTGTTGTGAGAAAGGGAAAGGATTTCTTTGATTAATTCTTGCTGCTTTTCTTGGTAAGCAAGATATGTGAAAGAGTTGAGGGGGATGGGCGAGGGAGGGGAGAGGGCCCATACTGTCAAACTGTATGACATACAAACCATTAAATATCTTAGAGTTTCAGATGATTCATAGTGTTTCTGTATAACACTTACATATGATGCTTTTCAAGATGTTTATTGTGAACATAGAATGTATTTTTTTCATACTTTTCTGTCCAGACAAACTTGCCACATCCCCACTTGGCGTGGAACAATGCCATATTTTTAGGATCACGCCATCCCACCCCCACCCCCTACAAAAAAAAACCCCAAAAGGATGATTGTAGGAATCCATAATGAACATAAAACTAAGGGAGAAAAATCGCAGAGCCCGAAGAGATATGTTCCTTCCCCAAGGAAAAGGAGAAAACTGAGCTAGTTCTAATATAGCGCAGTGTCGTTGATTCACCAAGGGCGATCACACTGGCTGGCTTATGTTGGGACTGAGGCTAAGTTAACCCCTCACTTTTTTTCTTTTTTTTTTTGAAATCCTGATATGGCGTTATTCCACACCAAACAAGGATAGGGCATTTGCTTGGACAGGTAATTATATTCTAAAACTAATTTTAGTACTAAAATTCCTTTTTTCGAGTGCATCATTCTTTCTTTCTCATTCTCTTACTTCTGTTTTGGTAAATCCATCAGTGATTTATAGACAAACAGACCTTAGACAATGTGAATTTTTGCATGTGTTTGTAACAGAATACTCTCTGAAACTTGTCAATTAATGAGGATTTTTTTTTGTCCCATTGGATTGTTCTGTAACAGCCATGGGCCTCAGGTAAGAGTTTGACTCTTGGTTTGCGTCAACAGCAGGCTGTGGGTGGTGTCAAACCCCTGCAGTCCATGCCTATGACAGCAACCCCAGGTCATCCATCACACACACAGGTCCCTCGTCAGACACCTGACGTAGAGAACGCACGTCCCAAACGAGAGAAGGTGCCATACACTGTGCGAGAGTACTGCGGTCTGTGCTGGAGCAACGGGACCAGGAGCTTGGAAGACGGCACAACCAATCGATGTGTCAAAGGCCATAGCAACTTCAAAATTAAGAGGGTGAGTAGTCAGAGTGTTCAGGTTCATTTTGCGAAAGAAAAGATTCTCAGAACTTTTGATATCCATGGCTTAAAAAAAGTGAACTAGGCCGCTTCAGGATTTTGTGTATCTAGACCTCTACGATCTGCAAAGGAAGTAGACGGTCTGCCAGAAATTATCACTTTTGCTGACATGGTGTTTACCATTGTCTTCAGTGCCCCTCTTACTGCATCATCAAACAGCTTTTAGAACTTCAGCATGCAGTCTCTCATGTTTAGGAGTTCATACTGATAGCAACAGGATTAAGCAGGCAAAGGAAAGGTGGTGTAGGACCAAATCGGAAAGACTGAGTTGGATAAGGTTTCTGAGACAAGTAATAAGATTTTTGTTGATGCATCTCCCTCTCCCATTCAGCCAAACTGGTTTGCCTCTGTTGAGCACAGGTGTTCCTGATTGTGGGCATCTATCGAGAGCTGCGCAATCTGCCGTCAGTGATCCCCCGTAACCTGAACTTTGCTGTGTGCCGCTACATTCAACAGAAGAAGAAGTGCCAGTACATGGGCCAGGGGCCCTGTCAGTTTGCCCACAGTGAGGAGGAGAGGGTGCTCTGGATCTGGATGGCACGCAACAAAGGTAGCAACAAATACTTCAGAGTTAATGTTTAAACTGCAAGAAAGCCATGACTGTCATGAAAACTTTGCAGGTTACATCGTTATCTCTCTTTCTTTCTCTCACTCTCTTTCTCAGGCAATGACAAATTGTCTGTGTGAAATTCAAGCATTTTCTATGGAGATCATGTTGCTGTTGTATGGTGTCACACTGTTTTGTTCGTTTTATAGGTTTTCGTAAAATCTAGTCATGGATGTAAGTTCTCTGCCTGTGTCTCTTTGTGTGTTGATGTTTAATGACCATTGTGAAGATCCAGGATGTGTAATGACCATTGTGGAGATCCAGAATGTTTAATAATGACCATTTTGAAAATCCATGATGTTTAATCTCTTCCCTGCTTGCCACGTGTCTATTAAGGGGTCATTTTCATGATCTTGTACGCCCGTAACCATGTCTACTACAGGATACTTATTACAAAAACAGTTGATTATATTTCTTTTTATCATGCTGATGACCAGCAAAATCAAGTTATTAAGATACCACATCATAGCACAGGGTAAAAGGAAAAAAAAAACATGCAGAAAATCAAAGAGATATCTCAATAAATGAATGAGTGGGGCCGGAATAGCTCAGTTGGTAGAGCGCCGGACTCGTGATCCTGGGGTTGCGGGTTCGAATTTCGGTACAGGGAGATTTTTCCCTCGGAGTTAACATTGGTTCTGACTCCATTCCCCATACAGTCCTTCGAATGAGACTATAAACCGAGGTTCTGTGTGTGAACGCACACACAACATCTTGCACACACGTAAAATCCCATTACCAACTTTCGGAAGAGAAGGCCCGTTTGGCCATTGGTATGGATGACACGTTTACACATAGCATGCACCTTCCCCAAAGATGGAGTATGGCTGCCTTAATGGTGGGATAAAAAAAAGTCATACACACAAAACTCCACTGCCTGTCTATACAGGCAAGTGTCCGCAGGAGTATCAGCCTGAGTACGCAGAAAGAAAGAAAAAGAAAAAATGAATGAGTAGTGGAAAGATGAGTGAACCCTACTGCAAAAGCAAAATTTGGCCCCGGCGCTCAGCAATACAGAAAAGCTCTTATACTGTGGCAGGGAAAGGGTTAATGACCATTGTGATGATCCAGAATTTATTTGTACACTGATGCAGAGTGATGACATTTTGGTCAGGTAAAACATTGCCATTGATGTTTGAATTGATTTCAAACATGCATGTTTAGTCTTCACTGATATATAGTCTTCATGATGTGTTTGTTGTCTGTTTCCATTCTGCAGCATCCAGACTGGTGAAACATCCATGTTATATGGGCTGTCCTCTGTCACCGTCATAGTTTTTGCGTCTTACACTTTGGGGTCGATTCAAAGTTCATTTTTGTAGGCTGCAAGAGCTGGAGCAGATGGGTTTGAATGCACGACCTTCAATAAACCCATGTGGAAAGGAAATGTTTAGTCACACTCAATGGACAGGTGCGGATGGATTAGTAGTGAATGTGGAAAGGCAGATGGGCAGAATGGTAGTCAGAAGGGTGAAGGTCCAGTAAAAAAAGGGGGAAATAAAACCTGCCGTGTACAAGACCTGAAATACAGACCTGGGATTAATTCATGTGCTAATGTGTTGTCCGCTGGGCTGTTAGCATTGGTGTGAGAAGGAGGAGGGAGGTCAGGGGAGGGGAGTGGGTAGGAAGGGAAGTCACTTGAGGAAGAACTGGATCCTAGAGTCATGATACCCTCTAAATTGGCCAGACTGAAAATACTTCATGGCTGCGGTACGCTGGCCCGAAATATGTTAAGTATACTGGCCAAGGGAGAAAACCCATAGGGTTTCTCCTTTTCTTTCAGTCTCCTCTTTCAGTCTGTCAGTAGTTTTCCACTATTACTTGTGAGCATGAAATTAGTTGCACAGTAAATATTTCTAAATGTCAGGAGTGAAATTTGTAGCAGTCTCCCTGGAGGTTGTCGCAGCTGTGGCATCTTTGAAGCTTATATGTGGAAAGGAAGAGTATGCTCTAATAAACATAGAAGGGGTCTTTTCAGGGTTCGTACGCTCCTTGAAACTCCTTGAATTCTGACAGGGAACTTCAAGACCTTGAAAACCTTTGAAAATCAATAAAATGTGGTTCTGTTGACAAAACCTCCTTGAAAACCTTTGAAAATCAAGCCATCAGCTTCAAAAATCTTTGATGTGTCAAAAAGAAATGGCAGTTTGTTTTTTCTGCGTTCAGGTTAATGAAAAACTATTTTAAAACAAATTTTTACAAACGTAGTCCCGATCCGGGATCGGCTGCAATTTTACCAAGGGAGATAGTTTGTAACTTCATCAAACTTGAAGTTACAAATTATCTCCCTTGGTTAAGTCGCCGACGACAATCCAGGATCGGCACAATGTTTTTAAAAATTTGTTTTAAAATAAGTTTTTTCATCAACCTGAACGCAGAAAAATCAAACTGCCATTTCTTTCTTTCAATTTTTACGCAAGTAGTTTAGAGAGGTGTCAGGAACATTTTACCATTTTCTTTCAAAAATTGTGTTTTGGGTTTTACGTGTTTTTGTGCTCAAGAAGATCTGTTGAAACCATCTGTGGTGTTCGTTTTGTCTACTTTCAAATTTTTCTGAGTAAAAAAGGACTTTATTTGAAGGAGGTGTGTGTGAAAATTGCTTAACTTCTTTATTTTCAAACGCTGTTTTCTCAAAATCACTTTTTTCAACAACAGTTGATGTGCAAGGAGTACAATATCTCTTGATCCAGACTAGCTAGCTTGGTAAATTTTTTTCTTTTGATCAGAAATGATTTCTGCATGCAATTATATTTAATTTATAAGTCAAAACAGCACATATCATTTGCTATTTCCATTGGAATAATTCGAAAGCAATGAAACGCGAAGCTTGATGGCCACCATATAGAAAAAAATTATTGAAAAAAAAGCAGTTTAGATATATAAAAATCCTTTTGTAATTGCATTACTTTAGCTCAGCAAAACAATATATAAAAATCCTTTTGTAATTGCATTACTATAGTTCAGCAAAACAAGAAAAGTCATGTTTCAAGTGCCTAACATGTCTGCTATGATACAAATACAGTTCTTGTCATGAACCTTTTTTTTCTTCATTTTTCATCATTTTGCCCCCATTTGTGGTCCCCAAATCACACAAGAGCTTTGAAATCGCCCGAATATGTTTTTTTCCATGTTTTTTTTTTTTTTTTTTAAACATAAGCAATAGAAAAAAATGAAGTTTTAAAAGAACAATGGTTTAATTTTCGTGCCATCTCCAGACCTGCCAACCATTATGCATTTCGCGTAATTTATTACGCGCAAGTGATAATTCTTATGCCCTTACGCATTTAGCCGAAAAACTACGCATTGAAAGTTTTCAAAAAAAAAAAAAAGGACGAAAAAATCGGCTTATGTACAGACACGCACAGCGCCGTGCGTATAACCAGTAATCTTCAAGGTCATGCGCAGTTCGTTTCACCATCTTTACCATTCAGCGAAGTTGGCGTCCTTTTGAAGTTTTAGCTACGAAAATGTCGAAACGTGGAGTAGAAAGTTTTGGACAAGATGCGAAAAAGAAAAAAACTTGGTCAAAAGTTCCAAAAAAAATACTCGGAAAAGTTCCCCTGCATACGACCTTCGGCTAAAGATGTAAATTGTGCTCTGTGTACCACTTGCGAGTCGGACTTCACAATTTCCCATGGCGGGATGGTAGATGTGAAGCGTCACCTTGAGTCACGCAAGCACATCGATTCCTCTAACGCGCCGAATTTTTCCAGCATCACACAGTTTTTTTCAGACTGTAGACACCTCAAAAGAGGATGAAATGAGGAAGAGGGTAATTCGGGCTGAAGCATTGGTGGCCGGATTTTTCGTGGAGCACAACATTGCTCTTAGCGCAGCCGACCGTGCATCCCAGCTTTTTAAAGAAGCGTTCTCAGATTCGGAGATCGCCAAACTGTTCAAGAGCGGTCGAACAAAGATAACACACATTGTGAGGACCCTTGCCATGGAAGCCCAAACTGCTGCTGCATCTCGACTGCAGAATGGACCGTTTGTGTTGGGGACTGATGGAAGTCAGGAAAGGGGGGGGGGGGGGGGGGATAAATTCTTTCCTGGGGTGGTGCAATACTTAAAAAATGACACAATTGCCACTGAGCTGATAGCCAACCCCACATGCACAGAATCAGCAACAGAGGAGAACATTTTTTAGGTTATATATTTTCTTAATTTCATGTTCCCAGTTTCTCCATCTTCGAACTCCCCCCTCCCCCCTTGCCCCCCCCCCCCCCCCCCTCCCCCCAGCCTCCTTAAGTCCAAATCTTTGCCAAGTCATTACTATCAAGACAGTTGAGTGTTGGCCTGCGCTTGTTTTTTTCCCCCACTATTAGATTGTTCGTCTATGTATTTGTCTGACTTTATTCAAGTTTAAAAGGCTGTGCCAGTCTTGAATAAAAGTTACTCTGTGTTAGGTTTCCTTATGGGAGCAAACGTTACCCCACTTGTTTACTGTTTATTGTTTACTGTTCCCTGCCTCATTTCATTTCCAAATTTTTAGGTTGTTTCTGGCGCACTATCAAGCCTTGGTGTGCCATGCCATGATGGTTTAGGGGATTTGTGTGTGTTTCCAGTGTATTCTACATTTTCATAATTTGTAAAGATTTCTTGTGACACTTAAAAGAAAAGCTTGTTTTTGAAGAAAAGTAAAGTTCACAAAGATTGTGTGAACAATTTCATCACAAATAAATGTTAGCGAACCGCCCAGAGAACGTGGACAAACGAGTCACAAGACGAAACACAACGCGTTTCGACCTCTTAGGTCTTCATCAGGTGAGACATTAACGAATAAAACAATGAAAATTCACTTAGCTTTGATCGCTTCAGATCACTTCGCAGGGTTCAGCGCAAGGAAGAAGGCGTTCTTCCTTGCGCTGAACCCTGCGAAGTGATCTGAAGCGATCAAAGCTAAGTGAATTTTCATTGTTTTATTCGTTAATGTCTCACCTGATGAAGACCTAAGAGGTCGAAACGCGTTGTGTTTCGTCTTGTGACTCGTTTGTCCACGTTCTCTGGGCGGTTCGCTAACATTTATTTAAGATTTGTTTAGATTTCCGCCTGCAGTCCTCTCGCTTTGCAACTAGATCAATTTCATCGCATCGTGTTTGTTTGAAAAAAGGTAAATGTCGCGCTTGATTACTCTTAGCTCTCAGAAATTACACATTTCTGCATCACTGAGCTTCAATTCTTACTCATTGGTCTCTTAGGGGGTTGGCAGTTCTGCATCTCTTGCCTGGAAATATAATAAAGGCTCCTTGAAAACTCCTTGAATTTTGTTCTTGGGAGTCTGTAGGAACCCTGCTTTTGGAAGTGGGAAGTTGCTGAGGTGGTCTTGTCTTGCATTGAGAGCTTCTTCATCCAGTCTTAGCTCTAACATCATTGGTTTAATTGTGACATGCCTAATGAATAAGATAAAGGCAAGTATAAGTACAAGAATAATGTAGATAGATCTTATGTTTTGTTTTGCAGCTGTGCTTTTTTTTTTTTTTTTTTTGGATGGGGTCACTGATTATTTGTGTGCAGATTGTCATAGTTGTGGCTTGCCATCTGTTGTAAGACGTCATTAATATATCATCTTTTCATATGTTTTCTTTCCAGTGCAAAAACTAGAAGATGTGGTCAGACAGTGCATGGAAGATACCAAGCCAGCCAAAATCAACCAGGGTGATTCAGTGGTCACCGCCACCACGGTGAAAATGCCCACACAACTGGGCATGCCATCTGGCGTGCAGAACAATGCTCATTATTGCCGATACTGCTCGTTGCAAGCCAACAGCGAGCGTCAGTGGGAACAGCATTGTGCCTCAGACAAGCATATATTCAATGTCAACTCTGATAAAGACCACCAGTGGAACTTCCGACAGCCCCCATGGGGACAAGGGAGCAACCTCAGTATCTGCTCGAGGTCAGTTTGAAAAATCAGCTGTCTGATTGATTTTTTTAGTTGAAAAAAGAAAAGAAGAAACCAGATTAGAGTTGATTTTTTTTATTTAAAAAAGAAAAGAAGAAACCAGATTAGAGTATTGGTGGCAGATGTATATGCTTGATCGGACAAGAGAGATTCAGCTAGTGATTGAAGGTGCATGATTAAATTCAAGTTTTTAAGAGAAAAACTGGGAAGCGGATTTGTGAAAATTGTGTGGCAGTATTTGAAATGTTTTTTGCATCGTAAGTCTTGCATTCTAAGAAAGTTCAAGGGTTATTTTGTTTATGTTCAAGTATATGTATTGTCCTTTGCATTATGTTGATTTTCATTTTATTATATATATATCGAGAGATTGAAGTGGTTTGCAGGATCTTAACAAAGTCATTGTTAAAGGCATGTGTGTTGGTTGTAAGAACAGACTAAGATATGCATGCTCTTGTTCAATCCCTTAGAGGCCACTGCAGAGGTGTTCTGTCACTGTATGCATGAGTGAGTATTTGATAAAAGTCAGTCTTGCACAGCATGACTTTTGTTTTTTTCACGGAATACATTCACGTCTTCTGTTTTGCAGACACATGAATGGTGGTCGCTGTCCATACTCCCATGTGTCAGACATGTTCAACCTGTGCAAGTACGCTCACAGTCAGGAGGAACTGGATGAATGGAACGAGCGGTATGAGTGGCGCCAGATGAAGCGCTCTTTGGCCAAAGAACAGAACATGTTCTCTTACATGGAACAGCTGCTAGAGCGCTACAATGCAGCCGACTCCAGGGTCACTGAAGTAAGTTGTGTGTGTGTGTGAACTTCTTTCTCCTTGTCACTATAGAAGATGTGTATGTCATACACTTATTTGATGTGGTATTAATGTTGTGAATTGCTTGATAGGTTAAACGTTTGAACTCGGTGGGTATTTTGCTCGTTGAAATAGATTGAAGAATAATTTGGAATGGTAGATCATAAACTTGAGTGTTCTTGGTGTTAAGAAATTTTCTTCCAGCCTCTCATGTGTCTCTAACCAAGGCCCCTTTTTTTCTGACTTGCTCTCATATATCCCATGTTTGTAATTCACTGGGGGTATAGTCAGCCTGCAATGATTATACAGCACTGATGGATGTATGTGGACAGATCTCGGAGACACTGGCTGGGGTGCGTGTAGATTGTGATCAGCCGCTGGTGGAATTCCGCCAGGAAAAGAACGCTACCTTGGCCTGGTCTTTCACTTTGCATGCCCAGGTAGGTTGGCATGGTACATGTATTGTGGACTTAATATAGGACATATGTGTTCAGTATTTAGCAGATGATAAATGATCCATTAAGGGTCTTCTTTGTGTGCTTGGTTTATTTATCCATGTATCCAAACTTCCAGGTTTTTTTTTGTTTTTCTCCATTCAGTATTATAAAGAAAGAGAACGGGGACGACTTTTAAATGAATGGAAGCTCACATTTGTGAATTTTGTTTGCAAAACAACTTCTCTCTTTAAATCCATTTCTGAAAGATGCAGATTTGCCTTGATATTTTGTCCATGGTGAGAAGTGTAGATTGGCTTTATTTTATTTGTGCATGTGTGTGTTTTTGTGTGTGTGTGTGGATATGTATGTGTATACAGTGTCCTGTGAATTTAAGAATCACACTGGTTTGCAGATGACCCTAGAGAAGGTGGCCCTGCTCCACCACAGCGCCCGACTGCACTTCTGTCTGCAGAGTGGGGACGGCAGTAAGCAGATCATGGCTGGAGAGCTGTGTGAGGACGTTGACAAGTTCGGGAGCCCCTGCTACAAAGTCACTGTTTACTTCACCGGGGGCATGTTTGGATCCTACAGCCAGTGGGTGGTGTTTGACTTTGGCCAGAAGCCCGTGCTGGTGCGGAAGCTCAACGTTGAGCTTGGACAGATGCATGAGCATGAGAAGGTGAGTCTTTACTTCAGGTTGTTGTCCCATGAACAGCATCTGTTCAACATTTCAGTGTTTTAAAGGTTTTGTTTTTTTTTCTTTCTTTCTTTCTTTTTTTTCCTTTCCATGCTCTTCCTAGTTTTTCCTGGCATGCATACAGGAGGATCAGAGAGATGCCTGAAGGGTAAAGAAATGCAAATGAAATGTTTTGCATGTTAAAATAGGTCTTTATTTCCTCTGTCATGGAGGTCATTGTCTTCATCCACGTCCATGTTTCTTTTTCTGTTGGGAAGGGATGTGCAAAAGTTTTTAAAAAAGAGAAAAGAAAAAAAGAAAAAAGAAAGAAATGGATTTTGAACAAAACTTGTTAAAGGATTCAATGTAGCCGAGGGACAAAACCTCCTTTCGCTCGGGTGGATCGGGATTGGCTTGATGGATCCAAGATTATTTCAGAGAATTAAAAGTACATGGGAAATAACGCTTATGTGTTCCTGGTTTGTTTTTACCTACTTCCCCTGGCATGAAAAAGGGAACCAGGGTCTGTTCACATTGTTAATAAGATTACTCTGAATTTCATCTGAACGTAAACACTGTGAGATTAGTGATACAGATTTATAAATGCCTCCAAAATGTAATATGTTTTTATGAAATATGGAAACTTTCAAATAATAAAAACTGTCACAGTTTGTAGTTTGTGTCCCATTTTATTAAATGTAGGGGAAGTAACTCTTTTACATTGCTACCAACAAATACTTCCCCTTGCTGAAAAAAAGGATGTTGTTTTCACTTGCAAACTCGAGGGTGAAGCCAAGATTGGTTTGACCTTGGCTTGGTGGAATTTTGCACACTCTGATGTGCCCTTTTCTTTTATTTCACATTTATGTAGAATTCCTTCTGTATTTATACATGATACATGCATTACAAGCTACATACATCTGATACATGTGTTCAACTTTTGTGTGGCTGTACATTTTTATACCCTCGTTCAAAATGTTTTCAGGTTAAAGACCTTCGTCAGAAGTTGGCATTCGACCGCTGGACAGGAGAAAACCGTCAGGTGATCCCCTACCAGTATACCTACGATGATTTCACCGTGTCACTGACCCAGCGCTACAAGGAGCCCAGCACAGAGACTGTGGTGACACAGGACAGTGTGAGAGAGCTGAACCAGCACAACTATGTGCACAAGATGCACCGCCTCTTGGATTTGGAAGAGATCACACGCCACAAACTTATTAGCAGGTGAGTCTTGAGTATTTTTTGCTAATGAATGTTGATGTTGAAATGTATTCATAAAAGAAGTGAAATATGTATCCACCATTCTTCTGACAGTACAAGTATAGTATGTTTGGCGTCATATACTTTACCATGTCAGACCATAGCATTCAACGGCAGTTAGCCAGCTCTGTCAGGCCGAATTTTTTCCGTGGCCAATGCAGTCATAAGACAGTCACGTGATGTCACCCCACTTCCGGCCCCGGAAGAAGCCAGTGTCAACTTCCTATAAGTCACCCATCTTCGGCCTGCCGTCAAAGCAAGATAAGTCTTGTGCTCTGTCTCGCCTATACTTGCCTTTGTGTTAACTTTGCTGTGTTTTGTTCTATACTTGATTCAGTTGTGGCTTGCAAATGTGAGGCTCTTGGTGGGAGCGTATTTATCAAAAGATTTGTCTCTTTTACCGGCACTCTCGGGAGCGTATTTATTAAAAGATTTGTCTCTTTTACCGGCACTCCCGCGACTTTGTTACTCGCGATCGTCGGCACCGCTCGCCGGTCGTGTTCCCCCACCATATTGCCGATAACTCTGTTCCCCATTACTGCCCCTCCAACATCCAAATAGGAAATTTCCTCTCCCACCTATCCTCTTCCCTTAAACTGTCGGCTGGCTCCATTCGGGGCTACAGATCAGCTATCTGCACTACCATTCGTCAACTGGGGGGCCCTTCTTTTGACAATGACTTTCTCCTCAGAGAGGTGTCTAGAGGAGTTGCTCTACGGGAAGCTCAGTCCCCTAGGCGCATTCCCCTCTGGGACCTTTTTACGGTCCTCGATGCCCTCAGAAAAACCCCTTTTGAACCCATTGCTTCTATTCCTTTTGACCTCCTCTCCTTTAAGACCACCTTTCTCCTCGCCCTGGCCTCGGCCAGAAGACGAAGTGAGATTCACGCCCTCAGCGGTGACCCCACAGATATCGCCTTCCACAGGGACGGCTCAGTCTCTCTCAAGTTCCTTCCGGAGTTCTGACATCTTGGGAAAGGGAGAAAAAGATGGAGACATGGACCTTTGCCCCTCCAGGTGTCTCAGGTACTACTGGGAACGCACACGCCCCAGGCGCTCCTCCCAGAGACGACTCCTTATCTCCCTCAACCCCAACAATACTAGAGATATCTCGGCGGGAACTATCTCCAGGTGGCTCTCCAAGACGGTGAGATCTACCTACGCTCAGGCGTACAAGGATCTCCCTGTCCTATCACCCAGGGCCCACGAGGTCAGAGCACTGGCCACTTCCACAGCGTTCCAGTACTCTGTCCCCGTGCGCCACCTGCTGGAGGCAGCCTACTGGCGTTCGGAAAATCCCTTCATTAATTTTTACCTGAGGGATATCCGCATGACCAGAGCTGATGGGTCTAAGGGGATTTCCTTTGTGGCGGCCAATGCAGCCATATCGGTCAACCCCAAGAACCACTAGGGCGCTCGCCCTCCTCCGATTCCTTTAAATTCTGCTATGGTCTGACATGGTAAAGTATATGACGCCAAAATGGGGAGTTTGTGTTATACTCCCTGTTTGGCTAGTATACTTACCATGTCAGACTCTAATTCCCTCCCTACCTTCCCCTCTGGCGCCAAGGTTCTCGGGGTCACCATACACCAGGCCTCGCTGAATGACTTATAGGAAGTTGACACTGGCTTCTTCCGGGGCCGGAAGTGGGGTGACATCACGTGACTGTCTTATGACTGCATTGGCCACGGAAAAAATTCGGCCTGACAGAGCTGGCTAACTGCCGTTGAATGCTATGGTCTGACATGGTAAGTATACTAGCCAAACAGGGAGTATAACACAAACTCCCCATTTATGTCTATGTGACACTGTTTGCTTAAAAACAATTATTTAAAAGAATTGTTTTCTCCATTGCATGTGGTGTAAACACAAGATGCCGCCACGGTGCAGACGACCAGAAAATGTCAAGTGGTTCAGATGTGGACTTGGTCTGTCACAGGTGTCAGTAATTGTGTCAGAAGTGAACGATTGTATTTTTGCTACTCCAGATCTGCCAGATGATGTTAAGAGATGAACTTGAAACAAAATGCAACTTTTAAAAAATGTCTCTGCTTGGTTTACATGTCTTTGAATACAAGCAAACATATATTCAGATTATTCAGTTCTTTTGCTACAAACAGAACCTGATGTTATTCCATTATTATCTATTCACCAGTTTCAACATGGTGAATGTGGCTGAGGTCAAAGAAGAGATCAAAACGGAGCAACAGAACACCTACCGTAGTCGTCATGGTGAACTGTTTCTGCGCCTGCCTCTGACTGACAACTTGACGGAAGACACAGGAGCAGGCAAGCTGATCCTGACCAGTGTGCGCACAGTGCTGCTGACCCGCAATGACTTCGAGGACAAGCATCGGGTGTACGAAGCCATGATCGAAGGGAAAGGCAAAGACTATGTCTTCGTCAGTCTGTCACCAGTCTGTGTGCGGGAACTGAGACTGAAAGCAGGAATGTCAGTGGAGGTATGAAATTTTGTTGTAGTTTGATGTGGACATGTGCTGTGCAGTACTTTTGTTGAAGTGGAAAGCAAAATGAGTGAACTTGTCTTTGATTTGAGCATGTCATGATATATTGAAGGTGTCAAGTGTATCCAGGCTGACACTTGAATATATGAAAGAACGTTTATAACCTCACTGGAATATGTTAATTAGCTGTGTGTTTGAATGTCAAACAGACTTTTATCTACTACAAAATGTGGAATACCTGTATAAGATGCCTTATGGCCTCTTTATGTGTGTAATGCGATAAGCCCCTTATGCAGGCATCTCTGTTTACACATTCCTTCATCAAACATTGTGAAACTTCTATACAAGAATAATGTAAAACAACTTGAGTGCTTGATTAACTCTTGTTTTCATAGAAAGAATGCCCCAGTTACTGATATCAGTCATGCAAGAAACTGTATAAAAAAAAAAAAAAAAAAAAAAAATGGAAAAAAAATTGTGGAAAATGGGTATATCTTTTAAGCACGTAATTTTTTTTTTATTGCTTAACAAGTTTTTGTGAATTTGAAATGATAATTTTAAAAAATCAGTGTTTGTGTCAGAGGTGTATGTAACGGCTTTTTTTTTTTTTTTTTTTTTTTTTTTTTTTTAACTTTGATTATTATGATTCATAAGCAGAGTGAAATTGAGTAAAACACACACAAAATTAAATAAAATACAGCTTTGTTAATACAGTCACTTTTGATATGATCACAATTAAATCTGCTCAAGAACAGAAGATATACATTATCCCTGACCAGTGTGCTAATTGACCAAGAAGGTTGTGAATTATGTCATACTTTAGGTACAGAATTCAGGTGCACAAACATCACTTACAAATGTTCCAGTGTCATGTCATTAGAAGTTTTAGTTCAAAATGAATTCAAATCTGAAAAATATTTGGTATTGTGGCTTGAAGACTTCCTTTTTGTCACGTGTTTTCAGCAAAATCACCAGTGTGCAAAAACTGATCAGCGTCCTGTACAAAATTAAAAGGGGAAAAAATAGTGGTTGTCACAGGAACTAAGAAAGACTAGCATGTTAATGAAAACAAGCTGAAGTACACATGAACGCATGAAGTGAGGTGCAAAGTAACATCTATTTATTCATAATGCATAGCCGGCAGGTGATGTTTTGACAAATATGTTATCTTCAGATGTCACCCATTTACAAAACAACACTCTCCTGATGGCTGTCATTGTCAAAGTATTGCTTTGTGCCTTGCTTTATATGTTTGTGTTTTGGCGACATGTGGTATTGGACTTGATACAGTGTGAAAATTGCAGTTTTTCTCTATGGTGAGTTCATGTTTGCTTTTTGTCAGGTGGAAGTGCAGTTCCAGATCAACCGTATGCACTTCATCAACTTGCACTATGCACTGGATTCACTGGAAAACACAGACATAGTCTTCCTGACATTTCCAAGATCAACCCTTCCATCAATGAGCAACACTGCCTCAAAGTGGCGTAAGTGTAGGATGTTTTGTTTCTTTGCTTCACCTTCAGTCTTTGTTAGATATTCTGAATATTATTTCAGGATACATTTATGTATGTTGTTTTAAGTCCAATATGTGTGTCACAGATTTGAAGATCAAATATTGCTTTTCTTCTTTCAGAATATTTTTTAGTTTGTTTGAATGTTATGTAGTGTAAACAGCTGTTTGAATGTTGTGCACTGTAAGCAGCAGTCACTGTGGTTTGATCTGAATTATCTGAGGTTTTTCTTTTTGTCAGCATATGGGTTAATCACTTAACTTAATGTCTAGATTAGTATCATGATAGATTGTCATTGTTGTTTAATTTCAAATCAGATTGCTGTGATATATTGTTAGTGGATGGATGTTGATGTTGTCTGCTTTAGTCTTTTGGATTGTCGGTGTGGTTTCATTTGAATTCAGATTGCTATGATTCATTGTCACAATCTGGGATGTATGTTGTTGGGATTGATTTCATTGTCATAGCGTTTTGATTTAATTTAGATGATCTGAAACATTGTTGATCACTGTACCTTTGTTTGAATGCAGATCTCGGACATTGAACCCAGATCAGCTGCAGGCTGTTCGTCACATTGTAGCAGAGCGAACAGGCTACACACCTCCATTCATCATGTACGGACCGTTTGGTACAGGCAAAACGGAGACCTTGGCTCAAGCAGCTATGGTACTTCTGAGAGAAAGACATGATGCCAGGATCCTCATTTGTGCTCAGTCTAACAGGTAATTGCATTTCACAAAGGTTTATTTTTATCTGATTTTATTGTGATTGAAACATTTTAGGGGTGTGTGTGTTTGGACATCATTTCTAGTACCGTGTCATACTGATGCTAGCCAGTTTGCTAGCTCTAGGCAAATTTTCATTGTTATAGCAGTACTAAGACACACAGGTCACTGTCATCTCCTCTGAAACCCCATGATTAATAATTCAGGCTCCTCCAGGCTGGAGCATATGGACAGTGAGAACTCTGCCACCCAGATTCCTCAAGCTCCAAGCCCTCAAAAGTTGGAGGGCGATTCTTGGCTCTTAGTCCGTGTTGCCAGCAAATGTGTTTGCTACCACTCCTTACCTGTCACAACAGAAGATTTCTGATATACTTCTTTGTGTGTATGGATCCAGCTTTCTCCATACTGCTCCCCATCCTCTTCGCAGGGGCAACACCAGGACCCCGTGAGATAGGGACACAAGCCTGTGGTGTTTCACAGTCATCCACCCCTGCCCCTTCCTTCTTACATGACCACCCTTCAGGAGGAAGACCGCATTAAAGATGAGGAGGTATCTCGGCTCCTGAAAGGCTTCAGTTCCAAGATCTTGAATCTGGCTTCACGCTTTCACAAGCCACCTGTTTGTTGTCCCAAAATCCCCCATCCCCCTCCAGTTGCCTTTCAGGTTAAGTTAATGATAGACATCCAGTCTCTGATCAGAGAGTCCATCCAGCAGGGATGTTGGGCCATTTGATAAGTCTCAAGGACGCTAATTGGTTTTCAAATCTTGATCTACCCAGTTAACTGGTCCTACCTGCGGTTCACCTGGAAACAGTGAGTTCTGAGCCTCTCTTCAGCCTCTTGATTCCTCATACCACTTCATGAGGGTGATCATGGAAATGGCATCTCTTGTCAACTGGACTCCCAATTTATCTTCAGGTTAACCTGGATGTCTGACTTACCCAGCATGCTCTAGGGCTCTGTGCACCCAGCATACACAAGGATGCTTTGTTTCTGCTCTTGCTGATGTTCATGACTGACCATACATGTGAAACTCTCTACTGGGTATCTTAGTCCGGTGTCACAAAATTCATCCAAACGGAGCTAGCAAACTGGTTAGAATTCACATAAGTTTGATTAGGTAAGAATACTAGCCGAACAGGGAGCTACACACAAACTATTCATTCTTATGTTGTTTTCCATGTTGTAAAGAAAGTTGGGGATGGATGAAAATTAACAAAAACTTGACATTAAATGCATTGCTGGCAATATTCTTAGGAGTTGATGTGTTTAGGAATGAAAAACGAAGCAGAAGGATGTGTGAGTTTGGAATGAGTTAGGCATGGTGGCATTAGCATTAACCTTTTCAACACATGTTGCAGCTGTGTTCACAATGGACACCCCACTGCTTCGCCACGTGTTGCAAGCATTACAGCTGCACATGACCAGTCAGCAAGAACATGTTGCAATTTAGAATTGTTTGCCAACTTTGAGCTATAGAAAGATGAATTACAGAATTTCTTTATGTAAAATGTGAGAACTTGTCCACTGTGTCTTGTAGCTGTCCGGAAAGGAAAAATGTTTCGAAAAGGCCGCAGTTAGGTGTCCTGAGAGAATGTGCTGTGGCTGCAGTAGAGGGGCAAAGTGGGTTATGTTAAGAAAACAGCAGACAGGCATGAAAGTGAAGGTCTTGTTTTTGGGGGGTTGGGATTCTTGTTCGTTTGTTTTTGTTTTTTGCTTCTGTTTGATTACTGAAGAGTTCTAGAGCTTGTACTGTTGATGTGTGTCTGCAGTGCTGCAGACCTGTACATCACCAAGCACCTGGACCCTTTCCTGCGAAGGAGTCCCAGCAACAACCCTCTGCTGCTGCGCATCGTGTCCAAGGACCGCCGCATAACCAGCATTCCAGAGGCCACCCGAAAGTACTGTTGCTATTCCCCAGATGGGTCCTCCTTTGAGTTCCCCCCGCCCAGCATTGTGACCCAGCACCGTATTGTGGTGACCACGGTGGAGATTTCTCTTCGGCTCACCACTATGAAGCTGAAGGGAGCCTTCACGCACATCTTCATCGATGAAGCTGCTCAGGCCCTGGAGTGTGAAACGGTCATGCCTTTGACCTTGGCTACAGACAAGACCTGTGTTGTTCTGACTGGGGACCATCTGCAGATCAGCCCCAAGGTATGCTGTTTTGGGTGGTTTTTGACTTAAAGGGTTTGAGGTCATTTTTCATCAGTTATTTATATCTGTATTACCAAAGCAAGCGAGTGTAAGGGCATTTGTTTAGACAAGTAAGAATTTCTGAAAATTTACATGAGAGAAAAATTTCTGTTTTTTGAAATAAATCTTTGAGAGTGATCATGCCACAGCTTATAAGTGGAGCCAGTGTACAGAGCTTTAATTAGCACCAGCACTTCATTAGATACGCCAAACGTTTGCTGAAAAGTTTTCTTTCACAAAATTTGTGGCAAGGTCAGCTTGGTGCTCGATGTAAAATCCTGCTTCATGTGTGGCATAGTTGGGACGGACTGTGGCTGGTTTAAACACGAAGGCATTTCTCAGGTGGCTGGTACCTTGATGAATGCAAGAGGATTAAATTTTGTCACAACTTTCTTTTTTTTTTATATAGAATGTTTGGAATTAAATGCTTTCCTAGCTTGATCACATGTGAAACTCTCATTGTGTGTGTTGTGTTTTTCTTTGCCCTTATGATAAAAGTTTTTGCTTTCAGGTGTATTCAGCAGAAGCACGACGCCAGAACTTTGGGATGTCCATGCTGGAAAGACTATTTGATTACTATACCAACTTCAGCCATCAGCTGCAAAAGATGTCGCTCTCAAACCCTCTGAACATATTTCTGGGTATCAACTATCGTACCAAGGTAAATGCTGCTGCTTACATTTATTACCACATGCTCATTACAGACAGAGCATTAACAGGTTTTGTTTTAACCTGTCCCATGCAGTTGTTTTCTATACAAGAGAACCAGCAGTTCCCTGCTAGAATTATTGCTTTTCTAGATTATGAGCGTTCAGCCCTGATCGTGCAGAGATCATGAGTCTGAGAGTTAAGCAGAGAGTCCAAACTCAGTAGATAGAAACTTTTGATTGTCACTGTGCATGGTCATAAGAATTGTATTGCAGCGACAGAAGTTGTAATGGCCTTCTGCAGGTCCCATGATTATGCTGAGAGTTTGTTAATTCCAAAGCTATCTTGTGTTGGTTTGACATGGATGTTTGTTTGTGTATTTTGTGCGTTGCTTTTTGTTTCTGTTTTTGTCAGTTTTCTGATGGAGTGTATATGTAAGTCACAGACCAACAGACAAGGACTGGGGGTGACCAAAACTGAATGGTGGTCAAAGGCCAAAGGAAAAGCCAAAAGAGACATGATGATTCAGGAGATGAGAAAAGAAGAAGACCAAAAAAGACTCCAAAAAGCAGTCCAGCAGAGCCAGCAAGGGCAATGGACAACGTGGGAGAATGCACTCCAAAGAAGTCTCACTTGGAATGACATTTGGCACATGGCCCCTCTCAGGATCAGCTTCATTCTCAGATCTGCATATGACCTTCTGCCCTCAAATGCAAACCTGGTGAAGTGGGGGAAAACAGACGATCCTGCATGCCCCCTCTGCCACGAAAAACAAACAGTGGAGCATGTCCTAAGCTCATGTAAAGTAGCCCTGGCTCAAGGAAGGTACACATGGAGGCACACCAAGTGCTCAAAGAGATTGTACAAGTAGTCTGGGCTAGTACCAACACCACAAAAGGGAAAATCAGGACTCCAAAAGCACCCGCAACATTCTTCACGGCAGGAGGCAGCAAATCATGGCCAAGAACAACAGTGCCACTCGAAACATGCAGGCAGAGTCTGCTGGACGGGGCAGATGACTGGGAGTGCACTGCAGACCTCCCAGAATGGAAGAGTCACCCAGAGATCATCAGAAAGAGTGGCATGAGACCAGACATAGTAGTCCACTCTAAGTCAACCAAGCAGCTGATCATGATCGAGCTCACGGTGCCATATGAGAACAGAATGGAGGCAGCTCAAATCTACAAGACTGAAAAGTATGCTGATCTGGCAAACAGCCTGAGGAGAGAAGGCTATCAGGTCAAAGTCCTCACTGCAGAAATTGGAGCTAGGGGGTTTGTAGGAACGTCTGCATACAGCCTCATGAAACAGCTCTCAGTTGCAGGGAAGGAAAAAACCAGAGCCCTGAAAGCAATGGCAGAAGCGGCAGAGAGGTGTTCAAGCTGGATCTGGTCAAGGAGGAACAAAAGTGAACTTCATAAGGCTTAATTTCCCTACAAATATCAGGTGTCCCTGTGGCTCAGTGGTTAAAGCGCGAGTCATTAAGTGGAAAATGAGCATGTCCAGAGGGTCATGGGTTCGAATCCCAGCCATGGCTCGTCCCAAGATGGGAAAAAAAAGGGGCAGCAGAGGGACATCCGGAGTCATGAACCGGGTGTGGCCCAACCCCCCTAGAGTGTCAGGAGATAAGGGCCGAAACACTTGCTTGAAGGGGGCTTCTCTTCTGAGGACTCTCTGCTGCCACGCTCTCCACGAGTTTCTTTCTACTAAGTCATTGGTCGTATGCTTAAACATATTTCATTCATTGTAAAACACTTCCCGCCTCCTGAAAGTATTGCAAAATGTTTTTGACCATTCTAATTCCTCATGGAACGTCACTGGGATACTAGCAGTTTCATTACCATGCATTTAAGGCAATTTCCAATCTGTTCCCACTCAACAGATGGAGATCCTGCGCTTCATCTCCGCTGTGTTCTATGGTGGCCCTGAGAAGCTGACAGCCGGAGGCAGCATCCCCTCAGTGGTGGAGCTGACCCCACTGCAGTTCTACGCTGTATTGGGGCGGGAGGAGCAGCTGGCAGACAGCACCTCCTATGTTAACATGGCTGAGTGCTCAGAGGTGGTGGAGCGAGTCATCAGCCTGCTGGATGATTGGCCCCGGGAGTGGGGCCGAGTGACTGCTGAGGAAATCGGTGTGGTCACACCATATTATGACCAGGTTTGTGAAGGAGTTGTCTGCCTGCTAATATTACATTGTGGCAGTAATGGGGATCATGTTATTATGTTAAAGCTGTGCATTATCTCTTGTACTTAACAGTTTATACTGCACATGCACAGTATGTTGAAGAACAAATGTGTATTGATGTCATGGATGAAACTGCAGGTCTGGAAGGACTAGAAACCAAAATTTGACTTTGTTGTTTTTCTGGAGATACAGAAATTGCCATATATCGGTGCCAGTCTTTTTAAGTTGTCCTTAACATTATCCATACACCGATCAGGTTTTTGCCATACTGATTCTTCGTTGCCATGTTTAGTTGGAAAGTAAATACTGTTTCAGTCAGTCAACAATTGCAGTGTAGATGCTGTTCATTCCTCTGAATGATGATCTTTTCGAAATTGCCTCCATATTTAAAGGATGGAAGATTTATTATTTACAGATGAGAGCTTTATTATTGTCACAGTGTCAGCCATTTGTTGCATAACTCATATTTGATCGGACATACTTATGAATATCAGAATTACAACTGATTGGAAATAGAGTTGTGCAGGAAATTCAAAGAGAGGGATGTGCATGGACACACACTGCTATTCAAATGAGAAGTAAAACTAGAACTTTTTGTGTCTTTGACAGGTGAAGCAAATTCGCAGCCTCCTCAAAAGTTATCACCGTGCGGACCTGCGTTCTGTCAGCGTTGAGCCCGTGCAGAACATTCAGGGTAATGGATCATATGTGATCATATACAATAGTTGCTGTTATTCTCATTAGTTTGTTGCATGCCCCATTTCCACACCTGTACTTTTTTTAAAATGTCATTAGTGCAGTTACTTTCACGCTCTACATTTAATTTTATTTCAATTGTACCAGTGCTGCTCTTATTGGAGTGTTGCCCTCCCTAGGCAGACTAGATGGATTTATGAAAATAAGATTGCCATGAGGTCGTGTACAAGAGGAGACACTGCATTGCTGCTGAGTCACTTCATTTGTACTCTGTAATGCCTATTTTCATTCAACATATGATGAATGCCTACTGTGGACCTGTACCAGCAGCGATACGAATTGCATAGTGAAGGAGTTATAAACTGAGTGAGCATCTTGAAAAGAAGATTGCTTCCACATCTCTTGGTCAGCATTCTTCATGAATCTGGGTACGCTGAGAATTGGACAGGTCTGACCACAAGATCCCTGATTATGTAGCCGAAGGAAAACCAGGCAGGAAGTCTTTGTTCCTTGTCTAGCCATAGAAGGAAGTAGCTGTAGCTTGTACGCCATGGACCAGAAACAAGATGGTTTTGCGGGGAATGTTGCTTTTGCTGTAGTCAAATGAAATATGATGGAACAAAAAGTCCTCACTTGTCCATTGTACATGTCCTTGTGCTTGATTGATTATACACTCATGTTGCTGAACATTACTGTGCATATGCTCATTATCTTCTTTTATTCTTTGTTAACTGTAAACATGTTAAATTTTCAAGGAAACAGTGGAAAGATGGATATGCTTGAACTTGCACACAGTATTAAGGAAAACATTGATGTATAATATATATGTATATGAAATCCAAAACTGTCCATTGCACACCATGCATGCGGAAATGTTGATGTTGGTATTAAAAGAGTTCAGTTATTGGTAAGGCACTAAAAGTGGACTCCTTATCACCTTGTTACATCATATTTTCGTTATATTTTAAAGATTCAGCTAAGTTTAGCATACAAGCTATATGACTTGCATGAAATAATTAACCCGTAGAGTGCCTTTAAGCCGTCAGCTGACGCCGCATTAAAAATGCTTTCCCAGTGCCTATGGGCCGTCCACTGACGTCATGCATTTTTCTTGAATTTTCATTCGTTACTATTTCTATCAACGGACTTAAATAGAGTGTGCGTAGTAAGCCTTATATGTCTGTAGTATTAAAATGATATGTAAATGACCACACGTGAGGGGAAAGCCCATTTATTCTCATCACTGACTGGATGACCAGCCAGCACTTCATCTCGCTTGCAAAGATGGCGGCACAACCTTCGACAAGCGCAGCGACCAAATCAACGTATTTACACAGCTGAGCAGGCTCTGCTAATCATTTTTGACAAAGACAATAATCTTTTATTCAACGACTTACTCGAGCATGAAGGTGAGATGATGATAGTGATGGAATTGCCGACCGTATTCGTCTGTTATTGTGTCGGGCTGTGTGACCTCAGTGTGTGTTCAGCTGACTGGTTTGCCAGCGTCGAACGAGCTCGCCTAGTGTGTACTCTGCACTGCGTGCCAGTGGTCAGTGACGTGATAGTCAGCGCAAGAGGGGAGCGCGGCCTGCTCGCGGCGTGGCACGGGGCAGAGGGAAAGGTAGGGGAAGAGGAGCAGTGGAAGAGAGGGTTGAAGTCCAGCAAGGGGGCGTGGTGGGGAGAGGGGGGCGTGGTCGTGGACTGACCTGTCTGCATAGAGTGTGAGCGTCTTGATAGACTTCTAAACTGTTTTACTTTCATTTACAGGTGTAGTGTGACAATACAAACTTTATTTTCAACTTTTTTGCTTTGTGTTCTTGTTTGGATGTGAAGATGTAGTGGTAAATACATATGCTTTTGATCGTGCAAAAAAATCTATCCAAATCTAATTGCCTAAATACTTTTTTATTATCAAAATTAAAACAAAAGAAGCCCAGATTCAAAATCTTCATTCAATTTCCTTCAAAAATCATATATATTTCATTGTTATATCTTTTGTAGTTTCTGAGCTAGAATTTTTTGTTAATTATTACCCCCAAATCATTAGATTTCCCTGGCACTGGGAAAGCCTTTGTTTGTAACATTTTCAAGCAGCGAACGGGTTAAAACGTATAAGTTATGTATGATTTTTAAAAATGTATTGTGTTTTGATCTAAAACGTCTGACAGATTTTTCATGAATGCTACTTACAGATTTCTGCAAAAAAAATTTTAAGAATAAGGCCACTAAAATTTAAAAGGGAAAAGGTTGTGAAAGGTAGCTTAGAATGGTTGGAAATATTGTGAAAAGTATTTTATAATTTTTATTGTGTTCACCAGTAACTGCATTGTAAAGAATTACATTTTTTTTTTCATAAAAGCTATGTTCTTTAAGTCATATAAATTCATTTAGTGTCAGATTCTTTATTTATCACAAGTTTGATTGCCTCTAGAGATAAGATTTGACTTTTATCTTACCGGTACATTTTGTTTTGGGAAAGAGTGACCTCTGACCTGCATCTTGCTAATATTATCATAGAGAAATCTGCACAGTTTTTGGTCAACAAGAAAGAACTCTTCATGTACTTAAATGGTCAAGCTAATGGCCTTAAAGAGACTTCTGCATATAACTTTTGCATATCAGTTTGTTTGTGTAGTGTCTGAGTTTAACTTCCAGCACATTGCCAGTGAGTCGACAGATTAATTATTTTTGGAGCTTGATATT
Organism: Conus canariensis; assembly: GCA_033310375.1. Lineage (NCBI taxonomy): Eukaryota > Metazoa > Mollusca > Gastropoda > Neogastropoda > Conidae > Conus > Conus canariensis. The sequence goes on along the minus strand of CM065714.1, from coordinate 101,506,945 downwards.
GAATTTGCTTTTGGCCTGACTATGTTTGAAGCCTCGATATTGCATTTGCTTTAACGAGACTAAGGCACGACATAGTTAGAATTATCATATCTAAGTTTATTTGATAGATGTAGTTTTAAATTTTCACGAGTCGCACTATAATAACCCCTTATTGTTAAAGAAACTTTGATTTCAGGCAAGGAGTTCCGCGCCTTGTTCATCTCAACAGTGCGCACGAGGAATCTGCTGCACAGCGAGCATGTGGCCAAGGCCTTGTTCGAGGCGGAGTCTGTGGGTGGAGTGACAGACTTTGCCTTCCTGTCGGACCGCAAGCTGCTGAACACGGCCATGACCCGCACCAAGTCCATGGTGGCCGTGGTGGGAGACCCTGTGGCTCTGTGCGCCATAGGAGAGTGCATCCAGATCTGGCGCACGTACCTCAAACACTGCAACAACATGCGCAGTATTCGTCCACCCCACATGAACTACGACAACATCAAGAGTCAGGTGACTGGCATTATCATAATAAAGGATGGGATAGAGGAAGACTTGTTTTTTTGTTGTTGTTGTTGTTGTTGTTAATTTTAGATAAAGAACTGTACTTTCAATCTGGTTTGTTTAACACACCAGAGGATATTTTGAAAACGTGGATGCCGATACTTACTCTGTTTTCTCAAATCATGATGTTTTATTTGACCTTTGTCTTTTTTTTTTTCATTTTTGTTTGTTTGTTTAACTCATTAAATTGTTATGAATTTGTTGGGCTATCTCTCATACACACACACACACCACACACACACACACACACACACACACACACACACACACACACACACACACACACACTATATACTTGCATGAGCACACACACACACACTTATATACACACACACACACACACACACAAACAAAACACAACTTCCGATCTGATAAATGAAGCCATGTTCTGTGTTATTTGCTGTCTATGAATATCATGTTTGAGACACAGTATGCGTGCATAATGTTAAAGCATCACTTAGACCGGTCTGAGGGGATCCTGTTTTTATTCCACAAGCATATGTTTTCTGCATTGGCCATTGGACCCATGCATTCACTTATCACAACGTCTTTTCCCCACACTTAATCACCTATACTGAATAGTGTAACTGCATCGGTTTACTGGTGACTAGAAAGTTGTGCTCATTGCTCATGTGTGTTTTTCAGGTTGTAGAGTTGCAAATGTCCTCAGTGGGGCGACGGTTGAATGAAGTGACAGAGCTGTGCAAAAACCCAAGCCCTCCTCCCTCTACCAGTCCTCCCCCTGTTTCACACAGCTACACCATGGATGATGGGGGTGACTCCAGGTTTCTGAAGGAAGTGTATGTTGATGATGTGGAACCCAGCTTCGGTGCCGGTGATGCTGCTACACCTGCTACCTTGCCAGCATACACCACACCTCCTCCACCAATCCTTCCCTCTACAGTCGTTCCCGGTTCTGGTCTGGTTCCACAAGCTGCTCCAGAAGTTGTTCCACGCATGGTTCCTGGTCTGTTTCCACAAACCGCTTCTGGAGGTGTTCTGCAAGCCACTTCGGGAGTTCTACCACAAGCCATTCCTAATTTTGTTCCAAAAGTTGCTTCTCGTCAAACTCCACAAGTAGCTGCTCCACCAGCACCACTTAAACTTGTTCCTTTGAAGCCACTGGGCAAGCTAAAGTTGGCCAAACCGGTCGTGGAAGAGTTCAAAGCCTCCGATGCCCCTGTTAAAGCAGATGAGATTCTGCTGCAGCTTGCAATGGAGGCCAGTGGTGAAGATGTGCTCCTGCCTCTGAAATTGGAGTGCATTGACGTGGTGCTTGAGGAAGGGCAGGCCCTGCTGACCTACAACGAGCAGCTGGTCAATGAAGACAAGAGGAGGAAACTGCTCCAGGCAGCCGCTGCAGGTTTGGAGTTTGAATCAGATGCTGAGATCTACGCTGACCAGGATGAAGATACTGGAACAGTGAAATATTACAACTACACACAACCCACTCTTCAGGCTGCCTTGCATAATGAACCAGATCGTTTTAAACGATGCATTTTTCATATGATGGAAGATGATTGTGTCGCTGAAGTGGTTGACCCCTCAGATTCTATACAGGAAATAGAAGTAAGGGGCTTTCTGCATCGTGGCCGAGCTTTCGATCAAGATGAAGTTGTGGTGGAGATCATGTCTGCAGCTGGTGACGCATCCAGAGGGAAACGGGCTGTACAAGGACGAATTGTGGGGATTTTGCAGAGAGCTGTTGACCATCGTTATCGCACCTTCATATGTTCCGCTGACAACTCCAACACCAGCCTGCTTACTCCTGTAACCTCAGGCACGCCATGCATTTACAACATTGCCCTTCAGAAACACGTTGAACAGGTGAAGCCAGGTCATGTTTGTGTTTATCGCTTGGCCACTGATATGACCGTCAGTTTTAGCCACTACGAGAAAGTGGAAAATAGTGATGTGGACAGTAAACTGTTTGTGGTGAAATACCTGAAGTGGTTACCAGGTTTCTTCTACCCTCTAGGAATGGTTGTTGGCATCATTCCAGTGGGTAGTAACCTGACCTCTGCTCTAAAAATCGTGGACATAGAGCACAATGTACCGATGGAGTTCAGTGGGCAGGTGCTGGATGAAGTAAAGAGTAGCCACAGCAGCAACTCTCTGCCTGCTGAAGTGTGCAGCACACGCATGGACCTGACACAAGCCTGGTCTTTCACCATAGACCATCTTCAGGCTACTGATCTTCAGGTAGCCTTCAGCATTGACCAGATCTCCGACATATCTTACCGAGTGTGCGTGCATATCGCTGATGTGGCGAGCTTTGTCAAGTCAGGTTCTGCTGTAGACAAGGAAGCTCTTCAGCGAGGAGCATCTCTGTTGCCCATGGGGCGTGACCAGGTGCCCATGTTGCCCGGCAGACTGAGCAGTGAGCTGTGCAGCCTGCAGCCAAACCAGGACCGATGCGCGATGTCTGTCTTCATGACAGTGTCTGGCAGTGGGGAGGAGTGGCATGTGGTAGAGACCTCCATTCGTCCCACGATCATCAACTCCAAACACTGCTTCTCCTACCAAGATGTGGACAGTATCCTGGACGATATTGAAGGAGCGGAGAACGACTACCTGAAGAGCTGCATCCTTGTGCTTTTCCAGATCTCCCTCATGCAGCAGAAGCTGCGTAAGGGCAATGCTTACCTGGACTCTGAGCTGGGTCCAGTGGAGATGACGGCTCCCAGAGGGCATCAGATGGTTCAGGAGATCCTGGTCATGACCAATTACCAGGTGGCTAGCCAGCTCCTGAAGGTCTTTCCCCAGTGCACACCTCTGCTGCAGCAGGGCAGGCCAAGCAGGCAGAGACTGGAGGTGTGGAGATCGCAGCATGCTGCTGATGCCATCAACTCTGTGGCTCTTACCACACCTTTCCTGGACACCAACAAGGTATGTCAGGTATCTCTTAGACAATCTTTATTATTCCTATAATTTTGCTTTATTTGTATTTTCATTCCCAAACAAATCATCTGCAGACATGCATACATCTGTATGACCATATACACTAGAGTACTTGCATACATGTTTGTACATGCACACTCACACATCACACATGTGCGCATGCAAGAGCATAGACGCACATGAGCACACAGATTGCATTCACATGCATTTACACTCACTGGCATGCGTGCTCTCTCTCACACACACACACACACACACACACACACACCTATATATATATATATATATACACACACACGCACGCGCGCACACACACACACACACACACACACACACACACACACACACACACACACACACACCACACTTACTAGTAATGCAGACACTGTCAGCTTGGCATCCAAATCTGACTAGTGGGTTGGGCTAATGGGGCAGTCGGGCATCTTCAAAGTCTGTCCATGAGACCCTCTTCTCAATCCTACCTGTTTATTTACTCACTCATTCAGCCATGGAACTTTAAATCCTGCAGACTGCAGTCTCCTGGCTTTGCAGGTGGTCTCTTGTGGGATGCTGAGAGCTGTTTTGGTACAAACAGTTCCCTCACCTTTAGGAAGTTCTGTGCCTCTGTGCCATTAATCTCTTTTCTGTCACAGTCTCTGACTCTGCCTTTTTATTTTATTGTACTGTCATCCACCATTTTTCTGCCTTTGTGGTCCTTTCTCCTGTCTTTTCTTCTGGAAACCCTGAAGGTTATTTCTCCTCACAATTCATGTATGCCAGCCTTTTTGTTGTAATCAGGTGACTTGGGAGTTAAATTTGTACATACTGCCCAGAGTGGACACCTGAATGGCTTATTTGATCTTGTGTTTATAGCATTTAACTGTTTTTGTATATATGAGTTTTTTGCATTTTTGTTTTTTTCTTTTTTAATCCATGCTCAGTACATTAAGAGGAATATCTGGCACTCCTAGCATGGTCTAGTCTTTTCAGCTTCAAAGACGTTGATAGTTCAGCTGCCATTTGAGAAATTGTGTTGTTTCGTTTTCAGGATGTTATCTTTTCAAGCATTTTTTTCTTTTCAAGATGTGACTTTTTCCGTGTGTGACTTTGAAAGCATTGAAAATGCCCTGTTGGTTCGCTGGACTACAATGACCAAAAAAATAAAAAATAAATAAGAAGAAAAAAAAAGTAACCCCCCCCCCCCCCCCCCCAAAAAAAAAAAAAAGAAAAGAAAACCTAGCAGATGTGGTATAAAGCATACGGATTAGACCACTAAACCTCACACAGTTACACCTCTGAGCCAGTGAGCTTTTTTTTCTCCTTGATTATTTTATTCAGTTTCACCTCTGAAATCATTCAAGTCCACCTCCGTCTCCCAACCTTTTCCCTTTCCTTTTCCATTTATACCATTACCATTTAAATTAGGAACTTATATTCAGACCCTGATAAGGTAGCTTTAGGAAATGGACAACAAAGCCTATATTCAGTAGAATGTTGTCTATGATGTCTTTTCTGGCCAGGTCTGAAGCAAAGTTTTGGGTTTTATTTTTTTTCCAAACAAACCCTTTGTCACTTTGTCTGCAGGTATGCACATGTCGCATGGTGTGCATGTGTGTGTTTGGGTACATGCGGAACCATGATGTGAAACCGCGAGAGCACTTTGACATAGTGACCAACGTGTGGAAGAAGATGGTGGAAGCTGCAGCTCAGGGTCTGACTCCCATCATTCAGAAGGCAGTGGCCTCCCCGCTCTGCCATCCGCAGTCAGTTGTAGCCAAAGAGAGGCTTCAGTGCATTGTTCCTCAGCAGCGCTGGGTGTGCTCAGGAGACGTGGATCCTCTCAACCAAGGTGGGAATTCTCAGGGAGTGAGGATTTACTTATTTACCTTGAGAGGGGGATAGGGGAAGCGGATGAAGAAATACTTATTTAGCATTGAGATGGGTTACAGGAAGGGGATGAAGATGGAGATCGAATTGTAGATTTGGTTAAACAGTTGGTATTGGGTAGGACGGGGGGTGGGGAGGAGTAGATAATTTATTTCTTTTTCTGAAGTAGACAATTTCTTTCTTTTTCTTCTTCTTTTTTTTTTTTTTAACCTATTCGTTGCTTATACATCAGTTTGTTACCAATATGTTCTTAGAGAAGTAGTGTCATATAAAATGAGAAAAAAAAAGTTTAGCTTTTAGTTTGATTTGAACTGTCAAGTCTTTCTTCAGCAAAGAACTAGTTCCATTAAATGCTGAATATAAAAGCAGACCTGTTTACCCTTAGAATTTTGCCGTAATTTCTACTGGAAAAAAAAATTTGAAACTACGGGAATTTTCGCCCCCCCCCCCCCCCCCCCCCCAATCAAAGAAAGAAAATTGATGAACGCGAAGTTTTGTCTGCTTAGTCAAAAGCAGTAAGAAGACATTTCCCAGCGTGCCTTGCATCTTTTACCTTGTCAAAGGTGGCGACGAAGCAGTCTTAAGCGCCAACAGCCAGCTCTTCCAAATCTTCATAAGTTGCGAAAGTATTGCGATTATGAAGATTACAGGGTTTTTTTTTCAAATCACAGGTTTTTGTCTGAGATGTTACAGGTACACGAATTTGGGGTAAACGGGTCTGTAAAAGAAGAATTCGGGGTGGGGTGTGTGGTTGGATTGTTAATAAACTTCACTATGACTGACAGTATGTTTTTCAGTGAGGGACTGAAATATCCTTGTGGGGATAGGGCAGACACTTTAGGCTACCTAGTAACTCTGTCTAGTCTAGCCATTTCGCATGGAACAGGATATTATTCAGGTGGAACTATAACAGTGCAAACTCTAAACCAAATGGAATTACTGTCCTTCAGATCTAAGGATTAATTTTGACCTGCATTCAGTGAAGTCCTGCAGTCAGGGCAATGAAAATAGGTCAAACATCATGCCTTAAATAAATAGCTTGAAATTGTGGCTAGAGTTACAGTTTGCTGTGGGCGCTCCAGCATTAGCAAATTATACTATGAAAATCTATACATGTCCAAAAGTGATGAAAACCTGATTTTTTTGTTTGTTTGTTTCTGCCATGCCCAGGCCACTACAGTCAGAACTTAACATGCCTCACCAACATGACGAGTCCTCTGCGGAGCTATGTCAGCATCGTCGTGCAGCGCCTTGTGTCGGCCATGATCAGTGACCAGCCCTGCCCATACAACCAGCTCGATATCACTCGGCTCATGGCTGCCTGCAACTACACTCAGCGTAGAGTGGGCTCTTTTGCTTCAGCTGACGAGAGAGTGCATTTGGCAGCCGCTCTACAGTCTCGCCCTCTGACCCTTCTCCCGGTGGTTGAAAAACTTGATGACAAGAACATGCGTCTGTGTTTCCCAAACATGAAGAATATTCCAGAACAGAGCCGTGTTGTCAGCTTGACAGTCTTTGGTCCCTCAGCTTTACCAGCAGTTTCTTCAGAAGCTGATCAGGTAAGCTCTGAGGGAGTTGACAGTTGATCTGCTGCTGTTGCCATTTCATGAATAGTTCTGGACTTAAAGCTTTTATTAATCAGAATGTTCATCATTTTTTCCCCCTCCATTAATTACTGTTTCATCATGCTGATGTTGAGACTGATAAACTGGTGAATATTTGATGAAGAGCCACACAGTATGTAAAACAAATTGTATGAAGTTCTACTCCAAGAACATAGACACAAGCAGAATGCTGCATACGTGATTAGAGAACCTTATTTGTGTCATAGCATTATGTGTAGGAGAAAAGGAGGAGAGAAAAAATAAGTTGAACGAAAGAAAAGAAAGGCAGTAACCGTAGCAGTGGCTGTGCCATAATAGTGAGAGAAAGACTGCAATGTGTGTCTGGGCTGAGATCTTGCCCCTCGTTTGATTCAAGTAGTTATCCATTTCAGAAAAGCAGAAACAACAATCAAGCATGTAACATGTTTTATGCAGGTGAAAGTGACAATGCAAGGGAGAGTCTACAACACAGAGGGAGCCAAGAGCAGGACGTCTGCCCCAGGTGCGCAGGGCAGTGTGGAGCTGTGCGGAGATCGCTTTGTCAGTTACTTGCCTCCCTTCCAGTGGCAACAGTTGCTGGCTGCGGTTCGTGAGGACAATGAAGAGAAGCAGGTGGCCACGGTTGGGACTGTTCAGGTAGGGTGCATGTCAGTCTGTGTTGTCTGTTGAGGTGGTGTTTTGAGAAGTGAGGATGGTATAATGGAGAAACATCCAGTGAGTCAGACATGGGACTTGGGGGGGGGGGGGGTCCTTGTGTTTACCCTGCTCAATTGCACTGGACCATGAGTTAGACAATAAATTGAGGTGTGTTTATGGCAGACACATAGTACATGTAAAAGAGCCCATGGCAAAAAGATAAGTCATGGTCAGATTGTGTTGAAAAATCCCCATTTATGAATAAACACATAGGAAATTTGAAAAGGAAAAGAAGAGAAAAGGAAAGGTGCCATGGTTATAATCAGAAATTTACCAGAGAGAGTATAACCCCAGTCACATATTAGTTAAAGTCAGGATTCTGATTATCTTGGTCAAGGTTTTGCTTCCATTTTGCCTTACTTTCTGTGTGTTTCTATCCCCTCTTTTTTTCAGGCTTTTTTTTAATACATGAGTGCACATCTGTGCACTTGCATTTGCGCGCACACACATGCATGCATGCATGCACGCGCGCGCGTGCGTGCGCACACACACACACACACACACACACACACACACACACACACACACACACACAACACACCTCTTAACCACTCTTTCTCTACACTCTTAAACACTCACACCTATACCATTACCGAAAGTGTAATGGAAGGTAGATGTAATACTGTAAATATGCCAAAAGGTTACTAAATTAACGAAAACAAAAAAAGAAAGAAAAGAAACAGAAAAGAGAGAAAAAAAACACAGCAGGACTAAGCTGAGGCCCTGAAACTGGGTACAATCCAGAACAAGACACAGAATAGGCCAGTGTGGAGGACCTCGGTTGCTGTCCCGAATGCCTGTGGCATAATAGGCAGTAAGTAAATAAGTTATTGACAAAATAATCTTTTTGTATGTAAAAAAAAATATGTGCAATTGTTTTGCAGGCACACATTGTTGAACCCATGACTGATGGGCGTTATGCACGGGACGTGAGTTCTGAAGCAGGCAGTGGCAGCGTGATGCACCACTTCACAGAGTTTTCCCTGTCCATTCACAGCTGCATGATGATGCAGGCACAGCTGACTGCTGGCTTCAACCGTGGTCTCCTGGTGCCTCAGTTACAGCTCCTCAGTCTCACACCCACTCTGGACGTCTGTGTGGAGCATCGTAGAAATCCCTCGTCCTGCTACACCAGATCAAAGTCCTGCTCCAGCATTTTAAACATCTACAGAGACGAGACACATTACCAGCAGCAGTGGATGCCCGTCCTTGCTCTCGAGGCTGCAGAGACAGCCGTGCGTAACCATGAATCGACCATCATTCATAACGTCACCGTCCAGTGGAGGGATGATTCATCTGGAAGCTATGCTGGAGGTGATGCTTGTGTGTCTGGACAGTTTACACTGAGCCAGTCTTTCTGCAAGGAGCGACAGGTCTTCACCCATAATCAGACTCACAAGGAACTCGAAGTGTTCGGCCTAGAAAGCTCTGTGCCAGTGCCTTTAGATTTTCTGTGTGTGCGCTACAAAGGAGTGGAGATGGCTGACGGTGGGAAGCAGGATAACCGAGTGTCAGCCCTGATGAAGATGGGATCCTCTGGAAGCTGGGTGGCTCATTGTGTGGTGGTGCAGGTGAAGCATGATACGCAAGGCATGGTCACCGTACATCTACATCTCCTGTCCTCTGCTGTAAAAATTCCCCATCAACTTTTGGACCCCAGATCACAGCTGGCCTGCACCGTGGAGGTGATCCCCAGAACATCTCTTTACAGGTCAGAGTTAGGAAAGAGCATTTCTCAGACTTGCATTGCTTTTTTTTGTTTTGTTTTTTTTATTCAATTCCCAGTAAATTCAAGTCTTTGCTCAGTGTTCTTACTGTATCCCTTGGTTTTTATGCCTGAGGCAATACATAAAATATCTCCTGTTTTCATTTTATGTTTGAATTTTCATCTTGTATGCTATAAATGTCTGAATTTTTACAAATGACAATATATAGATCTGGTTTCATGTTGCAGGCGACAAAAATCAGAATGATTTAAACTAAAAGAGGATGATGATGATTGTGTTTTAGATACATGCTTTTTTCTTTTTTTATCTGTTCAAATGGTAGTTGGTTTTGGAAGGAGGGACAGTGATCATTGCTTGTTTGCTTTCAAATGTTCTTGTGTGATCTGATGTTCAGGCACATGGAGTATGGTGTGGCATGCTTGACAAGTGCATCCCGTCTGGCCAGAGACATTGCTGTTGGTTGCAAGCCAGTCAACAATAGTAAGTGGATATGAACGACCGTGTTAGAGATATTTTGACAAGTTGGTCCTGTTAGTCAGTCTGTTATGTGGGAGACATTTGGAGTAAATTTCCATGGATTTTATACTGATTTATAGCACATTTTTGCTGCTGCTGTACTCTAATTGTTACACATAGATCTATATTTCACTTGCACTACAATGTTCCCTTATTAGTTAATTTCTCCTGGACAGGCTGCTTTGTTGAGGATTGTTTTTTTTTTAATTCTTTTTGGGGGTGCATGTTTTTGTGCTTTTTAATTAAAAGAGCACCACTGTGATGACAGTTGAAGTGTTTAGTTGTGTAGAACTTTATGCTCAACAAGGACATTTGCTTTGAATGGGAAATAACTATGTGATGCTGAAACATTCTGTACTGATTGTTTCATTTGAACAGTCGACCAGTCTGAAGTGGCCTTCTTGATGGACAAGATAAAGACGCATTTGAATACGGAGCAGAAGGAAGCAGTGCAGACAGCTCTGAAGCAGCCATTCACCGTGATCGAGGGGCCTCCAGGCTGTGGAAAAACACACACAGCGGCTCAGCTGGCTTATTTGTTAGTTCACCGCAATCGTATGACACCCCAGTCAGCCAGCAAAGACTCTGTTCACCCTCAGGTGTTGATCTGTGCTTCTTCAGATGCAGCTCTTGACATCTTTGCAGGTGAGGATGACATATGCCCTCCATGTCATTTGTCTATCTTGCATTTAAAAAGTACTTCCCTTTCTTAAGCATCCCCTTGGCCATAAAATGTTGATGAAGATGACTGAAGTACCTAATCACAGCTTAACTGTTGTAATGAAAATGTCATCTGGCTGCTGATGTTTTGATATGTCCCAATGTATGTTCAAACTCTGCACAACAGGGAAGGATTAAGACTATAATTTGATGAACAAGAAAATTTGTTGAATTGTTTCTTATTCGGTCTTTCTTTGGAACTGCCTAAGGACATTCAGTCACTTCCAGTGGGTTCTAGTCTTTGTTTTGAAAAGGCAGCTCATTCTTGTTTAAGGAACTCACAAGCTTGTCTGTATCAAACCCAGCTTATTTTTTTTCTTTATAAAGTGCATTTTTTGTTTAGTATCGGCCATAGCATTTTGCTGGTAACATAGTTGTTTCATAAAATATTCTGTGATAACAAGTCATAACTTTAACGAGACCAGTATTTCTCCAGATCAGTTAAGGCATCTCGGCAAGTCATGCCCTCACATGGTGCGTGTATATGACGAGCAAATAGAGCAACGCCAGTACCCTGTACCTCGAGGAACCATCCCCCCCAACAAGCTGCAGGCTGGTGACGCCACTAATGTAGAAGGGCAGCCAGAGGGTCTCCACCATATCATTCGCTCCCCATCCAGCAGGTACCACCAGAACATCCAGGAATACGACAGGCTGTTCAGTCAGTATGACAGCCTGGTGGGCATGTATCCTGACAGCTTCACAGATGAACAGGTAAAACATTCTAGTTAAATTGCTGTATCAAAGTCACTGATTTCAAATGTTTAATTGATTTAGTAGTAAAGTGCTACAATGAAATTGGAATGTATCGTATCATAGCAGACATTAATGCGTACATCTTAATGGGTTTTTTTACCTGGTGGGCATGTATCCTCACAGCTTCACAGATGAACAGGTAATACATCCTAGTTAAATCCAGCCAGTCCTGATGCAGTATCAAAGTCACTGGTTTCAAATGTTTAGTTAATATAGTGGTAAAGGGCTACAGTGATGTTAGAATTTATCGTATCATAGCAGACATTAATGCATACATCTTAGTGGTTTTTGGTGTACATTTGTTGATGTGACTATTTGATATATGAAAAATCAAACCATTCTGCTTGGGCCCCCTGTCATCTATCCATCCTGTTCTGCCCCCTGACAACCAGTATTTCATTTGTAGTATTTGGTGAGGAGGAAGGAATGGGTTGGGGGGAGGGGGGGGGGGGGGGTGGGGGGAGGAAGGAAGCTGAAAGAAAGACAATATTTTGAGGTGTGTTTTATGCTTCAAACAGATCGAGGGATATCAAATGCTGGTGAATGAAGCTGAAATGGAAGAGCTGCACCGAGCAGAAATCATCCTGGCAACATGTTCCAGTGCTGCCAGTCCTCGAATGGCCAAGGGAACCAACGTAAAACAGGTCGGCCTTCGTGTGTGCACAAAACATGAAAGTTGTCTCTCTTTAAAGAGTTTTCGTTGTTTTTGCTGTCTCATCTTCCATGCTACTTCAGGGGCATTGCACCCACACCACCCATACCCCCCCCTCCCCCACCCATCCGCAGCCACAACCTGGCCTGTCCCGCCACAGCCCTAGCACTGGCAGTCATCAGGGATAGTCAGTGTCCAGTTGTTGTGAGGCATCCACAAGAGGAGATTGCACTGCTGACGAGTTACTTTGGTGGTGTTCAGTGTGCCTGTTCTGATCCAGCATGCTCAGAACACCAGGTACTAATTCCCGGACTGACAACAGTATTTGCTTAGTCGTAGAACCAGTGTGAGTGAGCCATCCCTACAGAGGGTACTATCACTTCCGTCCAATGACAGTCCCCATGACTTCGCCAATACTAGTGACCTTGATAGAACCAAATCAAGGGCATAGAGGTAATTGGAACTGAGAACTTTTAACAGGACGTGACAGGTCACAGAATTTGAGGGGTTTTTTTTTAATGCTGATTGATGAGAATGATGAACTTGATGCTGTGGATTTCCATTCAGATCTGAGACAGCATGACCAGTTGAACTCCACACTTACTTTCATAGTACATCCAGGAGTCAACAAAGCCTGAGAGATACAGACACCTGCAGTGTTGGTCAGGAAATTTGAGGAACATTCTCCGAGACTCATTCATGAAGTGGATGAACTCAAGCCTATGGTCCTAGTCTTCCCCATTGAGCCCAGAGCAAACTCAACTCAGGGTAGCCGATTGAGGCAGAAAAAAATCCCACAATATATTATGGCTCTGATTGGAATCAACCAGGCGCAAGTCAGTGATGCTAACCACTTCACCACAGCAAATAGTCAGTTAGAGGAAAATTGTTTACGAAGAGAGAAAGCATGCAAGGTAATGTTTTCATGAAAACAGCATGAAAACTGTAAAAATCATTCACATAAACGTGATGAAGAAAACGGCTGGAAAGTGCTGTTCTTATTTATCTTCTTTCCTTTGTGACAGATAATCATCGACAGCTGCGAATCCTGTATTGAAGTAGAGAGCCTCCTGCCCTTGATTCTGATGCGTTCAGCTCAACAGCTGGTGTTGCTAGGTGACCGGCAGCAGTTGAAACCCTCAGTGATGAACAACACCTCTCGTGCCGTGGGCTTGGGCAGATCACTGCTTGAGCGTTACGCTAACACAGCCATCTCTCTATCCAAGCAGTATCGTATGGTGAGTTTGGGTTATGTGGCCTCTGAGACATGAAATCAAGTTTTTTCCTTCTGTATATACAACTGTGTTGTAAAGGACCAGCTTATTTGTTCAAGAATAGCTGTAAAACTTCTATAGTTGAAGGAAAGTGAATTTTATTCATGCACTTAACTATAGCAAGGCAGTATGTTGCATAGTGTATAAATTTTCTTTTAATTTGCAATTCCAGTCCTTGCCATTTACTGCCCTTTAGTCTTGCCATGTTTAAGGGCTGTAGCTGAAAAAAATTGTCCATGTTAGATACCGTAGGCAGTGCTTTGTGTAACTTTTCTAACAATTCATTAATTTCTGATTATTCAAGTACTAAGATTTCTGCTTTGTGAATTGGCAGACCAGCGCTTTGTGCTAACTTTTCTAGCAGTATTACTAACATGCCAGTTTCATTACCCTCTGATTATTTGAGTCTCAGATTTTAGCTTTGTTTATCATGTATAGATAGAATAAATGCTACCTCTTGGTCAGTCAGATCAGTGTCACTCAGGAAATTCATCAAAGGATGATATGGTGTATAATTAGCACAAATATAAGACTTGACAACATTTCTTCAGCTCTAGAGTTTCACTAAAGCACTCACACAAAATGTTTCCATGTTGCAGTCTCGGGGAATAACGGAAGTTTCATCAGAATGCTTTTATGCCGGTCGATTGAGTCCCTCTGAGCGTGGGCCTGGTTCAGCTGCCCAGCCACTCGTGTTTTACCATGTCGTGGGGCAGGAAGAAGTCCACATGACTGCGACGGATGTGGGAGTTGTGGAGTCCATCTGCAATGTAAAAGAAGCTGAATCTGTGGTATGTACTCTTTTTGTTTGTTTGATTGAGTCTTGTCCTATCTGAAAATGCTAACAGTGTATTTCATTTCAACTGTGTTTGAAAAAATCAATAGTCTATGAAATCACTGTATACATATGTGTGCATATTTGCGATAAGCTCAATATGCTGTCAGCAATTGTAAGCGGTAGCACAACCAAATCTGGTATAACGGCAAATACTGTCAAGATGTTACCAGCTATCCCATTTGAAGATGTCGCCTTATGCTGAAAAATGTAAATCAAGGAATAAGCTTTATGACATGATTGTTAATCATTGTTTGATACTGTTTCAGGCCTGCATCATTGAAGACCTGGTGAAAAAGGGGGTGGCTGCCCAGAGACTGGCAGTGCTGACCCAGTATGTTGCTCAGCTCAACGTCATCAAGCAACACCTGATGCTGAAACACCTCTCCAGTGTTGCAGTTTATACTGTGAATGAGGCTCAAGGTCAGTCAGTGTGTCAGTTGGAAAATGTGGTTTGCTCTTCTGTAGACGCATCAGGTAGTTAATGAATAACTGAGATAATTACAAACAATCTTTTGAGCAACAGAAATCTTGCATACATTGCAGTTTTGGGGAAGATAATTCTCTTGGAACCCGTTCACTGCCTGAAAATATTACAAACAAAGGCTTTCCCAGTGCCAGGGAAATCTAATGATTTGGGGGTAATAATTAACAAAAAATTCTAGCTCAGAAACTACAAAAGATACAAAAATGAAATATATATGATTTTTGAAGGAAATTGAATGAAGATTTTGAATCTGGGCTTCTTTTGTTTTAATTTTGATAATAAAAAAGTATTTAGGCAATTAGATTTGGATAGATTTTTTTGCACGATCAAAAGCATATGTATTTACCACTACATCTTCACATCCAAACAAGAACACAAAGCAAAAAAGTTGAAAATAAAGTTTGTATTGTCACACTACACCTGTAAATGAAAGTAAAACAGTTTAGAAGTCTATCAAGACGCTCACACTCTAAGCAGACCGGTCAGTCCACGACCACGCCCCCCTCTCCCCACCACGCTCCCTTGCTGGACTTCAACCCTCTCTTTCACTGCTCCTCTTCCCCTACCTTTCCCTCTGCCCCGTGCCACGCCGCGAGCAGGCCGCGCTCCCCTCTCGCGCTGACTATCACGTCACTGACCACTGGCACGCAGTGCAGAGTACACACTAGGCGAGCTCGTTCGACGCTGGCAAACCAGTCAGCTGAACACACACTGAGGTCACACAGCCCGACACAATAACTGACGAATACGGTCGGCAATTCCATCACTATCATCATCTCACCTTCATGCTTGAGTGAGTCGTTGAATAAAATTATTGTCTTTGTCAAAAATCATTAGCAGAGCCTGCTCAGCTGTGTAAATACGTTGATTTGGTCGCTGCGCTTGTCGAAGGTTGCGCTGCCATCTTTGCAAGCGAGACGAAGTGCTGGCTGGTCATCCAGTCAGTGATGAGAATAAATGGGCTTTCCCCTCACGTGTGGTCATTTGCATATCATTTTAATACTACAGACATATAAGGCTTACTACGCACACTCTATTTAAGTCCGTTGATAGAAATAGTAACGAATGAAAATTCAAGAAAAATGCATGACGTCAGTGGACGGCCCATAGGCACTGGGAAAGCATTTTTAATGCGGCGTCAGCTGACGGCTTAAAGGCACTCTGCGGGTTAAAAATGAACATTGTGGATTGTAGACATATTTTCTCGTGCAAACAAATGCCTTATCTCTGCTAGGCATGAAAGACATGTTATCAGGATCCTCAAAAAAGAAAAAAATGAACAACCAACCAAACAAAGCTGGGAGAACAAAGAGTTTATCATGCCTTCATAACCTGTTCCAACAGCAGAGTAATTGCCCTTAGGAAGTTCAGTTCATGAATCATTCCAGTTCAGTTTTCTCCGTTTCCTTTGGTGAGGAAACACATGTATCTCTGTTTTTCGGAATCTGGACTTATTTTTGTTGGCGCTCATGGATCCTGTCATGCAGACTAGTGATTGCTTTTACTTCATGAATCATACCCTTAGATCAGTTTCCCCCTTTTCCTTAGTGAGAAAACATGCCTCCCTCTGTTCTTTGGAGTTAGGACTGAGTTTCAAAGCTCTTGGACCCACTCAAGTGGACATGCTAATTGCTGTCGTTTTGGTTGAGGAAGCTTCTTTTTCTCTTCCTTCTCAAGGAAGAATTTTGTCTGTAGTTGTTTGCAAGTTATTTTTTTATTGCCACCTCTCTCTCTAGGAATTGTGTTTACTGTCATGCACTGTGGAGTCTCTTCATGTTCCTCCATGCCATCTGCTTTCTATGGAGTCACATGACTGCTTTTAGCCCCTCAGAGCCAACATTCGTGCGACCTGCATCTTTTGGTCTAAATGTTCTCCTCGAAATTTGCAACTTGATTCGCATGAGAATTGTGCCTGCCCAGTATTAGAGTCTGAATGGAATTTGGATATCTGCATAAACAGATTTTGGCTAGAGAGACACCTGCTTCTGCCAGTTACACCTGTTCAGTTTCAGTTCCAAGGTGTGGAAAAAGACAGCATCACCCCTCACCCCCCCCCCCCCCCACTCTGTGCAAGTAGAGAGATTTTCACAGGTTGAGACCTCATCATCTTCACAACTCTCTTCCTCTTCATCCAGGTCATATTCTCTCGCATTCTCAGCGAACAGACCTGTGTGTTGACAGTCATGGAACATCCAAACCTAGCTGGGGTATGCCTATGTGGCCCTTTTGCTTCAGGGAACTCTGTTTAGTTTGCTCCACTTGGGAAACTACTCCACCTGAGCCTTGCCAGAGACGAGTAACATAGCACATCCCTGACAATTCCCCAACCGCTTCACATCAACTACAAGGGAGGGGCACAGAGCAGGTGAGGGGGAGACACTGACCTGTCTCTGTGGACCTTGGTACCACTGTTGCATGAGTGCAGCTAGGAGAGGTGGCAAACTCTTGCCAAAACGGATGGACATTTGTGCAGATTGACCCAATATTAAACTCGTAACGAGCGCCATGTTGCGCGAGATCAATCTTTACACGAGTTACAAGGTGGGAAATGGGAAGGTCCAGACCAGCAGAGGTCTCGCGTGTATTGGTGGGAAGACACTATTGAGGCATGGAGAGCAGACACAAACAGAACTCGAAGCAACAGAAGATTTAGATTTCAAAAGGGAGTACACTCCAGAAGCAAAGGAACCTTAAATGGGTATTTGTTGGAATCTGCTGTGCTGAAAAACGACAAAGTCCGAAGTCAGAAATGACAGACATTGTTCTTCCACAAATAAAACTGAACTAGTTCAGGTATGGCACAAAGACATGAACTCAGTGAGGGCAGTCACTCTTGCCACCTGTCTGGGTAGGAGGCAAGGTTAGCTCCCTGCTCTCCCAGTTTTGCTTTTTAGGGGGATTTTGACAATGTGAGGATGTTCCATGCTACGTGGGGATAGGGCATTTGTTTAGACAGATCAGTACGAGAAAAATGCGTGAAAACTGTGAAAACTGATCTATGTTTGAGTATGATTCATTACATGAACTTACTAAGGGCATTCACTCTGTCAGCCCAACTGGGTATAGAGGTGAGATCAGCTTCCTGCTCTCATACCTTTTTTTTTTTTAAAGGATCCTGATGAAAGGGCGATGTCCCACACTAAGTAGGGATAAGACATTTGTTTGGACAGGCAAGTGTGTTGTAAAACTACTTCTAGTTGTAAAAATCTTATTTATACATCTTTGTTCTGAAATACACACACACACACTAAGAGTATGACTGCACAAGTGAGTGACAGCATTGTTAGTGCCTTCACAGACATGACAAACAGAAAACGACACAAAACTGCGGTCCTACAATAATTAGGTCATGATATTCCTCAAAGCACATTCTTCCCCCCATGTTTACTAGCATTGAAAGCGCCTGATGTCAGTGAAAAGAGCTGTTTTTTTCTGTCTGGCAGGCTGCGAGTTTGACTTTGTGGTGTTCTCCACGTGTCGATCTGTAAATCGCAGCAAGGTGCAGAAACTGCCCACCCATGCCTGGCTGCAGAGACATCTAGGAGAGACTGCCGATGCCCATCAGATGAATGTGGCCACTTCCCGTGCCAGAGAAGTGCTTATCATTACTGGTGAGTTTTACAGTGAGGGGACTGTACATTGTATGGTTTATACATTGTATGTTTGTACTCTTGTCAGAAAGGGCTCCTTTTTACTGGTGAGTTGTGTAATAAGGTGATGATACTTTCATGGTATGATCAAGAGGTGTTCCTCATTACCGAGTTATGTAACGAGGTGACTGCACAGTTGTATTACCATCAAGAGGTGCTCCTCATTACTGGTGAATTGTCAGTGTTCCTTATTGCATTTATAATCGTGGGTCCTTCGGACCCATTGGTGAAAAATCTGAGTGTCCTTTGGTGAAATCTGAGAGTCCCTATCATAACATACAAATCTGAAAAAATTGGTAATTATAGAGTAGTTCTACACCAACACACCCATCCATTCTGCTACATAACTCTGTGGAACAATGGACACACAGATCGGTAATTAAAAATAAATGTTCACTGAGCTGCAATCAAACCAAAAGCAACAAATGCAGATGAAAATGGGTAAATCCAATTGCAGAACCCCTCTCCTCCACATATGTTTCTTCCATGGAGAAAATTCTCAATCTGATGAATGGAGACTCTTCTCCATAGAGAAAACGAAAAGGGAGGGGGAATGATTGGGGGGGAAGGGGGCTCGTAAAACGAGATTTTCTCCCCAAATCTTGTTGCTAATCTAGGACTTTACCAAATCTTCTGTCTGATTGTCTGATGTATGCAACACTCTTGCACTGGCCTTGCATCTCTCTTTGAATCACTACTTTTTAGCTGTTAAAAGTTCATTGTTACTGGCATTCTACTTTTATTTGCTTAAGGTAGCCAACTTCAATACTTTGAAGAATCAGCCGCGCTTGTGTGCATGTGTAATGTTAGTGTCTTGCATATCCACTGGCACATGATGGCCAACTCTTTCGAAAGATGGAATGGGATTTCAGTTGTGTACAAGGTTTTTTTTTTTTTAGGTCAATGTCCTTGGCTGTAATAATAGAACTGCCGCTGTTTTCTTCAGCTAGACTGAAAACAAGACCTGAAAATAAGATCGACAACACAATGGAAGTGCCTAGACTGCCATCTTTGTTGATCTGTTCATCAGGAACGCTAAAATAGAGGAATAAGTCTTTTTTTTTTTCAGTGAAATCAGAGACTATCTCATGCATCCAGTGCAATTTTTATTGAGAAAGAGCTACCGAGTCGTATCTGTAATTACTTCTTTCCTGTGACCAATGTGAAGAGTTAGATACTCAGGGGCCGCAACTCTTGAAGTTGAAAAGTTTTACAGCATTTGTCGGTGAAATCGAGTCCCTTCATCTCTTGAAGAGATCACAAGTTTATGCTTTGAACAAAGCTGCAGAACAGAGATGGTACTCACAACCGACAACAAAAAACAACAACAAAAAAAAACAATGCGTGTCCCAGGAACTGTCTGTATGAAAATCTGTACATCAAACTGCAAAATCTGGGTTAAGTATCCCCAGCTATGTGTTATAAGGAACACTGGGTGTATAATGAGGCGACTGCACAGTTTTATTACCACCAGGAAATGCTCCTCATTGCTGGTAAGTCGTACAATGAGGTGATCTCACAAATGTGGCACTGCCAGGTGATCCTCATTATTGATGAGTTGTACAAAGAGATGACTGTAATGCCATGTTACTTACTGGAGGTGCTCCTTGACATGACTACGCAGTCATATGCTGACAGAAGCTTGCATGTTGAGCATCCACCTGTGGAATTGAGCAGCAGTCTCCCATGACTTTTCTCATGCCAAAACTTTTGGCATATACATGCCTTAGGTATGCACGTGGAAACTGAAAGTAGGATACCACCAGAGCGAGGCATGACGGACAACATTGGATACGTTCTTTTTTTGGTAAATAATAATTAATGAGGAAAATGAAGATGATGCTCTGGGATTCCATTTTGATCCTCTATGTCATGACAAGACTGTATTTGATAGTTCCTTTCATGGCACATTCCATGGCCAGTTAAGCAGGCCCGAGAGGATGCAGACAGATGCAGCGCCTGCTCCTAGTCTGCACTCTACTACACTAGGCAGGAGCCAGCGTTAGCAGAATATCCCAGAAATGGTTGCCTCTGAAAGGATTCGAACCTGGTTTTGAAGGGACTTGAACCCACATCTTTGCAACCTTACTGCTGTCTGCTTCATCACAGCGGCTAGTGCTGTTTGTAGCTTAGTAAAATGATGTCATGGGCATAAATATTTAAAATATCACAGAATTACTTTCCTTTGTAGAATTTTTTGTTTAAAATTTTTGTTTGGTCAATAACGGTGGAAGATCACTAATCTCTGTCATATTTTCAGGTAACAAACACCTGCTTCAGTGCCATTCCGTGTGGAGGAAACTGCTGGATCATTGCCGCAAACGGAAAAGTCTCATCGATGTACACGCTAAAGTATGAGCAGTCATGAATGAAATATCTAAGCATGCACAACTAATTACACCAGTGCTTCTGCTTTTAAGTTTAAGAGTGAAGATATTTTGCGAAGCAGATTTTTTTTTTTTTTTTTTTTTTTAAGACAGTTTCTGTGTTGTCTATTCAAGCTGAGGATGAGGAGTGTACTGTTGATGTTGACTGGTTATTCATGGACAAGTAATGTGGATTACCAAACCTGAAAGTGGTGAACTGTTCACTTGTGCCTCTTCAAAGTGAGCATTGTGCTGTGGATGACTTTTGGGAAATCCATGCAAGGTAACAGCGACAAACGGAAAAACCTTGACGTGGATGAACAAAGGCTTCAGTGACAGTGAGCCATGGGTCGTGAAAGAAACACTTGATCCAGGTGGATTAAGTGTGGTGCTATTCTCCAGCAAGGCATGCTTTTGTGTGCATTAAGGTTTTTAAAGAGACTTTAGTATATTGGAGAACAACTTTATCTGCTACATTTTTAACGTGCAAGTTTTAATACTTTTATGTTTTTTCTTTTTTTGTTTGATTTCTGGAAACACTCCCCGTGCTTACCTTCTGTCATTGTCAAATTATTGCTGAAGTCGTCGTCTGTTGGTAATTGTTTCTTTTATCAGACTGTGCAATCAGTACCAGCTGTATGTATCATATCCTTGTTATTCATACATCTTCGTTTATGCATTGCCATAGGGTGCATACTTTCCTGGAAATCTCATTTGCTACTTGTTAAGTTGCAAAATGATTATGACATTGTCTCTGTAGTGTTCATTTCTTTTTTCTTGCTAGTTTTAGAATAGCTAAAATCAGCCATATTAAAAGAGGTAAAGTGATGAGTAGAGGGAGAGTGGGAGGGAGGGGGTGCAAAGATTTGTGACTGCATTTGTTTCATGATTTTGCTTTGTTTTTTCCTTCCTTGGTTCCTTTCTTCCTTTTATTTTAACCTTTTTTTTTTTTTTTTTTGTTATGAAACCCAGAGTAGATTTGAGAGATATGAACGGGCAACAGTATGAACAAGTAAAAGTAACATATTTTGTGTCATGTTTACACGGGCAGTAATATGACATGATTAAAAGGAGCAGATACTTTTGTGTTTTCACGGGCAGTGATATGACATGATTAAAAGGAACAGATACTTTGTGTTTGCACAGGCATTAATTTAATGATAATCGCCTGACTCAGACAAGCTTCAGAACAGGAGTCAGAAGGTGGTGGGGAGAAGGACTTTTACTTTGTAATGGGATGTTTTAGCCGGATCGTTTTAATTTGATTGTGTTTGCTTGAAAATTTTTGTTCATTAATGGAATGTTTTATTTTTAGGAATGATGGGTCTGCTTACTGTGCAAATGATGGGTCTGCTTATGTGCACAGTATTACCAGTATATGTAATAAATTGTGCTGATTTTATTTTTATATGTATGTGCCAATCCACAGATGTATGCATACAGGTTTTTGGTGATGGATCTTTTTTTTTTTTTTTTTTTTTAACTTTTGTTTTGTGAGATGTATTGGTTGAGGGTTTTGGTTTTGCTCTTTCATTTTGCAATTTTTGTTATCTTTTGCAGTAGAACACTGTATCTATCATTATATCAAATGAAAACAAGAATTCGCACAGTATAACCTTGCTTGAGACGGTTATGGTTTTATGCAGTGAGGAGCTTATTGTTATTACCAGAAGCTAAGGACAAAATTCATATTCTCACTTTCTGAACTCTTTTATTCACATTGCTGGTGTATATGTAAGCTTGCCTTGCACAGATCACTTTTCATGGAACAAGTTCTGTCTGTTTTGCATACGCATCTGGGTAAGGTATCATTTACTCCAACTTTATGTTGACATAATGATTGATTCTACCCTCTCTACTCATTCTCAGATTGATGTATATTGACACACACACTAAAATGAGGGACCAGTTTTCATTTTCTTCCAGCTTGTCAGTGGCCCTAATTTTAGTGATTTTTGTCAACTTTAACAGGCTGTAAGGTGTATTTGGGCAGTCTGCAAGCAGAGATATAAGTAATAAAAGTTACAGTACAGAAAAGCCCTGTCCATGTACTGTTTGTATTGAATGTACAGTAGTTGGTAATAACACAATCCAATAGATACTCCCATTTTGTAGAAAGAGACCTGAATCCTTTCCCTAGTCCTGGCCACAGACTTCTTTTGACTGTTGCTGTTTGTGTGGTGGAGAGGGAGAAGTTTCACTACCTTTTCTCTATGTCATACCAGTGTATGGAAACTCCATTTCTCTTCTGTTTGTTCTGCTGCTGATTGTTGTCATATATATACATGATATTGAAGTGTTCGGGTTTCATCCAATAGTGATAATCTTATTTCCTATGAATTGCCAAATGCATTGTATGTATGTGGATTTCAAACAGACATTGATGTGGGCATAAAACCCTGGACTGATCAGGAATGAAGAAAGGAAATGCTTTCGAAAATGAAATGGAAGTGAATGCATTTTAGCTGTATAATGATGGAAATCAGAATTATAATGGTGATATGTAAAGAACATTTTTCCTTAAAGTTTCTTTCTTTCATTCATTTTTCTTTAAATCTGATTAATCATGATTCATCACTTTGTAATAGAAATGTTCAAGTTATGTCTTGAACATTTATGTAGTATGTTTAGCTTATTCCTTTTTGATTCCTGTCTTTAGTATTTTGTGCTTTGTTTCCTGATGTTATTTTCTCACATGAATATCTCTGCTGTCCCCTTCTCAGGTGTGATGTCTTTATGGCTTGTTATATCATACAAGGAAGATATGCATGCTCCAACCTGTTTCTGTATAAGCTGAGGAGATTTTAGTGTACCTATGATATGGTGTAAGCAAAAAGGAATTCCTATGTGTGTATTTTCAGGATGATGCATCTGTGTTCTAGTTTCATAAAAGACTTAAAGGAGTATAAAAATCATATTGAGAAACTAAGCAGGAAAAGGGTTCTTTCATTGCTTTGATGTGATTCCTTCTAGTTCTAGCTGACATGGATTCCAGTACCAGAAGACATGTTATACACAGTAGACGACCAAAAGGAAGTCTGATGATGATGATGATGATGATAAAGCTTTACATACCTTTTTTTTTTTTCGCTTCTTGTACTCTTTGTGTATCCCATGTGTTCAATTTGTGTGTGAATTTGTATATGTTGATATGTTACTTTTATCATTAAATGAAGTGTAAATGAAGAGAAAAGTCTGAAAAATTGATGCATATGAATGCGTGTTTGGAGGGGATTGGGGAGGAGGATGGCTGTTCTAGCGGTAGAGGAGGAGGAAGTGAGGAGCGGAGTAGGGAGGGAAAAACTGTGCGTGAAGAAGTGTGAGAGTGCTTTTTAATCAAACAAGATAACACATCATCTGACTCAGCCAGTCTCTGATGACAATGATAATAAAGGTTTAATGTCGCATTTGTATAGCTGTTTTTACTCCGTTTTCCGAGTGTTGGTCATCTACACACATAACACGATGGGCTCAGTGATTGTATTGTAGTTGTTACACTCAGAATGTCGTCCCACATGTACAAATTCAACTATAGACATAATTTGAAGAAGTAGATTGTAGATATCTGCCATTTACGATTTTTGTTCCCATATCTGTGTAAGCAACATGAGTCGGTGTATCTACTCACATCACTTATATAACCAACATGAGTCAGTGTTACGGCTGGAGATGTAGTTGTCCCTTGCATTTAGGTGTGTTGACTGTAGTAATTAAAACACTGGTAATGAAAACACTGACATTTTCTCATCAGCTACGTGCACTAAGGAACCCAAAGTTGGAAGAACAATGGACATTTGGAAGATTTGTGGATAGTGAAGTACTCTGGGCAAAGTCTAATTCTTTATACACTTCTTTTTAAGGAAAATGGAACTGCACATACATATAAAAAATGAAAAAAAGGAATTTTACACTGAAAGCAGTTGACAGCATACCTACCCATCCATCAGTTGCTTGTTTTCAAACTTGGCCATATAAGAATGTCTCTATAGGCGGGTGGGCCAGAGGAATGATTGCCCTTAGTTCATTTTGGCCATAATCAAAGTTCAGTTTTCACACTTTTTCTTAGGGTGGCAGGAGGGCATCTTGGTGTTCGGAGAGGTAAGTGTATCATAAAACTATTTTCAGTTGTAAAATTTCTTTTTCTCCACATATTTGTCCAAACAAATACCAGAATATCAAAAAGGATGGTGGGAAGCATGCTTGCCTGAATACAGAGACTGATCTTGCACAAGAATGTCGGCACAATATTCCCCAAAGCCTGGAATTCGGCATCAGTGGCCACCAAGAGCCCTATGCAGTTGTCTCCCATGTTTAGTCTGGAGATGAAAAGATTTGTTCCCACTCTCCATCAAGGTAAGCAATATAAATGTCTCAAGAGGAAACAAATTTCTCATGCGCAAAATCAGAAGAAGGCATGGATAAAGCCACACATCCAGAATGGCCAGAAATCAGAATTTGAGTTTGGTGTTTTCAGGAAATTCTCAAATCATGGGTTCATATCAATTTTTGTTCTTTTTAATGCAGTGGTAAAGATGTCCTGAACGCTCCATCCATGCACTAAACCATGCTTTTGCCAAACTTCGACTGCCTTCAGTGATATGTTTGGTCAGCATGTGAGCGACATTCCAGGCAACAATCACAAGTGCAGATTTCGTTCATTCAGCTGAATGAGGATGTTTTCATGATTGGCGTCATAGTTTTGTGCAGTTGAAAGTGGGAATAGGTGGAAATTAGAGGTCCTGACAATGGTGGTGTTGATGGGCAACACAATGCTTTTGGCGCATGATGTCAAAATGCCACAACAGCAGTTGCTGTACAGTGCATTGTGTGATTGGCATCAAGTTGGTGCAGCACTCTGGGTGCGGGACTGGCAGAGAGGGAGGGGGCGCAAGGGCAGAAAGATGGAGATATGCTAAACTTGAGTGTTCTCTCTCTCTCTCTCTCTCTCTCTCTCTCTCTCTGACTTATCATGTCTCGCTCTGTGCTGAGGATAACTTAAAAGTTTGGGAAAGGGTAGGATTATTTTCAATTTCAAGCTTTAAGCAAGCTGGTGTGTTGTATGATGGTGAAATATTTTATAAATACACCAGTTAATACCTGAATTCAGCTCAGCTGTGTTGCCCCGCCTTCCACCTCATAATGGACTTTATTTTTTCTTTCTCACAAGGTTTATTACAGGTTGGGCAGGTGCACAAAATTCTGGTAAAGACAAGCTGGTTCTGGTGTAAACCTTGATTGTTCTCGATAGTTTCACTATAAGCTACCTTCAAATGCCCAGGTGATGCCTATCAAAGGTGCAGAAAACCAGCTTCAGAGGTCATCGCCCTCTGACCCCCAACTAGGGGCTTCCACCTCTCCACCCAACCAGAGGTTTAAGGCGTCCCCCCCCCCCCCCCATCTCTCTCTCTCTCTCTCTCTCTCTTGACCATCTTTCTTCCTGCTTTTCTTTTTTACTTGGTTTCATCCATGAAAAGGAGAAGGCCCACTCCCAAAACACACTGGGGAAAGTGAGTACAAATACTGCCACACTATGATCCTTTCAAACACATGTCAAAAGAACGTTAATGGCAATTTGAACATTTTTCGAAGTAACTGAAGTGCAACAAATACAAGTGATGGTACTGGGCGATCAGATCGATCAAAACTAAGGGTAAATAAGAAATCAGTTGGGGTGTGTTGCGGCTTGGGCAACGACTATGCTCCCAAGGTAGTCAAGTGCCTCCATACCTTCAGTCATGTCGCAGATGTAGAACATTCCAAAGGTTGTCTGTAACATCAAGTCTGCTGTATGTGCAATGTAAGCAGCTGAAATGTTTCGCCAGAACGCACAACTGACGGAGAGAATCCTGAGTTCATGTGCCCTTATTATTTGCTTTTGGGGGAGGTGGTTTTTGGCCGCAGACATAAGCGTAATGAAGTACTTGCTAAGCCAGGAGCTTATTGTCTTGGGTTTTGTAGTAGCACTTTCCCAGCACAACTATAGCAGGGAGCTCTTGAAGCCCAACTCTGTCCTGGAGGTAGGTCTTCCATGTTCTGACGGGACAGTGAATCTGTTCTATTATCGATCGTCTGGCCTTGGAGTGGACAAGGAAGGGATCATAGTCAAGGTTATCATCAAGGGCCACTCTTTGGGCATGCTGTGTTTGGCTAGGAAGGAAAAACGTATGAAAGGTTGACTGAGCCATCATTGTACCACTTCAGAGACCAAGGATCCATGGAGAAGGCATGAACCTCACTCGCACTGTTGGCTGAAGCCAAGATAAGTAAAAAAAAAAAAAAAAAAAAAAAAGAAAAGTGTTGAGAGTGAGGTTTTTGATAGACTATTAGGCGAGAGGCTCCAGGTCACTCAAGATCAGATGCTTCAAGACCAGTGATAGATCCCACTTGAGACACATTTTTTCCCTATAATATTCGATAAAGAAAAAACAAAAACAGACAAATGACCAGTAGGAGCCGTTCAGTCTGTTAGTGATGGTAAATTGCAGGTCTGACGGTGAAAAAAAAAAAAAAAATTCGTCGGGTACTTTTTTACATTCTTCAAATTGAGAAAGGAAGGTATTCTGGGCATGATTATTACAACAGTCTATGTTCACAGCTTTTCAATTGTTTTGGTTTAAATTCTACTTCACTGACTTAAATGGTCCTTTTTTTTTATTCCTTTTTTTTTTTGTTTTTGTTTACTTTGTTTTTGTCAAGACTGATGTCACAGTTAACCTGCATCTTATGCCCGCACCCCCCCCCCCCCACCCCCCACCCCAACTCTTCACGCGAGTATGCAGACGCGCACGCACGCACGCACACACACACACACACACACACACACACACACACACACACACACACACGTGGGGAACACGTACATCGGCTGCGTTCACACGCCTGCTTCATGTTGGTGGCACGGTTTGGCAGTTTAACCTTTGCTCTCCGGAACTTGGCACGGCTGCCTGTGTAAACAATAGGCCTGGCTGACACACGAACAGACCCGTCAACAGCGGAACGCATGTTTGAAGATAGGCGCTGAGGTCAACGTCCCGTTTGCCAGAGCGTCTCGAGGACAAACAAGTTCAAATCCCAAAGAGTTATGATACTGAAACGACTAACCCAGCGGGTAGGGAGGGATGAGGTGGGGGTCGGGCGAGATACTGGTCGCAAAGAACGTGGGTTTTGGAATACCCACACAATAAAAAAAAAAAAAAAAAAAAAAAAAAAAAAAAAAAATTATGATATCCGCGACTTTCTCAATCCAGTCCACGACGCCTCTTCGGTTCGTTGGTTTGTTTGTTCGCGGTGTTGGTAACGGTAGCGGCTGACTGATGTTCACTGTTATGTCAGCATTCACAGACCCCATCTCCGTTGAGCTCTCAGTCAGAGCACGTACAGAAACACGAACCAGTGAACAGAAATATTAACGTTCAAACAACCTTTTTTTTTCACCGCGCATGGATATAAGCACTAACACATAGGCAACCAACACTTTCCATCCCCTGCCCCTCCACAGCTGATTAGCATGCGTACACACGCACACACATGCACACGCGCACGCACGCACACACACACACGCACGCACGCACGTATGCACGCACACATGCACGTACACACACACTAATCCACAATCACCATCAACGCTACAGTAAGCACTATCACCTCATCCACAACGGCACACATATTCGAAATGCAAATACAGGTACAAATTGTATACCACGTATAGAGAGTATCATAGATAGAACGTTGTGTGTGTGTGTGTGTGTGTGTGTGTGTGTGTGTGTGTGTGTGTGTGTGGAACATGTAGAAAGTATCAAAGAAAGAGCCTCGCGCACACGCGTATGTGTGTGTGTGTGTGTGTGTGTGTGTGTGTGTGTGTGTGTGTGTGTGTGTGTGTGCGTGCGTGCTTGCGTGCGTGCGTGCGTGTGTGTGTGTGTGTGTCTGTGTGTGTGTGTGCGTGTAAAAGGTATAGAAAGTACAATTGATTGAAT
This sequence comes from Conus canariensis, assembly GCA_033310375.1. Lineage (NCBI taxonomy): Eukaryota > Metazoa > Mollusca > Gastropoda > Neogastropoda > Conidae > Conus > Conus canariensis. The sequence continues at coordinate 101,478,364 of CM065714.1, read as the reverse complement.
GTGTGTGTGTGTGTGTGTGTGTGTGTGTGTGTGGTGTGTGTGTGTGTGTGTGTGTGTAAAAGATATAGAAAGAACTATTGATTGAATGTGTGTGTGTAAAAGGTATAGAAAGTACCATTGATTGAATGTGTGTGTGTGTGTGTGTGTGTGTGTGTGTGTGTGTGTGTGTGTGTGTGTGTGTGTGTGTGTGTGTAAAAGATATAGAAAGAACTATTGATTGAATGTGTGTGTGTAAAAGGTAGAGAAAGTACCATTGATTGAATGTGTGTGTGATGTGTGTAAAAGATACAATATCATACGACAGTTTATTCAGAAAAGGCCGCATCACCATGTGAAGAGTGGTTTATCTTGTTAATGAAGAACACAGCACTCTCTGCAGTGATATGGAGGAAGCACATGCAGTCAAGTTCTGCAGGTGGACCAGGTGAGAGAGAATCAAGGATGTCATTCGCATTTTTTGTAACTTTTATGGCTTGTAAGTGCCAAGCGGAGCCAGTCCTCCAGATCTCAAAGGAAGCAGCCTGGCACCTTTTACTGGAGGCGGTTCAAACAAGTGTTACGATCAAATGATTCAAAAGCAGCACAGGGGTCAAGAGGAACAATAACTCAGATCTGATTATCATTATCTGCCTCACCCCCCAGTCCCGCCCTATATATGTAGACTGTCCAGTCTGCCCCTGCGACTGCCATGTTATGTAAAATTCATGACAGTCCACATACATGAACCAACTTCAATCACGTCCACCGTGTCACCGTATCTTGCCTGTTACAGACACATTGCTTCAGTATCGCACGGAGATAAAGTGCGAGATAGGATAGATAGAAATCATCCTATGGCTCTTCCATTGTTTCACCTCAATCCTTTTCCTTGTAGTAGTAGTTACACACTGTTCCGTAGGTGTTTTTGACCATGGGGTCTATTACAAGTATTGCGCGCATGGATATTGGACCCGTTGGACATTTGGATCAGCCAGTTCTGTCACTAGTACTACGCACTTGGCCATGCATGTTAAACCTATTTGGACATTGAGAGCAGCCGCTAGTCCTATCACTAGTACCATGCTTTGTGTCGTCTGTGTGGAGTCGTTTGAAAGATCTCAGCGCAGACTGCCATCGGTTCATCGATCGTCTTAAAGACCCCTCTCTCTCTACCCTCTCTCTCTCTCTCTCTTCATAAGATTATGTATGAATTACATACAGTCTGTGTGTGTGTGTGTGTGCGTGTGCGTGTGTGTGTGTCTGTGTGTCTGTGTGTCTGTGCGCGCACACGCATGCGAGTGTCTGAGCGTGTGTGGCAAACAAAATGAGGGAAAGTGGTTGTTTCTGTTTTGGAGGTTCAGTGAGTAGTTCGAAATGTATCCGCAGGCACCACAGAATCCCGTCTACCACGGGCGACAATCTCGTGGCTTAGACACAGCGATTCTGTAGCATCTTGTCCTTCCGGCACACCTTTCCAGCAGACTGATGTGACCCAAATAGAGGCCAGCCAGTATCTTCAGAAGAGACATCGCCAGAATGGCATCATCACATTCCCCTGATTTTACGTGGACAGATTCGAGGAGAGGGAGGGGGGATCTTAAAGCCTTCCTCCTCCCCCCCCCCCCTCTCTTCCTCTCCCCCGCGACCCCCAATCCATTTCTGTATATCATAATCCAGGCGATATAATCGATGGGTCTGTTGTTGTTGTTGTTGTTGTTTTCATTGGTTGTGGTAGTTTTGTTGGTGGTCTGTTGTTGTTGTTGTTGTTGTTTGTTGTTTTCATTGGTTGTGGTAGTTTTGTTGGTGGTCTGTTGTTGTTGTTGTTGTTGTTGTTTTCATTGGTTGTGGTAGTTTTGTTGGTGGTCTGTTGTTGTTGTTGTTGTTGTTTTCATTGGTTGTGGTAGTTTTGTTGGTGGTCTGTTGTTGTTGTTGTTGTTGTTGTTTTTTTGTTTGTTTGTTTTTTTTGGGGGGGATATAGAGCCTTCACGAGAAGATTTGTGGCACAAAATAACACCAGTGAAAAATAAAACGTGTGAATCCCAGCACACACCAAACCCAGCTTTGTAGCCTCATTCACACCTTCAACTCTCGCTTGACAATTAGTTTGATGTTCTTGCTCTGTCTTTGTCCCTTCGTCATGCAGCTTTTAGTCAGGGGATGTGTTCTACCTCCGTCAAAGTGATTATGTGTTCACCGGCGTCCGTTGGTGTGTCAAGAAGAATCTGAGGAAGAAAAAGCCATCTGAATCATGTAACAAAGCTTTACGGAAAGATTGAAAGTGTCAATTGGGACGAATCCATTGTCAACGAGAAGCCAGATCCGTTCAGCGATTTTACACCCCAAAAACTACAGAACCGATTCCAAGGAAACTAGGTGGAGAGATAAAAATATGGTCCATGAACAATTTTGGTGCGGATCCGTGGTGTGGATGCGGATTCAAAGG
>CM065714.1:101448442-101465942 GCA_033310375.1 Conus canariensis | reverse complement strand
AGCTAGTCTGGAACTCGTTTCCAGATGAAGAGCGGAAAATTACAGTAGTCTGCTGATAAAACCCACATAGAGTAGGACTCCCCCAGTTTTTATGTTTCTTCACTGTCGTAGGTCTTTATCTTCCTACATTGGCTTTCCATCTCAGCACAACCTCCATAGTACGGCATGGTAATCAACCAGTTGATTGGGGCCGTCCAAATGGATGATGAACGTGCCAATAATATTAGAGATAAGCTGACATGTCAGACAGCAGATAGCGCCAGAGGCGTGGTAGATTGTTGGATCTCTGGTGCTTCTGTTCAGAATGTCTGAATGGATAAACAAATGGATGAATGGATCGATAAGTGATATTCTGATTTTATCAAAGATCACTTCTTTTTTTTATTTCCCAGTTGTGTTAAGGATCAGCGTAAGCCAGTTAATTGATTCGAGGAGCTACTAAAGATGGCGGACCTTGAGCAGAATGGTGCAGTTCCTGCATAACTTTTTTTTTTTTTTTTTTTTTTTTCATTTTCCAGTTGTGTTAAAGATCAGCGTAAGCCATTTAACTGATTCGAGAAGCTACTAAAGATGTCGGACGACACGTTGAGCAGAATGGTGCAGTTCCTGCAGCAGAACTACGGTCTGTTGGGAGCTGCAGCCCTCACTGGTGCCGGAGCGCTGGTGGCCTCCAACTATCTGTCCTCCAGGCCTGAAAGGGTTAAACCACCCGTGGACTTACGGCACCAGTCCGTCATTGTGGATGATAAGGTTTGTGTGTGTGTGCGCGCGCGGTGCGCGCGCGCGCGCGCGCGGTGTGTGTGTGTGTGTCTACCTGTCTTTCACTTGTGTCTGCGCGTGTGGTCTTCTTTATGCAAATTAACGTCTTTCCACCAGTAAAGTTGTCAGAAAATATGCCGAAGGGTATGGAATGTGCTTGTGAATCTGTTGGATTGCATGCATTGAAAATGTTTTATATGTACATCCGCTCATGACGATGATTGTACGTATACATTGAAATCCACAATACAGTACAACAAAAGTAAGAAACAAGTTACTCCATCATTTCTTCTTCGTGTGACCTGAAAAGGAATTAGTGTGCTGTTTTATTTTCCCTCACTTACAAATGGGATAACTGGGAAGATAGAAAAATAATGTGTTTGGTTTTAATCATTACACTGGGTATTTATTATATCCAAGTCCACCTTTGCCTTCATCAGTTCGTGTAGTTCATTACTTTCGTTAGTTCAGGTATAGCCTTTTTTCTGTTCGTGAAGTATATGATATTCAATTCTTTGGTGGGTTACCTTCTTCAGTTAGTGCAGTTTAAGGCCATCTTCAGTCTGTGTAGTTTTTGACTCTCTACAGTTTATTTACAGTTTTTTTTCCAGTTCGTGTCAGTCGTTTATAGTTTCTTCAGTTTGACAAATTTATTGCTATCTTCAATCTTTCTGGTTCATAGGTCTCTTCAGCTCATTTAATTCATTGCTTACTTCAAATTGTTTAGCTGATAACTTTTTTTTCATTTCGTATAGTTTATAGCTTTATTTAGTTCGTGTAGTTCATTGCTGTTTTAGAGTTGAGACATAGCTTTCATTCGGTAGTGCAGTTAGTAGTGTTCTTCCGTTAGTGTAGCTGATAGCTTTCTTCCGTTAACATAGCTACTGTTTTTCTTCAGATACATATTGTTCTTCGGGTCGTTTACTTAGCAGCTTTTCTTCTGTTCGTGTATTTCATATCTTTATTCGGAAATTTTGCAGCTTTCATCAGTAGTATAAACGGTAGCTTTCCTCCTTTGGTACAGGTAGTAGTTTTCTTCAGGTAATAAGACAGGTAGCTTTCTTCAGTTGGTGTAGTTTATAGCTTTCTTCATTTAATGTAGTTGGCAGCTTCATGTAGTTTTGAGTTTTCTTCCATTTCAGAGGGGTATTAGCATTCTCCACTTTGTTTAATGCATACCTTTCTTCAGTTAGTATAGTTTTTAGCTTTCTTCGGATAGTATACCTGGTAGCGTTCTTCTGTAAGTGTCTGTATATCTTTCTGCTATTTGTACTGTCCTTTCTTCGAAGCTGATGTATTTGGAGCGTTCTTCAGTTAATGTAGTTTTCTTCACATAGTTTAATGGGTACCTTTCTTCAATCAGTGTTACTCGTAGCTTTCTTCCGTCAGTCTCAGCGATAGTCTTCTTCAGTTAGTGTAGGTTGTAGTGTTCCTCAGAATGTGTTATTGGAAGCTTTCTTCAATCAGGTGTGTGTGTACTTTAGGTAGTGTAGTTTGTAGATTTGTTTTTACGTTAGAATAGTTTGTAGCTTCGTTCAGTTATTGTAGTGTGTGCATTGTCACATTTGGTGTAGTTTGTAGCATTCTTAGCTTCGTTCAATTGTTGTAGTTTGTGCATTGCCACATTTAGTGTAGTTTGTAGCGTTCTTCAGTTAGTTTTGTTTGTAGTTTCCGTCCAATTTCTTCTTCAGCTCGTGTACTTTGTACCTTCCTTCAGGTAGTGAGGTTTGTACCTGTCTTTAGGTTGGGTCATTTGTAGCTTCACTCAGGTAGATAGTTTGTAGATTTCTGCTGTTTATACGTTTGTAGCTTTCTTCAGTTTGTGTAGCTTGAAGTCATTTTCCCCCGTTATTGTGGTGTTATCAAGCAGTGAAGTTTGTAACTTCCTTCAAGTGTAATTTGTAGTTTTCTTCCAGTAGTATAGTTTGTAGCTTTTTTCAGTAAGACTATTCTGCAACTGTCTTCATAGGTATCTTAGTATTTTTTTTCAGGTAGTGGAATTATAACTGTTTCTAGTTAGTTTAGATAATAGTCTAGCCGACTGACTGACACGGAGTGAGTGAGAGCTTTGTACGTGGATTACAGGACAGGATACGAGCAAGCAGGCTTCTTGATGATCCTCACGTGTTGATGACGTATCTGTATGACGACACCAAAACGACCTATGAGGCATTTCTTCGTGGTCTGCGAGTATCAAGTAAGCTTTCGAATTTGTGTACATCATCTGCTAACGAATTGCCCCAAACCCAAAGAAATGACAGTGAAAGCTCCCATACATCATTGAGCGAAAAACAGAATTTCAGAATATTTTTCATTAATAAATCACGAAGGACGGGGGTGGGGGTTGGGGTTGGGGGTGAATCTTGTGTGTTTTTGCCAGTAAACCACAAAGGTGAAAAAAAATTCTACACAACTGTCATAAAACACACCACACACACACACACACACACACACACACACACACACACACACACACACACGAAAGGGGTGGAAAAAAGTCCAGAAGCATCATTAATGAATAAGCTACAGAAGGTCAAAACAGAAATTCTATGTCATTCGTTCAGAAGATTTGAAGGATTAGAACTAGATTTACGACTATCATACATTATTCCTTAACTGAAGTAAGGACTACTATGTTGATAAATCAGAAACGAGAGGAGGGAGGAGGAAGGGGGTTGGGGGGGGGGGGGGTGAGCTCCCATGCGATCATATGTGAATTAGAAAACGCCATTTTGTGTGCGTTCATACGCATGAATGTGCGTGTGTATGCGTGTACGTGCGTGCATGCGTGCGTGCGTGTGCCTGTTTGTGCGCGTGCAGGTGTGTGTGTGTGTGTGTGTGTGTGTGTGTGTGTGTGTGTGTGTGTGTGTGTGTGTGTGTTTGAAATTGCACATTGTTTCACACTGGCCATCTCTCCTCTCTCTCTCTCTCTCTCTCTCTCTCTCTCTCTCTCTCTCTCTCTCTCTCCACAGACAATGGACCATGCCTTGGAGCCAGGACCGGTCCCGAGAAACGGTACAGCTGGTTGACTTACCAACAGGTGAACACGTCACAATAATTATAATGAATCGTGCCAGTTAAAATCCTCCCATTAAATCTTCCCCCTTTTTCAGGCGTGTTTTTTTTTTTCAACCCATAACTTTTTTCGTTGGTATTTAGGGGTCGTTGTCTCGACTACTACTCCCAAAAGATTTCTTTTTTGACGTAGCACATGGGATCATAAATTGTACCAGTTTAAAGTAGTACAAGCTAAGATATATGTTAGGTCTGTTTAGCTTCATTTTGTGGCTAACGCAGTATAAAGACGCCCGTTGATGAGTCGTCTGGCCTTGACCTATGAGCGAGCCAAGTCAAGTCAGTGTCCTGTCATTTTTATGCCCAAACACTCAACAAGAATGACCGACTTTTGCTCTGTTTCACCTTGACCTGATTTTTTTTCTTTTTACATACAACATGCAGGTGTTCGCGTTTATCCGTTGTAGCCCCTATACTTACAGTACAACGGATATTTACTGATAATAACTTCAAAAACGGTTATCGGCCTCTTTTTACCAACTATCTTCTTCGTCGTTGGCGCGAATCAGACTGCTGAACTGAGCTTTTGATAACTGCCAATCGACGGATTACGTAACCTGAGACATTACAATGAAATTGCTATAAACAGAAACAAATGCAGGTTTTGTTTGTTTGGTAGTTTTGTTTTTGTTTTGTTTTTAAATAACGTGATTCTGCTTCCTTCTTTTTAACCTTCACTTCCCAATGAATACAGACGAGACAAGTGGTGCCTGTAAGGGCTGAAGGTTAAAAAGAATTTTTTTTTTTAATTCAGGCATCATAAATAGTGACGTTTTCTACATGGTGCTTTAATTTATCCGCACAGTATACTCTCTAAACCATGTGTACTTGTCTCACTCAGTCGCCATATTCGCCAAAATGAGGGACAGATTACGAGAAGGGGGATGATCCCCAGTTCTAATGCCTCCTAGGGATCCCAAACTGTTTCACTCGTGGGGCTGACATGTCAAGGTCTTGTTCACACAAGGAAAGGGAAGGGTCGCGGCACATACCAACACCGGCGGAAGCGCGCTTTCGATCGGGGAATGTAGGGGAGATAAACTCGGCGACAGCTGAGACGAGTTTCATAGACGGGAGAATTGCGAGTGTGCTAGCTTACGCCACGCGCGAGGAATGTAAGAGGCGAGGGAAGAAAAGAAACGGGCGTGAGAAAAACTCAAACCAACAACATGACCACTCAACTTTTTCCCTAGAGTTCGATATTTTGATCGTCGTAGCCACCGATCAAGAAAGGTTACTACTTTTTGTACACCAATCACAGGACGTTTCAGCTGTCGGACATTTTTCCTCGCATGCGAGAGAACCCCGAGACATTCCAGCAAGATTTCGCACATTCTAAATCCCGCGCCCCACAAGAGAGCGCAATGAAACGCTGACACCTGCCAAGCAAGCGAGAATGCTTACCGCGCTCTCTGTGAAATGCTTTTTAGCTTGTGAGCAGCGCAAGACAATGATCCCATCGTATGTCTGCAGTGCTACAAGTAAAACCATTTTAAAACGCCCGAGTAGCTGGCGCCTTTGCCCCCATTCCATCGGTTTTGAGATTAGATCTCTCTTGTCTCTCTCTCTCTCTCTCTCTCTCTCTCTCTCTCTCTCTGCCCTCCACCCTACCCCACCCTACCCCCGCTACTATGTTTCTCTTCCCCCTTTTCCCCATTCCCCCTTTCTGTTTGTCACACCATCTTTTGTCTGTCTGTCCGTCCATCTGTGTGTGTGTGTGTGTGTATGTGTGTGTGTGTGTGTGTGTGTGTGTGTGTGTGTGTGTGTGTGTGTGCATTTGCTTATGTGCGTTTGTGTTTGCAGGTGCTGGACAAGGCCCAGTGGTTCGCCTCAGGTCTGCTAGCCAAAGGTCTGGTTCCTGCCAACACCACCTTCGTTGGGATCTACAGTGGCAACTGTGTGGAGGTGAGGAAGTACTGAGTGACAGTGCAGTTAGCTCTGCCTCTTCAGGGGAAATGCGCCAGTAGAGTAACAGGCTCCCGCGGTCGTCCGATGCACGGGGTGGTCGTCACTGCAGTGGGACGGGTCAGGCGTCAGCATTCTTACGACTGTGGTTCCAGCAACTGTGCACGATGTCGCGGGCCCGTTCAATGGCCTGGTGCCTGTTCAGCTGTTCCCGTCCTATTCGTCTTCTTCCTAAGGGTGCCCTCCACCAAAGCGTTTGATATGAGGTTGGAAGGGGGAGAGAGAGAGATTAGCTACATGGCCCAACTAGTAGGGTTTTTTGTTGTTGTTGTTGTTGTTGTTTACACATGGAGGATACCGGAGTTTGATTTGAGTGCTTCCTGATTTCTTCGTTTACGATGAAGGCGCTCTGCTTAATGCACAGGATCTTTGTAAGGGATTTTAAAGTCGAAGGCATCAGGCTGCTTCTCTTTTTCAGGTGGCATGTTTCGCAATTGCACGTTGGGGCTAACAACCCATTTCAGTTATAACATCTCAGCTTGGTTTTCAGTAAAAACTTCTTTTACGACTAGATCTGACTGGGTTGGTGAAACGATTCAAAGACTTTTTCCGGTTCTGTACAGTTCAGATTATTGGTTTCATCATGCTTATTGATGGAGCTTCACAGGTATGTGAAATCTTCGTCAACGTCGATCTTATTATGCACTATGAATAGGCCTATGTCTTTTTGTGGATCATGGTTGCATGACACCATATTCTTCGTCTTCTGTCCAGTGATGAAAGCACCGATCCCTCTTGCCGCTTCATCGGTGGCATCCACTAGTTCTTGTGGACTCCCTGGACTGTGTGACATTACTACAATATCACCGACAAAGTTGGGAGCCACCAGATTGTGTCATATCGCTCGATGTCGTTGGCTGTTGCTGTCTTCAGTATCAGCCACTAAAGATGGCGCCAGTAGCTGCTTCCAAATGCGTAGTAGATTACAATAAATCTTCAGTTTTTATGATTAAAACGTCGTGAAATAACGTTTTTTTTTTTCTTTTCAAAGATTGGTTGCCTTCTCGGAGAAAGTCCTTACTGCGTCATACTCTGTGTTTGGCAACAACCAGCTGGGCCCATAAATAGCTTGATGTGTGCAGAAGACGGGAAGACCAAACTGCTATTTTTATCGAGAATAGATCCCATTCGAAGAAAATGGCTGCATTCTAAAAAAAGAAAATTGAAAGGGCTTCATTATATTTGTAAATATTATTCCTGTGCCCTAGTGTCATACCCGTCAGCTCCTGTGGACGGCGCACAAGGTGAATTTGATAGCAGACAACAGCATGTGACAGATAATGATTGCACGTGCAAAATCATGACTCTCGATGGGAAAAACGACCCTATAGCCAAAATACAGTCGTTCACAGAAATGAGTATATCTGAGTTTTTCTTTTCATTATTCTTTTTGATCGTTTTAGATGAGTCACTGTGCAAATCCGCGTGTAGCCAAAAGGATAGCTCGATGTTGGACTTCTAGGGCGAATGCTCGTGAATCATGTCAGTTTGGGTTCATTACCATGGTCATATCGCAAAGGAACTATCTAAGATATCAGTGGTAAGCTATGGGATTGTGCATTCTGTACTTTCATACTCTAATCACAACCAGTCTTTTCATTATCGTTTTAGCTCGGGCATTTGTAGTAGATGGTAGTATATCATTGTCGCCATTGTCTTAATCGTCATCCTCATTACCACATGTGTGTGGTTTCAGTGGACTATGGCAGATTTGTGTTTATGCATTTTGTATATAGGCAAATCATCTACATCTTCGTTGTTGTCGTCGCTGTCGTCGTCGTCATCATCATCATCATCATCATCATCATCATCATCATCATCGTCACCACCATCACCACCACCACCATCACAACCACCACCATCATCATTATCATCATCATCATTGTCATTATCCTCTAGAGCTATCTTTTTATTCTGTGTGGACAGCACCAGACTGGGTTTCAATAATATGATCTTAGATACTCGTACATCGTCGTCCTCCTCAACGTAATCGGTCATCATCGGTCCGTCACTTCTCTAATACATCATCCATCTATTCATCATCCACCCTTCACCAGCACGCCCGTACAACCACCCGAAGCCAATACATCAATCATCCACCTATCCATCTATAAATCATTCATCAGTCACCTATTATTGGTGCATTATACATACATCCAACCAACTAGACCCTAACAGTCCGTCCATCTATCCACCCACCCTCGGATCCTGTCACCTACGAACACATCGACCTTCCCCACGATCCGTTCACTTACCCTCCATCCATCCACCTACGACTCGTACACCCACCCACCCAGTCACCCACCCAGCTATCTGTTCGCCTACTCATCCAGCCACCCGCCGAACTATCTGTTCGCATGTCCATCCACTCATTCTCCTTGCGATCTGTTCGCCTATCCATCCAAATGCCCACTACCCAACGATCCGTTCACCGACCCATTCTTTCACACACCAACAATGGGTTCACCATCTAGCCACTCACCTGTCAATATGATGATGATGATGGTGATGATGATGATGACGACGACGACGATGATGACGACAACGATGATGATGATGACGACGATGATGACGATGATGATAATGATGATGATGATGATGACAATGAGGATGAGGATGAGGATGACGACGGTGTACAGCTGTGATGTACTATTATGTTCAGTGGGCAGTGGCCGACCTGGGCTGTCAGATGTTCTCTATGGTGCCCGTGCCCCTCTATGACACACTGGGCATCGAGGCCTGCAAGTACATCATCAACCAGAGTATGTCCCTTCTTCTACCTTCTTTTTGCTGTCGTTGTTCTTATAGTTGTTGGTGTTGTTGTTGGTGGTGGTGGTGTGTGTGTTGTGTGTGTGTGTGTGTGTGTGTGTGTGTGTGTGTGTGTGTGTGTGGTGTGTGTTAGAGATAGAGAGAGAGAAATCGTGTGTTTGAGTGTGTGCGTGTGTGTGTGTGCGTGTGGTGGTGTGTGTGTGTGTGTGTGTGTGTGTGTGTGTGTGTGTGTGCGTGCGTGCGTGCGTGCGTGCGTGCGTGCCACTGATATTCTATTGTTCCTTTAAGATACAACCATTGTAATGAGCCCAAATTGACATGGACCACGAGCATTCGTCCTAGAAGTCCAACATCGAGCAGTCATTTGACTACGCGCGGGTGTGTGTGTGTGTGTGTGTGTGTGTGTGTGTGTGTGTGTGTTGGTGTGGTGTTTGCGTGTAAGAGACAGACAGACAGACAGACAGACAGACAGAGACAGAGACAGGGAGACGGGGCGGCAGATAAAGTACTATTAAGTGCCATCTTCATCAAGTACAGACACTCAATGAGCTTGTCATGGAAAGATAAGTGAAACAGGCAGGTAGAAGGATGGACAAAGAAAGATGGAGAAACAGTCGGAGTCATGATCAGAGAGACAGACACAGAGAGTATCCGAGCAGACAGAGGATACAGAACAACAGACAAACAGATGCAGAGACAGAGAACCCCACCCACCCACACCCTTATTCCCAAAGATGACCACTGAAGAAAACCCAACCTCTGTCTCTCGGCAGCGGAGCTGTGCACGATAGTCTGCGACGACGTCAGCAAGGCTAGCCGCTTGCTGCAGGACGCCCACCAGCTGCCCTCCCTGAAGAGGTTCGTGCTCATCGGCAACGTTCTGCCCGACGACCTCAAGAAAGCAGCAGAAGAACGCAACGTGGAGGTCATCCTGTTCAAGGACTTGGAGGTAGGGTAGAGAAGGAAAGCAGGCTAGGAATGTCATTTTCTATTGTTCAAAAAAAAAAAAAAAAGGGGGGGGGGGGGGGGGGGGGGGGGGGGGAGGGGGGAGTCGAGGAAGTGGATGGGAGACGAGCTTCTTTGTATGTTTGGTTGGATGGTGAGATTTACGTCCTTTCATTCTTCAGTAGTTCAGGACCCGTTAAACGGACTAGAGACTGTGCAAAAGTTGTGGGCGTGAATATTTGGGCAACATTAAGCTTTCATGTCTACACATATGTTGTTTAGCTCTACAATGGTACCACCAATTTCTTCGTGCTGGGCGCTGAGGCGATGTAAGACCGTAACCACAGGCACTTTGTATATTATTCTTGAAGCCGGTTACTTATGCGTGTGGCACGTGGTGGGTGGCGTAAGTGCAAGCAGCAGAAATGTTCTCTACCTTTGGTTATGAGAGTGAAAGGGTTCTGTACTTTCCTTTTTCACTCACTGCATTCGTTCGCGGTGCGAACCTGGAGGGGCGGAAATTCACCTGGTTTGACGATTTGACTGCGAAGCTGACGGTCGTGAGTTTGAACCACACACCAGGTTGGATGGTTTACGGTTTGGAACTTCTCTGTCCACGCGTAGTGGGTTCAATTCAAGGACGCAGACGGAGAGGGACGGCTGCTTTCCATACTGTCATGCTCCGGACACGGTGAACCTGAAACAGTTCACTGACCCCCCCCCCCCCCCCTCCTGCCCACCCCCGGCCATCAGCCTGCTGGCCATTGGTCTTCATCTCACGTGGTGTGAAGGGTTATCGCGTGACGACGAGGATGTGGTGAGACGGATGATGATGACTAGGAGAAGGAATTTTTTTTATGTGGCGCTGTTTTCCTGTCGAAAGACTCGCCGCGCTTTATATGAGAAAAAGTAATCGCATATTCACACACACACACACACACACACACACACACACACACACACACACACACACACACTCGCGCGCGCTCGAACACATGCACACACAACACAGCACACGCACGCTTACACACAAACACACACAACACACACACACACACACACACACACACACACACACACACACACACACACACACACACACTCACACAAACCACACACAATCACACACACATGCACACACACGCGCGCACGCACGCGTGCACACCCACACACCCACACCATATACACGACGCGCACGCACGCATGCACGCGTGCACATGCGCTCGCATACATACTCAGAAAGATATTGTTTATATACGGCCTTAAACCAACGAAAGAATGTGTCGTCGTTCAAAATGAATGAAGTGTTCACAGTTTTGCTGTGTCAATGGCTAGGCAGGGTTGTCAGTCCTTTGTCTGTCACGAAAGAAGAAGTCCTTTGATTTAGTATCTCCCATGTATGTAGACTTACTCGACTTTACAATCCTCTAGGCAATTTTCAGGCAGACATCGAAGACTGATATGGTTAGAGACCAATGGAGCGGATGATTGTGATCAGAGCAGTTTGGATTGAGTGAAACCTGTCGTCCCGTTCTTTTGCAGGTTCTGGGAGAAAACAATAAGCAGGAACCAAAGGTCAGTCTTTTTTTTATTATTTCTCAGTGGTAGACTGTTCGTTAATGTGCGTCACTTTCCCTCTGCCGCAATCTTTATGTGTCTCTCTCAGTGCCACCGCTAGGTCTCTCTCTCTCTCTCTTGCTCACAAGCACGCACTCGCACACACACACAGACACACGCGCACACGCACGCACGCACGCAACACACACACACACACAACACACACACACACACACACACACACACACACACACACACACACACACATGCACGCAGTGACAGCCCTTATATGGCCCTGTGCGGTCGGCTGGGCTGTAATATGAACACATGTGAGTGTGTGTGTGTGTGTGTGTGTGTGTGTGTGTGTGTGTGTGTGTGTGTGTGTGTGTGTGTGTGAAAGACAGAGAGAGAGAGAGAGAGAGAGAGAGAGGGGGGGGGGGGGTTTAGAGATTAGATATTTTAGACTACTGGCCCGAATGGTTGAGTGAGTGACAAGGCATATCCACGTACTTTTGTGTACGCGTGTCCGTGTGCAATGGCTGCATATGAGTGCGCGTGTTTGTATGTATGTGTCTGCATGTTTGGCACTCACAGAGAGTGAGAGATGGCGGAGGCGCCCGCGAGAGAGAGAGAGAGAGAGAGAGAGAGAGAGAGAGAGAGAGAGAGAGAGAGAGAGAGAGAGATTGTTTCGGTCAAAATCCAAGCAGGCAGTATTAGAAATTGTACAATTTGACGTCAGCTGGGAATAAAGACGTTCATTAAAAACGTATTGTTTTCAGCCCCCAAAACCGGAGGACTTGGCAACACTGTGTTACACTAGCGGAACCACAGGTGAGTTTTGTATTAATCATCTACAACAGAAAGAAAATCTCAAAGAGGCATGGAGAAATAGCTTGAACAGTTCAAATAGAAGTACAGTCACTGTTGCTCCTGCACGGAAGCAAAGGCCCTTAACTCCACGTCACAGCTGGTGGGGCTACCCACTCGGCTAACTAACCTACATAAAGAAGAAGGCCTGTACAGATGAAAGAGATTTGTCTGTCTGTCTGTCTGTCTGTCTGTCTGTCTCTCCCTTTCCTCCCTCCCCCTTCCTCCAGCCCCTCCCCTCTATCTTTGTCACCATTTCCTTATCTCTCTGCTTCTGTCTCTTTCCCTCCGTCCCTCCTCCCTCCACCTCTGTATCTCACTGTCTCTCCTTCTCCATCCTTCTGTCTGTCTGTCAGTATGTCTGTCTGCCTGTCTCTGTCTGTCTGTCTCTCTATATCAGTCTTTCTCTCTGTCTCTCTCTCCCTCTCTCTCTCTCTCTCCCTTATTCTCCCTCTTTCTCTCCACCTTCCCCCTCCCTCCCTCTTCCCCTCCCTCCCTCTTCCCGTCCCCTCTCTCTGTCACGCCCTTTCCCTCCCTCCCTCCAACTCGCCTCTCCCTCTATCTCTATCCCTCCATTCGCCCCCCCCCCCCCCCCATTTCCTCCTCCCTCTTTCTCACCCTTTCTCCTTCCCTACCTCCCGTCTGTCTCCCTCCCTTAGCTGTCTTTTTCTATGTCTCTGTCTCTCTTCCTCTATCTCTCTGTGTCTCTCTCTATCTCTGTCTGTCTCTGTCTCTGTCTCTCCCTCTCTCTGTCTCTCGCGCCTCTCTCTCCCCCCACCTCTCTGTCTCTTCCCCCTTCTACCCCCTGCTCTCTCTCTCTCTCTCTCTCTCTCTCTCTCCTCTCTCTCTCTCTCTCTCGTCATGTATGCCATGACCTGCAGGGTCTTGCTATCACGTCCGGTCTGCCATGCCCCAAATGGCCGTCAGACGAGAGTCGGTTCACTTTTATGTTCTTTTTCTTTGTCCCTCTTTTTTCTCTTTGTCTTCCTGCTCGTCTTCCTGTCAGTCAGTCTGTCTGTTGTCAACCTGTCCCAGCAAGATGCAAAATAATATGATCATGCATAACTAACATAAAGGTACAATACGAATATATTATGATACACTACGAACAGCAAAATGCGGTCAGTACCAAAAAAAAAGTTATACTTTTGTTGTAGAATGAGAACAATACAGTGCACACTAACAATACAAACCCAGTGTATTTCTATGCAAAGTTGTACATACTACTTGAACAATAATCTCTTCTCCTCTCTCTCTCTCTCTCTCTCTCTCTCTCTCTCTCTTCAAGAGAGCGAGCACGCGAGCGCGCGCGTATGTTTGTGTGTAAGCGCGTGCGCATGTTCGTGTATACGCGCTTGTGTGCACGTTCGTGCGTGCTTGTGCTTGGGCTTAAAACACTGCGCCCGTTTTCATGCCGTGATGATTCAGTCTGTATTAGTTTGTCGATTCACCCCGCCACATCCCCCCACCTCCATCTCCCGCGCCCGTCCCTCACCCCACCCTACCCCTTTAATGAACTGTAAAGCCCTTGGGGCGTTATTTAGATTGTGAGCAAGAAATGTGGAAGATGGCGATGGCGATAACGCAGTGCAGGCAGCCAAAGACAATGCTGCACAGTGTTATGCATATCAGCAGCATCTTGCGAGGAGGAGAAGTGCAACTCGCCAACGCGCAGTATAGAGCAACACAGCAGCGTACACTGTCATGTGACCGCCTTGGCTTAAGGCTGCGTCAGGCCAATTGACATAGGCTAGAACACCAAGGCTACGTCAAAATGTTGTTATGCTCTGCATAGTTATGCGGGGATTGTCTTCAGTTGTGACAAGCTCCTAGCATAACATTACCAGTCTCCAAAATCCCCCGAAGTCGGAGTGTGCTGCCCAGTGGCGGGGTAATCAAAAACGGTCACACACGTAATGTTCTCATCCCCAGCTGATGCATTAATTTTGTACCATAGTGTTCAAGTACTTCGGCTGTTTGGATGATCCCTGGAGTCTTTTAGCCAGGGTACAACAACAACAACAACTGCCATGTGAGGCACGGGACAATTTGTCACAGGGGCTGTGGTGAATCTTATCCCGTTGCACAGTGTGCGCACGCTGGCCAGAATAACGTGTCAAGGATGGTCAGTTTGACCAAAAAAGTTCTCCGGTCGGTTCCTACAGCACAATGCAGAACAGTGCAGTAAACTACAGGGTAATACAATATAACACAGCATAACACAACATGACAGAACAGTGCAGTAAACTATATGGTAATCCAATATAACACAGCATAACACACCATGACAGAACAGTGCAGTAAACTATAGGGTAATACAATACAACACAGCATAACACACCATGACAGAACAGCGCAGTAAACTATAGGGTAATCCAATACAACACAGCATAACACACCATGACAGAACAGCGCAGTAAACTATATGGTAATCCAATACAACACAGCATAACACACCATGACAGAACAGCGCAGTAAACTATAGGGTGATCCAATACAACACAGCATAATACACCATGACAGAACAGCGCAGTAAACTATAGCGTAATCCAATACAACACAGCATAACACACCATGACAGAACAGCGCAGTAAACTATAGCGTAATCCAATACAACACAGCATAACACACCATGACAGAACAGCGCAGTAAACTATAGGGTAATACAATACAACACAGCATAACACACCATGACAGAACAGCGCAGTAAACTATAGGGTAATACAATACAACACAGCATAACACACCATGACAGAACAGCGCAGTAAACTATAGGGTAATACAATACAACACAGCATAACACACCATGACAGAACAGCGCAGTAAACTATAGGGTAATACAATACAACACAGCATAACACACCATGACAGAACAGCGCAGTAAACTGTAGGTTAATACAATACAACACAGCATAACACAACATGACAGAACACAAGACATCACAACAGCATTCCACACAACAGCGCAACACAACGCACACAACACAACACTACTCCTCTGAGCATCATACTGATGCGACACATAGCATCGTTCCGCACAACAGCATTCCACACAACACAACACAACACAACACAGCACAGCACAACACAACACAACACAACACAACACAACACAACACAACTCGGCACCATACAACACAACACCCCCACATTATTCCACAAAACACGACAGCATTCCACACAACACAACATGACACCACAAAACACAACACTACTCAGCACCATATCACTGCGACACACAACATCATTTCCACAAAACGCAACAGCGTTCCACACAACATACCATGGCAAAACAGAACCCAACTAAGCACCATACAATACAACACCCCACACCATTCCACGAAACACGACAGCATTCCACACAACACAATACAGCACAACACAACTCCATTCAGCTCCATACAACACAACCCCAGACAACACAACACAACACGACACGACACGACACGACACAGACATCAATAACATCAAAATGAAAACCGGCAAACGATTTCTGCGTACTACTGCGGTGGTGTCTAGCTGCCGGTGCAATGTTACACCATACGAAAACAACGCAGGCCCTTTGTGATCTGTTTGTCCAGGGGACCCCAAAGGGGTGATGCTAACTCACGACAATCTCGTCATTTTCCTATCGTCTGTGTACTTTCAGGCCAAGGTCAGTGTATAGTTCAGTGCATGGTGTGTGTGTGTGTGTGTGTGTGTGTGTGTGTGTGTGTGTGTGTGTGTGTGCGCGCGCGCGCGCGCGCGCGTGCGTGTGTGTGTGTGTGGTCATGTGTGTGTGTGTGCCCGCGCGCGCGTGCGTGCGTGTCAGTGTGTGTGTGTGTGTGTGTGTGTGTGTGTGTGTGTGTGTGTTGGGAAGCAATATGATAACTGCATGATATGTGAAAGCAGTCGTTGTTAGATTGACGAGTTTATCTTTGGGAAGATCTCTCTCTCTCTCTCTCTCTCTCTCTCTCTCTCTCTCTCTTCTCTCTCTCTCTCTCTCTCTCTGTGGATGTGGTGTATGCAGTCAGGTTTAGAGCTGATGTGTCTGTCTTTTGGAAGCTGTATGAGATCATATATGTACGCAGTCAGTGTTAGATCTGACTTAGTCATCTTTGGGAAGCTGTATAGATCCGTGTGATGTGTACAAGCGATCAGTGTCAAATCTTACGTGTTTACCTTTGGGAAGCAGTATGAGATCTGTGACATGTGAACATGTAGTCACTTTTGACTTGACGTATTTCAGTCTTTGGGAACTTTCTCAAGGGCATATGATGTGTGTTTGTTTGATGAATATTTTTAATGATGAAATGTATTTCTGTGATGTCTATTCGCAGTCTTTAGATCTGACCCCCAATGATTTGCACGTCTCCTATCTGCCACTGGCTCACATGTTTGAACGAGGTGTGCATGTAAGTGTATTCTTTATGTTCCACTTTCTGCCAACAATAAATGCCAGAAGCGTGTCTTTCAGGACTTTTTTTCTGCATTTTCTGTTAAAAAGAATTAAAAAAAAAACATATATCAAAAGAAAGTGTTAATTCATCTTGCTTACTATAAGTTCAAAGCCTATAGTCTGACTATATGGATTTCAAACAGGAAATTTATATTTGTTTTCCAAGTGATTTAAAAAAAAACATAACTTTACGAGGCTGCATTAAGAAACAGGTCGTTGTTCGAAATAGTTTAGGTCGACTATGGATAGGCCTACCAGTTCTCGCAAATATACTCACATACAGACATCCATCCACACATGCAGTTGCACAAATGGGAACACACACTCATACAGAAATGCTCTCCACCCCACTCTCTCTCTCGTATGCACGCGCACACTCACGCGCGGGCACACTCATGCACGCGCGCGCGCACACACACTCGCATGTACTATGATGTAGGGAAAGAAATCAGACGTGGGCGCGCGGGCGTGCTTGTGTGCGTGTGTGCGTACGTGTGTGTGTGTATGTGCGTGCGTGCGTGCGTGTGTGTGTGTATGTATGTGTGTGTGTGTGTGTGCAGCTGATGATCTTCATGCACGGAGCTCAGATCGGTTACTTCAGCGGGAACATCCGACAGCTGACAGCAGACCTGATGGAACTCAAACCCTCCCTCTTCCCCACCGTGCCTCGTCTCCTCAACCGTATGTACGACAAGGTGAGGACCCAGTCACATGTCGGCTGGAAACAAACAGACCGGGGAAAAAACAAGATGCAAAGCATATAAACGTACTGCCAGTTTATCGTGAGTACGACGTCACAATCAAACATGCGTCGTAATGTATTTCGTCACTTCGGCTTATGACACAAAGAAGCTTTGGCGTCATTTTTGTTTGCGTTATCATTTTCTAGATATTCCATAAAGAAGAAAAACCGTTTTGGGCCATTATAGCCGTTAGTAACGGCTATTCTGGTAAAGTAAAACATCGGGCATCATCCGTGATCCATAATGAACATACCTACAAATTTTCAGAAAGATCGGCCCAGAAGTTTTGTCTGGAGCGAGTGGAACACATTTTGACCACGGACAGACAGACAGACACGCAGACTGACAGACAGCATTTCTTCGTTCCCATTGTAAAGTACTC
>CM065714.1:101418442-101443442 GCA_033310375.1 Conus canariensis | reverse complement strand
GGGAAGGAGGGGGTTCTTTCATTCTTTTATGTGTTCTGTGTATGCCGAGGGGAACAAAGGGGAGGTGTGGTCTTTAACTGTGTTCGTATACTAAGCGTGTCTGACAAACTGGAAGCAGAATCCTTGATTGTGTATTTTGTTTGCAGTTGTGCTTTTTGTACTCCCAGTTCTTATAGAACAGAGAGTACTTTACAGTGGGAACGAAGAAATGCTGTCCGTCAGTCTGTGTGTCTGTCTGTCTGTCCGTGGTCAAAATGTGTTCCACTCGCTCCAGACAAAACTTCTGGGCCGATCTTTCTGAAAATTTGTAGGTATGTTCATTATGGGTCACAGATGATGCCCGATGTTTTATTTTACCAGAATAGCCGTTACTAACGGCTATAACGGCCCAAAACATTTTTTCTTCTTTATTGAGTATCTCTTTATGACGCATGTTTGATTGTGACGTCAAATACATTATGACGCACGTTTGATTGTGACGTTTTTCAGGAAGATGAACTGGGAGTACGTTTACATGCTTTGCATCTTGTTTGCTCTGTATTGGATGTACTGTAAAGGATTGAATGTAAAGGAAATGATGACTGCAGTACACATTATTTTGTTCTACAATAGACATGATGTAAAGGAGACCAGGTGTCTTACTTGTAAAGAGACCGGCAGATAGAAGTGTGTAATAATTTGTTCTATTCGTTAGGTGGCCTATTAACACCTTAAATCCTTCACACAGTATTTGTTCTCTGTCAGGCATACAAATGAGGTAACTGGACGACATCAACAACAACAACAAGACGTGATTGAAAGTTTGAGAGAGTACCATACTGGATACAGCGTGAAAACGACAACAATTTAAGATAAAGAGAATGAAAACATACTCAGCTTGTTTTGTTTCTGATCTACTGTACAGGCGATAATGTCATAAGATGGGGTATCTGAACGAAAAGTGCACCGCTCAGTGATATACTATGTGCTGTAAACCAGACGTAGTAAAACAGAGTGAGTAGATGAACATACCGTCATTGGAACTGTCAGTCGATCGACATTGTTGATCTGTTCTCCATTATGCATGCTGCAATAAGAGATAAAGTATTCTTTAGTTATTTATAAGTATATGAAATATATAGTGTGAGTTCCATGTTAGATGTGATGCAAAAAAACAACAACAACACACACACACACACACACACACACACACACAAAACCCGTAGTAAATTAGAATGACAAGAAAAGTGAACACTGTATGTTCTAAACTGATCTGTTCCAGGTGTGCTGTAAAGGAGGTAACATAATGAAAGGCTATTACCGGAATCCGGAGAAAACGGCCGAAGCCTTGGATGAAGACGGTTGGCTCCATAGCGGTGACATCGGCGTGTGGCTGCCCGTGAGTTCTGTGGCCTGGGACACGTTTTCATAAATTTACAGTCTGATTTTTTGTGTGGACATGTGTGCATGCCTGTAGTTATGTAGGCCAGTTCAGTTACCATAATTATGTATGCTCGAAACGGAATCGTGCATATATGCATACATTCACACACAAGAGCACACACACAGACACTTGTGCACGCATGCATGCACACGCACGCATACACACATGCACGCACGCACACATGCATGCACGCATGCACGCGCGCACGCACAGACAGACAGACAGACAGACAGACAGACAGACAGACAGACACACACACACACACACACACACACACACACACACACACACACACACACACACACACCACCTCTCTCTCTCTGTTTCTCAGACAAGCTGCCTCTACAGACATGATAACATGCGCTTTGCTATAATATGTGAACCATACAAATGACCAGTTATATACAGAAAACAAAAGGTATTATATTTCTTTTGCAGTCAGTTTATGTAACCACTTCCCCAAACGCTCCCCCACTCTCCGCATCCCTTCCCCCCTCCACATGCCCTCCCATCTTTCTTCTGCCAGTTCTCTACCCAGTATTGATAGAAAACTACAAACACGTATTGAGTGAAGCATTAAATCAACATCTGTTTATATTTCTTTCAGAATGGAACCCTGAAAATTGTGGACAGAAAGAAGAATATTTTCAAGCTGGCACAAGTAAGTGGAATTCAAAACAATTTGAACACAACTGTATCAATTCCAGAATTCGTTTTCATGGTGCCCCACATCATCGTCATCATCAATATTCATCACTGTGATTGGAGGAACAGACAATGATAAAGAGCAAGATTGTATCTGTGAAGTCTCAGCCACAGCATTGATTAGCATCATTATCATGCCCTATGTGTACATCAGTGTGTGTGTGTGTGTGTGTGTGCATGCGTACATGCGTGGGTGCGTGTGTGTGTGTTCGTTCTTAACGACCTGTCACACCAGCGTACATACTAGCCATAATGCTCAATGTAGACATCAAAATTGCCAAGATGCGTATGCATTTACTTCAAAATGCTTTTCTCTTGTGGCAAAGGAAGCGGATTGATGTTCACTGTAGCGTCTTCATAGTAAACAGGAAACATTGCTGTGAAGGTTGCGTTGCAGAACGGAACCTGATCGCATCTGAAGTAGGTCATACGAACTAAAAAGATGTGCTGTATGACGCATGCCGTGTACATTAAAGGGCAAGCTAAGCAGTGTAAAAGCCAGTGTCTAACCAGCACTGAAAGAGCCGTATGCATGGAGTTGACCGAGACTTTGTCTGATAAGGGAGATAATTTCAATTTGTGGATCGTGTGATACTGGCGTTAAGTCCCTTTACCCGCTGATCTTTGCCATCATCTTCATTATCATTATTATTATTATCATTATCATTACCATCAGTAGTATTAGTATTATTATTGTTATTATTATTATTGTCATCATCATCATCATCAACATTGTTATTATTATTATTATTATTATCATCATCATCATCATCATTATTGTTGTTTTCTTTATTATTATTATTGCAGTTGTTGTCATGATATCATTCTCATCACAATCATCATAGTGATTATTATCCTCACATGCTGAGATGGTTGTGGTTTGCAGGGGGAGTATGTGGCGGTGGAAAAGGTGGAGAGCGTCTATCAGAAGAGTCGTTTTGTGGGCCAATGCTTTGTGGAGGGCGACAGTCTCAAGGTATTGAACCAAAGTTGGTGTGTAATGTTTGTATGCCAGTGAACATGCACATTAACTTTGTGCATGTGTATATTAACATGCGTATGTGCGCAAGCATAATTATGAGCATACGTGAGGGTGGAATTTGCATGCATTAGTTTGTGAATGAAAAATATATACACTGTAGTTGTATATTACACGCCTAGTTGCATGGGTTTTCACATGCGATGTCATACGATTTGTCCTAACTCATGGAACATTGAACAGAAAGATTCAAACCACGGTCATTACCAGTTTTATCCATACTTTCTCATTGTGTCGTTGTGTTTATTTCTCCTCAATTGTCTCTGACACAGAAACACTGATTTTACCATCTCCGTCCCGCAATCACCTTTTCTGTTTATCTCATCCTATGATTATTGTTCATTTTACGTCATTGCTACTTTTCATGTTGATGGTCATGGTTGTGGAACAGCCATATCTGATGGGAGTGTTAATTTTATGTGATTGCTACTCCTAATGTTGATAGTCATGGTTGCGGAACAGCCATGTCTAATGTGGTGTTAATTTTCATATAAGTGCTACCCCTCATGTTGATGGTTTTGGGTTGTGGAACAGCCATGTCTAATGTGGTGTTAATTTTCATATATAATTGCTACTCCTCATGTTGATGGTCCTGGTTGTGGAACAGCCATGTCTGATGGTGGTGTTAATGTTTATGTAATTGCTACTCCACATGTTGATGGTCCTGGTTGTGGAACAGCCATGTCTGATAGTGGTGTTAATGTTTATGTAATTTCTACTCCACATGTTGATGGTCCTGGTTGTGGAACAGCCATGTCTGATGGTGGTGTTAATGTTTATGTAATTGCTACTCCACATGTTGATGGTCCTGGTTGTGGAACAGCCATGTCTGATAGTGGTGTTAATGTTTATGTAATTGCTACTCCACATGTTGATGGTCCTGGTTGTGGAACAGCCATGTCTGATGGTGGTGTTAATGTTTAAGTAATTGCTACTCCACATGTTGATGGTCCTGGTTGTGGAACAGCCATGTCTGATGGCGGTCGTGGTGCCGGATGAGGAGGTGGTGAACGAGTTTGCCCGGGAGGCCGGTCTTCCCACAGACATGGACCAGTTCTGCCGGTCCCAGGTCAGTTTGAGTCCTGTTTCCGCCCACTTTTATATGCTGACCTGCCTGTCCTTAATCATGTATGGTCACACTTGTTCTAAAGGCACACTGTTGTAGATCTATTTATTTGTGGTGCCTGTTCGCCTTGGACACATACACTAAAGAGGAACTCATCAGTTTAGAGAGCACTTTCTTCTTCACTTTTCTTTTTTTTTAAGTCCTTCACATGCATTTCTGCTTCGCTCTTATTTTTCTTTTTTTTCCCCCCCTGGATTAACAAATGAAAATGATACATCACAGGTTGTAAGTCTGATAATTTTTGAGTGGATAAAATTCAAACTTGTATTTTCGTCTGTCTGGATCTTTTTTGTTGTTGTTGTTGTGTCTAAGGCTTTAGAATAAAAGAAAATGCTGTACCTGTTCACTGTGTCATTTCTGTAACTAACTTGCATACGACTACTACGAACCAAGGCAAGTCTTGTAGTCCTCGCTGTCTATCTCTCAGCAAGATCACTCGCAGGCAATTTAAAGGTCTTGATTAAAAGAAAGATATAAGATGCAAGACTGTTCTTGGTTAAATGTTTAGTTTCTGGGTGCAAAACTATCAAATAGCCAAATGGAACAAAAGACATTTGAAGCACATTAAAAAAAATTGGACTTTTAGCATCTGCAGCATTCGGGTTCTCCTTGCTGTTGCTGATTTCATGTTAATAGTAACTTATTTTCTCACAGAACAGACACTGTATGAAAAGACTGGATGACTGATTACATTCTTCCTTATAATGTTCCCAACTTCTTTCCTATCCATTTTTTTTAATTCAAGTCTTTGGTTTCTTTCTCCTTGTTCAGTTCTCAAAGGCAGCAGAAAATAGAGGAAACATCTGCTAAAAAAGAAGTCCCATGGTTTTTGTGCCGTTTACAGTATTTGATTTTTAAATGTAGTTACATGTTCGGCAATAATGCCATTCACTAGTTAATGATGCAATGCCCAAGACCCACATTTTGTAATGCCCAAATCTGGCATAAGAATCCCACAATAACACCAGACAGAAGCTGTCATTATTGATGTTCTTTACATGAATGAGTTGTATTTTGCTACTTTATATGTTAAATATGTGTACGTTGTTATGATGTTATATGGAAATATTGTTTTGAGCAAGTTCTTGTCCATCGTTAAAAAAAACACAACAACATGGTGTCAAAATACACTGCTCCTGTAGTTAAGTAACTTGTTTCACATCCATCTTCACCACTTTTTTGACTTCCCAAGAGTAACTTCCCCTCCTCTAACTGCCCTGAGTTCAATCTGTGATCACTGAAGTTTCTTAACATAACTAGGTTTCATCTAACTACCTTGAATTCGATTTATCACTGAAGTTTCTTAACATAACTAGGTTTCATCTAACTACCTTGAATTCGATTTGTGATCACTGAAGTTTGTTTACATACCTGTGCTTCATGTAACTGCTGTGAATTTGATCTGTGAACACCAGAGTTTCTTAACACACCTGTGCTTTATGTAACTGCCGTGAATTTGATCTGTGAACACCAGAGTTTCTTAACACACCTGTGCTTTATGTAACTGCCGTGAGTTCATTCTCTGATCTCTGAAGGGTTTCTTAACATAATGGTACTTTGTGGAACTGCCGTGATTTTAATCTGCGATTAACAACTGTGCTGTATGTAACTGCCATGAGTTCATTCCCTGACAACTGAAGGGTTTCTTAACATTACTTTGCTCCACGCAACTGCCATGATTTCGATCTGTGATCTCTGAAGGTTTTTTTTTTAAGACATAACTGTGCTTCATGTAAGTACCATGAGTTTGATCTGTGATCAGTGAAGATTTTTGTTTAACATGACTGTGCTTCATGTAACGGCTTGAGTGCGATCTGTGATCGCTGAAGAGTTTCTCCACATTACTGTGCTTCATATAACTGCCATGAGTTTGTCCCCTGATCACTGAGGAGCTTTTTGAAATAATTGTGCCCTATGTAACTGCCATGAGTTTGTGATTACTGAAGTTCCTAAACATAGCTGAGCTTCATGTAATTGCCGTGAGTTGGATCTGTGATCAGTGAAGGAGTTTCTTAACATCATTTTGCTCCATGGAACTGCCATGAACTCGATCTTTGATCGGTTAAGGAGTTTTCCTAACATCACCAGTCCTGGTGTGTCTTATGTTCACAGAAAGCCAGAGAGATTATCCTGAAGGACATGCTGGAGACGGGGAACAGCAACGAGCTTAAGGGCTTTGAACAGGTACGTACATGTAGCTGTGGAATGCTATCATGGATCAGTGGCCTTACTCCTCTGTACACACTGTGTAGGTGCATACCTGTGGAGTCATTTAAAAGCACCACCTTCTCACCTTATGAAGGGCACTTTGCATCTGTTTGTTAGGATATATGTGCTGGGTGACTGTCCCTTTTTTTTGTGGCATCATATATCACATCACTAGAGCACCAAAGGCGGTGACTTTTTTTTTCCCCCCTAAGGCCGAAATCCACCTCTTCATTTTTTGGTGCTTCACACTGTCCTCTTCATCTGCCAAAAAAACAAACAGCGGAAAAAACAACAACAACAATTTCCACTACTAGCTTTTCTTTCTTTCTTTTTTTTTTTTTTTTGCTGGGTGACTCTCGATTTGTTCAACTGGAAAACACTAGCAGCAACTTGCTCATTTTCAGATTGTTTAGCAGCGGCTTTGGGATCCTCAGATCATTGCTAGCACATGTGGATGCCCAGGATGTGATTATTTTATGTTATTGATGTTTTGGATGATTGCCGTGGTGATGATGGTAGCATGATACGGTCATCTGTGCCATCTTCAAAGGAAATTTTCCAGTGCCACATTTCCGACTCCCCCATATAAAGCAGCACCCAAGCTCACCCTGTCCTATGACAATGGTGTACTGGTGTTGTTTGAAACATATAACTAAATATGAGCACAGCTGAAATGTAAAAGCGGTCCACACTCATTGGAGGATGCATTGTGAGAAGCGTGAGTTTTAGCAACAAGGATTTTTAGATTGTTTACTTACAACAGGCCAAGAATGCCACAACAGGGAAACTGTCCAACATATCCATCCCCTACACAGATCTAAAACCGAAAGTTAATGATTATGTCAGAGACCTCTGGCAGGAGGACTGGAATACACAGATGGATAACAAAACTTTTCCAGATCCGTCCACACCTAGAAGAATTCCTCTCATCTACCTCTGGTGGTCGCAAAGAATAAACGGTTTTATGCCAGCTGCACACTGGCCATTCATATTTCACTCATTCATACCTTTTAAAGAGTGAAGAAGCTCCGTGGTGTATTCTTTGTCATGTACCACTCACAATCAAACATTTTCTTTTAGAGTGTTGGGACTTGCATCATGTGAGACATAAACATTTTACAGCAGACTCCATGAAAACCTTGTTCAGAGATGTTCCGCCTGATGTGATCTTTGAATTTCTGAGGAAGATTAACATTTTTCATCTGATCTGAGATTTTACAGTGGAAAGATTTTTAACAAAATTTCGGATGTGTTTTTGGAAGATGTATTTTGAATAGTTGTGTGAGTGAATGACTTGTGAGTTGACTTCAACGTGGTGACAGCCCTGATATGGCCCTTTGTGGTCGGCTGGGCTGTAAGCAACATTACCTTATCTTACCTTACCTTACAAAGGCTAAATGACGAACCTACCATAGTAAACACTCCTTACCTTAGCAGAAAATGTGTATTTCTAATACTTGTCACTACGTTTCTCCTTGCATTCTTTTCCGTGGAGTCCTAGTGACTGTCTGGATGTGGTTGTGCAGACCAAGGACATTCACTTGCACCCCAAGCCGTTCACAGTGGAAAACGGGCTGCTGACGCCCACCTTCAAGAACAAGAGGCCTGCCCTTCGCAAGTTCTTCAAAGACACTGTGGATGCCCTGTACCGCAAGCACCAGTTGTAGCATACACACAATCACCTTCCATTGGGCTGGGTCTAGCAAAACTTCTTTGCCTTGTAGAGATCTCCAGTATAGGCTGTGCTTCATTCGGACAACATTCATGTGAACGTGGGCTGATGGAACATTTTGGATGCAGCATGTGGAGAGTATATGTGCTGAAGAAAGGTTTCTTCACTGTCACAAACACATGCATTCGCATACACACCGCGCACATGTATTTCCACTAGCAGCCCATCATCACAACAAACCTGCAACAAGCTAACAAGCACGTAAACAAATGATTCAATACACAGTAACGTTGTATCATGTGTATTGATAAAGTTTGATTGAAGTGATGATGCAGAAAATTATGTTTAAGATATTAACTAAAGTGAGCTGCAAAAAGCAGTCACAATATCTTTGTTCATATCACGAGTTCTTGCTTAAATCTATTGCAACCAAAGACTAGAACGATGGTTTTGGCAAGACTCTGATTTAGTTGGTACATAATTCAAATTGATTTGTTGGTTATCCGATTATAGAAAAGATGTATGATATTGTTATGAATTAGTGTTTTTAGCATAATATATTCAGTGTAAGCAAAGAGATTTTGTTTGTTTGCTTGTTTTGTGAAATAGGCATACAAATACAACTTTTTTTTCCTTCTAGATTCTGGATCCTTTAATGTCACATGTTTTCTGTACAGATTTGTCTAGATTTGTATTACTTCAAGATATCATTAAAGAATTTCATTTCAGAAATTGTACATGGATTTATTTTGGTAACGTGTTTATGTTTGCAAGCTTAAACTGGGCCATTGCTAGCCAAAGTCTGTCTGTGAGTCCTGTTTTGGTGAAAATGAAAGAATGGTTCTGTTTTAAGAAAATGTGATTTTTGTTGAGTAAGACCTATCTGTCTGTAAACTGTGTTTCCTGTGAAACTAGTTCTTTATTAAACAATGAAATGTGCGTCTTTTGTAACACTTTTTATGGAACTTTTTTTTCTTTTGAGTACTCCTTGTGAAACCTGTTTTCTTTAAAACCTGTGCTTTCTGCTAAACTGTGACGGGCAGCATTCATAATTTTGCCTTATGAAATGGCATTTTCCTGCGACTTGACATGGAAATTCTATTTGTGCTTCTACAACCTTTTCTAGATGCTTCTGTGAGGTGTTAAGCTGCGTCCCTTTATATACTATCCACTTTTGTTATTTAGTCCTTGACATATTGAAATTTTAGAACATTTTTACGTCAATGAAAGCAAGAAAATATGTGATTAATTCTCTGGATTTATTCTTTCATTGACCAGATTTATGATAGTTTTCTACTGATCTGCTAGTCTTAGGAAACCTCTTTTCATTTTGATGAGCTATCTGGAACAAATATTCTAGCTACCAGGTTGTAGGTCTGTCGAAATGGCAGACTGGCAAAACATTATTGGGGTCTGAGGTCATTTATAAGACCATAACTAAAATGAATTTGGAACAGGAGACAGAGAGGAAAAAGAAGTGGAAGGGAGGGTTTGGGATTGGGAGGGATGGAAGGGATTTATTCTTTGTCCAACCGTCCGTAATGCATGTGTATATAGTTTGAATTTATGACTCACAACTGTCAGTGCTGTTTATTGGAACATAGACGGAGGGTCGAAGAGAATGGGTCGAAGAGAATAGAAACGTTAAGGAGCACAATGATGATCAACTGCCATGAGAATTACGTCAGCCTAAATGAAAAAGCAAAAAATGTCTGTGATTTTTGTTGTTGTTGTTGTTCTGTGATTTTGTGTTTTTCGGCCAGTAGAATAAACGCAAAGTAAGAAAATTGAAACGACATGTTTTCTTATCATTAATTGACTAAGCATACTCACAGTTCGACCGCATTTGCCATTGTTGTTCTTGGTTGGTTTTTGTAGTAATTTGGCAATGATATGTATGATCGAGTAATCTTTAGTCACCACATGTACTTGAGAATGTGCATGTATGGTGGTGGTGGTGGTGGTTGTGATGGTGTGTGCGTGTGTGTGTGTGTGTGTGTGTGTGTGTGTGTGTGCAAGCATGCATGCATGTGTGCATGTATGTGTGTGCATGTTAATCACGTCAGTCAGTACTCCAACAGATGCCTTGGTGCAATGGTTAGTGTGGTGAATTTTGGCTGGGATGTCATGGAAAGATTCCATCCCAACCTATATCTGTAGAGGTTATCGGACCCAGTCGATTCCTGTTATTTCTAGCTGAATATGCTATGGGCTCAAATAATAGGACTGGAACTTAACTTTGGAAACTCCAATGTCTTAGTTTAACAGTGACGTCAATTTTTATTTCCTCTCCTCTCCAGCTTTATGCTCATGATAAGTGTCAAGTTTGTAGCCTTGCATGTCCTGGGTCAATGGTGACCCCAGTTTTCATTTTCTTTCCAAAGGTCCTGTCCAAAGGTACTACTGTACATTCAATGTGCAGACAAACATGTCATATGAAATGGCTTCTTTTCTAACAGGAAAACCAGCTGATTTTTCCATTAAGTATCATAGAATTACTATTTCAGTAGCCTCTATTGACTTTCGATATCTTGTGGATAAAAGGCACACTGGTACTTCAAACAACATGTCAAATGCACTTTAATTAAGCATGAATGCGACATATGTCCACACCACTTTGCAGGCCAACTTTTGTTTCAGTCTGCTTTAATACAATTTTCTTTTTTACTTGGCACAAGTATTTGTATACATCACAAAGAGAGCGGTGGCTTAACTGTTCACCATTATTTCCTTCAGCACGATATACACACTCCTCACTATTCAGGATTAGGTCATAGACCCACCCTGATGTGGCAAAAGCATGGCAGTTCTATTGAGCCATCACAACACACACACACACACACACACACACACACACACACACGCACACACACACAAGGAAAAAAATCATCTGCATACTTGAAGTGTTCCAAACACAAAAGACAAGAAGGTACAGTAGACCTCCAGCTGGCCATTTGAAGCAACAGGGCCCTCACTTTTCCCCTAACCTGCATATTTCAGTTTTATGTAAAAATAACTCTTTTTTTTTTTCATTGGAAAAAATTAGGGAAGAAGGTGGAAGGAAGAAACAAAAGTGGCAGTGGAAACTGTGGAATGCTGGTCGCATTTTTAGTAAGCTAGGAGACAACACTGAAGTCATGAGAGCTTGTGTCGACCTCTTGAGGTCAGGCAGTCTCCATTTTGTCTGCTCAGCTGAAAGCAAAATAATGTCTTGCTTTGTGACAAAATCTGTATGAATAAGTGTTCCTGGTCGTGACCGGACCTCCCTACAATTTCAGGGGTTTTTCTTTTTCCTCATCAGAACAGCACAGAAGGGTAGAATGGCTAAAGAGTATTCTAGCAGTGCTTAAGATATTACTCTCCAAAAGCTTAATTCACATCTGTGACAACACAAGATATGGCCAGTGTATGAAGTGTTGAAGAAAAAATGTGTCACAGATACTCGCCAGAAACCAAACAACAGCAAAACACCTCATGATCTCATTCACAACTTCTAAAAATGAGGCCATAAAAATAGTGGACTTACAGGGATCGCTTGAAAAATATTGCACATGATTAACTGTTCTGTGCTTCATTTCATTACATTACAAATTTATACTGTATGCAAATACTAAATGCCTGTGAAATAAATTAAGAGTTTAACACATTATATACAAACAAAACACAAAAGCAGCAATTTTCCTCTTATCCCCAACCCCCTTCAGAATAACGTCCTTCCCCCTCCTTCACTTTTGAAAATGACATTGCCTTTCAGTCTATCATGAACAAGAAGCAGTCATAGCACCCTGCAATGCAAAAAATGACACAGAAGCTATAATTCTTTTTTTTTTTTTTTAGCCCGACGTACATAATTTGTACACAATGCAAGTGTTGCTGAAAAATACAAAACTGGCATAGTGGTTAACATTTTGATTCAAACGTACCCCTCCAAATCAATTGTGCATTACACCTTTCACACAAACTCTCTATCTCTGAAATGCATATACACAACTGCAACTGATAGCTTTTCCAGATGCAGCACTGAGTAACCAGTATATGGATGACACCTGAACCATCCTGATCCTAACCTCACTCACTTTGTCAAGAATGTCGACCTCAGATCTGTGACCATGAAACATCTAGACAAAAGCAAATGCAAAAAGAAACTAACTGGTTGTCCACTTCCTTTGCATCCAAACCACTGCTGATGGCCAGGAACCAGTGAAGACATTATTGTACTCAACAACTGGAACATGACTGAAGTCTTTGTGATGACGTTTTCTCAATTGTGGAATGACCACAGACTAGGCAGAAGCGTCGAAGAAACTGTCAAGCATCTTGTTCACACCTTCAACGTCATACTTGACATACTTGGAGCGGTTTTTGGTGAAGTTGAGGACGCTGTACTTGTTGTAGAACATCTGGTAGCGAGGCACCAGGAAGTCCTTGTTCTCCTGGATCAGCTGCTGCCGCAGCTCCTGGTCAGGAATGGCATAGCCTTTCTGGATGCGGTGGATGTCCTCCAGCTCCTTGTTGAATCCCTGTGCACATGCAGCAAAGTCTCCATCACTACATGCACTATAGCCCGTTAATACACATGTACCACAGCCTCCATGAGTACATGTACTACAGCCTCCACAAGTACATGTACCAGTCTCAAAATACAAGATAATGGGATGAAAAAGTCACTCAGATGGGGAAATAGTAAAACACAGATAAGATGTTAAACCAGGAAAAATAGAAATAGACCACTTACTGTGAACTTGTCTTTGATATTTTGCCTTTCTTTGTCTTTCAGCTGAAACAAATAATGAACCATTAACCAATTCAAAAGGACATGGAACAATATGTGTAACAAACATACTACATTCATTCAGACTTCCAAGCAGCAGTGGCAAGAAATACTGAAACTTGAACACACACACACACACACACACACACACACAAGCAAAACAAATGACATGTGCATAAACCCATCTAAAGATTCATAACCACATATACACAGTCTTGCAAACATACACACAAAAATGCAAATCCTATATGAAAAGATTTATTTTCATGGGCGGAGCAAAACAAACAAAAAAGATATATATACTACTGGAGCAAATACCTTTACTGTGGAGTCCATTTGAGTGGCTCTCTGCATGGACATGGGTTTGTCTACTTCCAAGATGTAGTGTAGAACTTTGCTCCAACTGCAAGGGTATAATAAAAGGTGCTTTATACTGTTGTAACACCAAGACTTACACTTGGAGTTGGAATAAGCTCACTTTTTTCTAATTGTCACAGTTATCAACTTCATAGGAAGTTTGAAGCCTACAAAGCAATGATTTTGTTTGTAAACATCTTGACCAGTTAATGAATGGCCTATCAGATTTGTTATCCCACCATGCTGTGGACCTACCTGTATGTATATCTATAAAAGTTCTACATCCAATTTAGAATGTTGCCAAATATGCATAATTCCAAATAAATACCTTAGCCCATTCTTGGCTTCAAGTGCTGATTTATAAATATATTTGTGCATTATTAACATACACCATAGAAAAAGCGTATATCAATACCTGCCTGATAGATCTTTTTAAGAAGGGAGGAAAGGGATAACAAATCAGACTGCAGTCACTGTCCAATTAATACCCTTCTCTCTTTCATCACACCCATAGAAGTGTTCTTCACACAAGTGCTCATATGATGAATGACCGCTCGATTGCTCACACACACACACACACACACACACACACACACAACACAACACACACACACACACACACACACACACACGTGCTCACAGATATACAAACAGCTGCACCAAACATTTTGCCGTCTACCTGAGAGAGTACTGCCTCTTCTGCTCTATGATCTGATCATCGTAATACTTGGTGACATCCTTGTGCCACATCAGCAGCAGTTCCAGCAGGGCCGTTCTCTTCAGGGCCTTCAGGATGTAGTTGAAGTTGTTCAACATAAAGATGGGCCGGAGAGCCTGGTCACTGTAGGTCTCAGACTTGTTGCTCAAGTTCAAACCCAGCGCAGACAATACCCTTGCTGTAAAACAACAGATTTGTGTCAGCTTCTGACATGCCACTGTCCACAGTGGAAGATGGAACGAAAAACTCAACAGACTCAATAAAAACTGAATGTTGACATGTATATATACACACCCAGCGTCTTAATTAAATGTCTGTGGTGTTAATCAGTACAAGCACCACAAGTACATCCACATCTAAACAGTGGATAAGGTTTGTCTGTAACTAACTGACTGTGACTCTGCCAAAGGCAAACAAGAACAGAAGCTGAGCAATGCTTGATCCCTGGGCTTTCTTCTGCTTAGATGTTGGCCTTTCAGTCTACGTACCAATTTACAAAGTAAAATTACCAACTTTAATTCCAACATCCTTTTCTCCCAAACACCCATCCACAACCTTTCTCCACTCGGTTTGTGTGCTTTTCCTTTAAATGAAATGACAGACCATTTCTTGCAGAATTCAGATTTATTACATGCAAATATTCAAAATTAATGATGTTATATTCGTTATCAATAATTAATCAAAATCATTTCAGACCACTTCTCCAAACATTTCAAGATTTGTTATCTACCCTTTGTCCAAACCAATACAGAACCACTGTGTACGGTGTACTCACTCATATAGTCAGCCACCTTCATCTTGCAGGTGTCGGCAGTGATCATGGCTGAGGGTGCTGCCTGCTCCCCTGAAAGCAGACAAACATGCCACCTGTCCACAGTCCCAACAAGGGAAAGAATTTCTTGACAGAAGACCTACATTAGCCCTTGCACCTTTCATCCTTTCAACAGTTGATGACCCAAATGCCAGACTGAGATGAGGATGACTGTCTGCCTCTTAAACTGTCTGGATTTCAGTCTGTAAATACAGGTTTACATCACAGAAATAAACCGCTGATCATCAATTTATGAATAAAGAAAAATGAATACATGAACGATGAACAAAATTTATGAACATCAGAGATGAACAGAATTCATAATAATTGTGCAGGAGAAGCAAACAATGTGATGATAATGAATTTAGGAGAAGTGAATGAACCATGACAACAAATACAGAAATGAGCAGTACTCATGAAAATGGGTGCTGAAATGATTAGTACCAACGATAATTAATGCTGAACTAAGCAGTACTGATAAAGGAGAAACAAATGAAATGATGATGAAGACTGCAGGAGAAATGAGCAGTACCACTGATTACACAGGATTAATGAATTGATGATAAAAAATGCAGGAGAAACAATCAGTACCACTGATAACATAGGATTAATGAACTGATGATAAAAAATGCAGGAGAAACAATCAGTACCACTGATAACATAGGGTTAATGAATTGATGATAATAAATGCAGGAGAAACGAGCAGTACCACTGATAACACAGGATTAATGAATGATGAAGGATGAATGATAATGAATGAAGGAACAATAAAAGAACTGACAGTCATAAAAGCAGGAAAAGTTAGCAGCACTAATGTTAATGAATACTGGTGGGCAGCACTGACAAACTGAGGAAATGAAATTTTGCAAAAAATGTATTTAATCACGAGTTCAGACCGAATTGTGCGCAAAGATGCAAATGGACTGGCACAAACGAAAAAAGCTTGTGCTAATAACCATGTCTCTTCCTCCAGCTGCCATGGCCACCTAACCATCTGTTTTGGGGAACAGGTAAGACATGACTTCATAATTGTTCCCATACCAATTTTTCTGCATGGTACATACAAGTAGTGCACTTTGGCATTTTGATACTGCAGTGGTGGATTTTTCATAACCAAAAAGCTTTAACCAGTTATGTTTTGCCCAGCTATCACTGTAAACCTATCAATGTGCGAGTGCACATGCTGCACAACTAATAAACCAGGAATACATCAGCTAATCTACAAATGTGAATGTTCTGAGCCAAATCATGCCACAATGTGTGTGCTAGAATGTCTTTTACTTTGTATG
This sequence comes from Conus canariensis, assembly GCA_033310375.1. NCBI lineage: Eukaryota > Metazoa > Mollusca > Gastropoda > Neogastropoda > Conidae > Conus > Conus canariensis. The sequence goes on along the minus strand of CM065714.1, from coordinate 101,427,323 downwards.
ATCAATGCTTAGAGCAGTGTTGATACAAACATAAAATGTAACTGCAGATAATGTGTACATGTAGGCCAAAATTGACCGAAATGCCAAAGTCACGAATGCTCATTCATATTATGGCAGACCAAACTCTGCACACATTGTATGGCTTAAAGAGTGAGCAATGGGTACAAGGGCCGGAAGTCAGATGGTCTTCAAATTGAGGACACCACTTGTTTGATAACTGACAGACACATGAACCAGTCTCTGTACATGAGGGAATGGCCAACGAAGTTGAAACTGACCCCATAGCATACACTGGAACTGATGATTGCTGAGAAACAGCTATCTCATAAATTTTTCTGGAATTCTCCACCAAAAATCAGCCCTGCGATAGCAAGGTGAAAGAAGTCTGGACTTCAGAGATCAATGCCAGTTTAAATGGTTTTTAGATGGTTGCAAAATGATGACGTAAAAGAAGAGAGAGCAGCTAAAGGATGTGTTCACTGCCTTAAAGAGAAGAGCGAAACTGATCTAACACCTTAGAACAGGAAGTGGTGAATGTATCAAAAACCACCACTCTGTTAGTCGTAGGGACTGCAGGCATGGTTTAGCTCCCTTGTTCCGTCAAAGTTTGGGACATTCCTGATATTAAGGCAATGATTCATCCCCAAGCAGGCCAAGTAGAAGTAAGGCATTTGTATGAACAAGTAAGTGTGAAAAAAAATTCACGTCATGAATCCATGCAAAGTGAAAAGAACTAAGTACAGGCAAACAAATGATACTAAACACAGGTAATCAGAAATGGTGATTATACACACACATGCAAAGTGAAAAGAAATGATGATAAATACAGGCAAAAATAACAAAAATGATGACGAGAACAGATGAGGCAAACAGAAGTTATGACTATAGAAGAAATGAACAGATATGATGACAATGAAATGCATGACAAGTGTACCCAAGTAGCAACATATTCGACAATCCAGACCACATGGTATTTCGATGTACATGTGTAAACATAAGGAAAAAAAGAAATCCTATAGAACTCCATTATATCTGTGCTCCGATTGGAGCCTGTACCTACCATGCATCAACAGCATGGCGCCAGCTGTTTCCGCATAGTCTTGCAGCTGGGTCAGGAAGATGATGGTCTGCAACCAGACAGGCCTCAGGCATAATTCAATGTTAATGATGACAACCAGTATCTTCACAAGTAGCATGCTACATTAGAACCTTCTCACAGAAGTGAGTGCTTACAGGAAATTTTATCACTGGCTAAAATTGGTACTTTTCTCAACATGATTTCTCCCATCAAAACTAAAAAAGAAAAGTCTTTTAAATGCCTATGAGTCAAATACTGACACATAAGGCAAACATTATATTTTGTACTTCAAAATGGTAAACATGTCAGTAACTTAGCTGTACAGTTTTCTCAGGAACAAGACAAACATATGAAATGGAACATACATTTGTGTGTGTGTGTGTGTGTGTGTGTGTGTGTGTGTGTGTGTGTGTGTGTGTGTGTTAGTGCATGTGTGTATAAGTGCATATGTGGATGTGTGTAAGACTGTATTTGTATCAACATGTATGTCTACATGTTTGTATGTGTAGTTGCACAGGCATGCATAAGTGTAAAATGAATCACAAAAGGAAGTCAACATTGGTATGATTATCCAAAAGCATGTGCAACCTACTATAAATACACAGACACAGACACACACAAAACTTCAAAACAATGCTATTTCAACACAATGAGTACAGCATCTTTGTTATCAACACACAAAGAATTTGATATGGGGATTTAGCTTTCTCCACAGTCCCAAACTTACGTGATTGGTCAGTTCATGGACCGTTCCATCTCGAGGCATGTTGGATGCTTTGTCAGGATCATTCTGTAGGAACAAAGCACAGTGTTCTGAAATGTGTATGCAGACAAGTTAAACCCTCAAAATGTTTTAATGCACAGTTGCAAACTTGGTTTCCAGTAGCTAAAGACATTCAAGCTAAAAAACAACCAAAATTTCTTTCTTGACGTTAACTGCAGTTTCATTCCCAAAATGGTTTTCCCGTATTTGATTAAAAAAAAAAAAAATCAAAAGCCTTGTTATTTGCTTTTTATACTCACTACATAAAACTGATCCATAAAACAGACTTACTCGAATGCTGTCGGTGAACTCCTCCAGAGCTTTTGCCCCCTGAAAAAAAAAACAAAACAATTTACACATTATCATTGCTCATATCAAACACGTTCATGAGACATTTTTAAATGAAAACCCGATATTTCTCCCCTCGTTCTTCACATGCATGCATCATAAACTTACAAATATGTAGTGATTCATACAGACACATAAATGTGTGCTTGCATGCTTCACATGCACACATACAAACAAACACATAGAACACTACAGCACAGCATACACATAAAACCAATCTCAGGCAATTCTGAAACAATAATTCTCTAACTGTATCCAAAGATATTCAAATGTGTTAATATTGCTTCTGTCAAGCCTGCTCCACTGTCGAAAGGTTCTCTTTTGGGAAACAAATCTATCACTATCTATGCACACAGTTAGGTAGTGATGCGCTCATTGAATGCTCAACAGCTTCAAACAATTAGTCTTCAGACATTTGTACTAATCAAAATTTGCCAGTAGATGCAAAATGTGTACACACACACACACACGCACACACACACACACACACACACACACACACACACACACACACACATACACAAATATGCACACACACACACATACACACACATGCCTACCCTGCAAAGAAGCAATCCCTGCTTTTTTGCAAATGTGTCTCTCCCTACAGATATCCAGACTAACAGCATAGCATGCTTTCATACTCACTCCACACTCACACACTCAAACAAAGTTTGCTTCAAAAAGAAAAAAAAAAGAAAAGAAACAAACAATACACTGACCGTGCTATCCAGTGTGGAGAGAAGAGAGGCCAGCTTGGCCCTCGTGGGTGCCTGGCATCCCTGCCAACAGGGACAGTACACAAAACCTTTAGGTTACTATTAACAACAATACCACCATGTTCAGACTACCAGGTGTTTGGGAATATAAGCTGCTTCCCTTAGTTTAAAAAAACAAAACAAAAAAAAAAACAACAACAAACAAACAAAAAAAAACAACTTTAAATATTAATCAAAGTGTTGGGGAATATAAAGTAAATTTGAATAAATATGTATCAAGAAACGAAACAAAACAAAAACAAAACAACCCTTACAATCATAATTGAGGTGTTTGTGAATACAAGGTAAATTTGAAATATGTACAAAGCCACAGTCTGCACTGGTGTTTCTGATTCATGAGTACTGGAGCATGCACATGTAAGTGAAACATGCCATGGTATATGTGCTGGAATAATGTGCCTGCCAAATAAGACATAGACACAGACACTCAACATGTCTGTGGGCCATTTGTACAAGCTGGCTTATATACTCGCATGTCATTCACTGAGCACTTTGGATTACAAGATGCCCAACTCAAACTTTGATAGAGAGGTAATTTCTTGTAGAATGGAAATTCTGATTAGCAAACTCACAATACTCTGATGTTAGGCTTCTTGAAATCCATCTTCTTTACTGTACATTTACACATTTTAAAAACATTCTTTCTGAAAACTCACGAATGATTGAAAAATTCAACACTGAATAACAAACTGGCACAAGCATTTTAATTTTTCAATCACTGACCCACATGCAGCAACACTTTTTGTTCTCCACTCATGAACAAACAAACAAACAGTAAACAACCTAGTTTATTCGCAGTGATATATATATATATATATATATATATATGTGTGTGTGTGTGTGTGTTGTAGATATATACATACATAAATGATATTACACAGATCTTAATACACAGCACTCCTTATGATCCGCTAAGCATGCATCCTATAGGCATCAAATGCATAACACTTTAAACAGCTATGATGCACCTCAAAAATCCCTTTTTCTTTAAGTTTTGATAAATATTACGTCAAACAGACAATGTACACAAACCAATGAACACATCTAACACTGCATATAAGAGCCAAGACTTTGAACCAGCTAATAACGCTAAAGAAAATTCCACCCACCTCCAAAATCAAATCAAACTCTGGTTTGACAGACCGTAAGTGTCGAACAATGGGGAAAATGGACAAGACTGCTGAATACTCATGACGCTGCATGTTCCTCCTTGCTGTTCCGGCTATCATCTGCAAACCAGATAAAATCCCGAAGGTTACATCTTCTTCTTTTGTAGTGCATTCACGCTTGATTCTAGTCAGAAAATTTCACATTCTAGAAAGCAATCATCATGCACATGCTAATCACTTAAAGCAACATCTCCTATCAAAATCATTTTCCTCACCTTTTTCTCAGTTTCATGAAAGTTGGCTCCAATAAACATTTACAAAAAATATGTCTATTTATTACTTTAAACCAAAGCAATCAAAATCAAGACTTTATGACAACATCCATGAGCATTATCATTCAAACAATGTAAATTTCCTCTCTAGCATTCTCATTCAACTTACCTCCCCTTCGCTGACAACGGAATCCAAAGCCTGCTGGATGATTGTGTCAAACACAGTGCGTTCATGCTTCTGAGGTACTATTCCCTTCATAAGGTGCATCTCACTCTGAAAAAACAGAACACATTGAACAGACACATCCTAGCAGCAGATACATGAAATCACTGTACACAGTTCCTGGCCATTTTAATTAACACTCATGCTTTACACATAAATTTATTTTACATTTCTTTACATAAATTACACACAAATTCTCAATGGTTTTTCTGAAGTCACTGTAGTTTTCCAAACACTGCTTTGAATAAATTCAAATAAATTCAAAACAAAGTACTCATGTTTTTGAACAACATCATGTGATGTGGCGTCAAAAACCCCAGAGGAGACTGGACTGGAGAAAGTTAAAAAGTACCAAGTCATGTGTGGGATAAATGAAACACAAAAATCCCGGACTACCTTCAAGCAGACTGGGTACATTTGTAGGGTGGGTACGCCTAACTAAGCTTTCAATTTCTGCTATAAAAACAATTCTCTGGATTCCACCCTATTTCACTGATACACACAACTGTCATCTGACCTGCAAGTTTACACGCACACATGAATGACTGTAGTCAGATACATATTGTGTTAGCAAAGCAAACCTGCATAAGGCGAAGCAGAGCACTGAGCTCATTGATGTACAAGTCTGTCTCCACATCTGACACCTCCTCCCGTATGCTGTCATTGGCTGCTGACCCCTGGCGTCGATGTCCTTGCAATTGGAATATGACAAGGGTCAGTTCTTGTCATTGTAACACCATATGACTCAATTTCTTAGATTAACAGAATAATGAAAAGTGATGAAATCTTGTCTGTAATTTGCTGTATCTGGATTTCTTTTTCTTTACAATCTTGCTGGGGTTTCCTCGCTTCCAAGGTGATACAGAGTAATTCTTAATTGAACAGGTACAACCCCACCCCTTACCCTCCTCCATATTCTCATCAGTTCCATGTAAAAAAAATCAAAATGTTGATCGTTTTTACATTTCTGAATAAATCACACATTCTTGCTAAAATTTTCTTGAATGTGCAAATGCACACACACACACACACACACACACACACACACACACACACACACACACTGAGAGTAATTTTCCTAAGAAACTGCACTCATCATTTTTGCAAATATGGCATATGTCTTAAAATCACTTACCTGGTTCAAAGCCGGATTTATTAACCTTCTTGGTTAAATTATTCCTGAAAACAACAATAAAAACAACAACAAAACATTATATTACCAACATGAAAATTATCACTGATATTACCACGAATAATCACTGTAATCATAATCACAATTGTGCTCACTCATTACAATATAAGATTTACAACGAACACACACAAATGGTAGACAGTCAGGTCTGACAGATACGTAAGAACTAATCAAAAACAGTAACAACTATTTCCATTACAGAGGCCACACAACTAACTGCAACTTTTCACAAAGTCATTCCAACAGTCAACATGGAACGATCAATGTTAGCTCATCATGAGGTGATCCCTCACAGGAGACATTCATCCCATCATTGCCTAATTAACTCTGGTGGTTTTAAGTGAAGCCAGAGGTGACAAACACCTGAGACCACCTACTAAACCCCTTTTAGATGACTAAGCCCCTCACTGAAGACAGTTTTTGATTTGTTGCAGCATCCGTGAACATCTTATTCATGAAGTGATCACCAATACACCCATTCAACAAGAATCCACATGAACTTAACTGACATTGAAGACTTTGGAAACAAACCGATCATGTACATGAACATAGAGAGCTTACCAAGTCATCATAAGAGCAGGACATGAAAGACCACAGGATAAGAGACCCATGATAATCAATGAGAATGATGAATATGATGCTAAGGAGTTTCACTTGGTCTGACACTACAAGACATGGCTGTACTTCCTCTCATAATCAACTTGGCAAAAGCACCTTGAGATTTGTAAGAAAATGTCACAGTGTGATAATTTCTGCCATTCTAATTAAGAATGTTATACTGATTGCCAGTCTCATAAAGCTCATGGTAACCAAACTCTACCCCTCATGTTTTCAATTATTACACAGCTCTGTACCACAACATCATCCTATAAAATTCAAGGTGAACCTTAGTAAACGTGACTATGTATATATCCTAGCACTGATGAGACCTTAGAGATACAGATAACTGTGATATTAGTAAAGAAATTTCAGCTACACATGGACACACTTCCATTAAGTGGATGAAATTAGACCATGTGGCTCCAGTCCTCCCAATTACGCCCATGGCACAGTCAAATACCCCTGGACTGGAGCACACCACAGCCAAACATTCCTCAAAGTCAAAGCCCCCAAGGGACTTGATTCAATTCTTTTGTGGCCTGAAACTCTCACACCACTAACCACTTGTACAAGGGGAGTTACTCATATTACACTGTTGTCATCGAAGATGACACTGATGACATCCAGAGATACTTACACAAGTCGCATCATACTTCTCCTGTTTGGTGCATCTTTGGATCCTCTGAATTTGCCACCCTGGAAAAAAAATGTAATGGACTCAGATTTCTGTAAACTGGACAGTAGAGAAAGACCAAGATACTGATATGAATTTCTAAAATTATAGTTATTTAGAAAACGGACACTGCTTGTTCAAGGAGAAAAACTAAAAATACCTAAAGATAGGGAAGAAAAACAGCATTTTTTTCTCACAGTAAGAAGTCCTATATCCACATAATAACTCAACTTCAAAATCATTTCACTCACACACATTTCATACTCACAGATATGCACATGTTTACTTGAACATATATATACACAACATACACATACAATACAATCTTTCAAAATGCCTATGTTAATTTGTCTTCAAAAGCAAAGGATGAAGGTTGATTATAATGCACTTAATTTTTCTTTTTATTACTACATTACTCTTGTTTTGTGGTTAAAAACTGAAGTGATGGTTTTCCACACAATAATCTGGCAACCCTACAGTCATAAAACAGTGGTTAAAAACAAAATAGACAATTTTCCACACAACCATTTGACAGCTCTACAGTCATAAAAGCAAACTGCCCATGTGCTCTCATGTATGTATTTACTTCCAGCTGAAATGTAACATTTTGCTTTTTATGCATAAGCCAGTTTTCATGTTTGCATATGAGTGTTCATTGGTACTTGCAAAAAGAAACATACCAACTCTTTCACAATTTGCTTACCAATGACGGGGAGTTCTGACTAATGAAAGACAGCTGTGAGGATGTCCCACTGGAGCTCCTCAGATGGTCTTTCAGTCTGCACAAAGACAACAGTGCCCTGACTGGTAAGAGACAAAGGGAACTGGATGACGCAGAAAGATCTGTGTGTGTGTGTGTGTGTGTGTGTGTGTGTGTGTGTGTGTGTGTGTGTGTGTGTGTGTGTGTGCGTGCATGTGCGTGTGCGTGTGCGTGTAGTAGTAGTAGTAGTAGTGGTAGTGGTAGTAGTAGTAGTAGTAGTAGTAATAGTAGTAGTGGTAGTAGTACTTGCATTTTACATCATTTCACAAAATCATGTGATGTAAGATGAGTGAGAGAGAGAGAGAGAGAGAGAGAGAGGTGTGTGTGTGTGTGTGTGTGTGTGTGTGTGAGTGAAAGCTCTTTCCAGCCACCAAATGCAAGCTCCCATCAATTGCCAAATATAATCAGATTTCCCCCCCTCAACCTCCACACTACACAGTTACCCGAACACCTCCATTCCCATCCCTTCCAACACCAAAAGAAGAGAACTCTGCTTCCTCTCAGATCCATGAGCACCACACAAAAGCAGCACAATGCATGGGTCTGTTAACAAACTCAAAATGTTGTCTGCTCCCTTCAAGTAATTCAGATATGCAATCACACAATTTGAAAAAATGTCAATATTCCAAGTAATATAATAGATGGACAGGACTCATTGGTATCTTCCACAGTGTACCAAATATTTAAGACAGCAAAGACAGTGAAAACAGTCTGTTCTTCATCCACAGACAAACCATTTTCATTTACACATTCATGCACACACACCCATACATACTACTAAATGCATAAACACTGCAATCTCAGACACACAGACAGGCACATACACATGATCATTTGCATGCAAGCACACACACACACACGCACACACACACACACACACACACACACACACACACACACACACACACACAGCTCACCCCTGGAGAGATTTACTCAGCATGGCAGCACGCCCCTGGCCGTAGGACTTGAGGTGCTGGTAGGACTGAGCTTGTTGTACCAGCCACTGCGAAATCTTGACCAAATCACCCACCACCTTCTCAGGCAGATGTTCTATTGGCAGATCAGCGTCTGTGGTCACTGGAGG
>CM065714.1:101368442-101413442 GCA_033310375.1 Conus canariensis | reverse complement strand
TGGTCGCTCCTTATGCGACAGTTTCTTCTTTTCATTTGTAAACGTTTTTGAGTCTTGAATTTCTAACCATGGGGAGAAGATCAATTAATACCACGAAGAGTGGGAAATACATGAATCCCACGGATCAGTTCAGTAAGCATTAATTGTGCATGTTTGCAAGAGTAATGATCGATCGTGTGTGTGTGTGTGTGTGTGCGCGCGCGTGTGTTTGTGTGTGTGTGTGTGTGTGTGTGTGTGTCTGACTTGGTGTCAACTCGGTTCACAATGCAACAGAACGGACCAGCCTTACCTGTGGATAATCCTACCTCACACAGTGCACAAAGTAGCTGGTTAATATCCAGCACTCCCTATGGATAATAATTTATCACTCGGTGCAAATGGTGCTAGTGGTGATGGTAGAGACAATGTTGGTGGTGGTGCTATTGGCACAGATACTGGAAAGACAGCCATGGACCAGACCCCAGCTTCACTCAGGGTGAAGTTATGAGCTGTTGATATGACGTCCCAGTTTGATGTATTTTTTTTCATACTACGGCGTACACAATAACATCAACACATGGATTAAGTCATTCTTGACAAGCAGAAAATGAGCAGTGGTGGTAGGAGCGACTTCAACAGCAGAGTACCATAGGGATCAGTGCTGGGACCATGCCTCTTCCTGGTGCACATTAATGATTTGCCAGACAGAATTACTTCCCACTCCAGACTCTTCGCCAATGACACAGCAGTCCACCGTCTTATTGTCAGTTGTCCACAAGATCAAGATGCACTGCAGGCTGATCTACACAAGCTGGGAGAATGGGAAGACGAATGGGATATGGCCTTCCACCCAGATAAGTGCAGCTATCTACCTATTACATGAAAGAAGAACCCCACAAGTGGCGTCTACACCCTGCATGGCGAAGTCCTGCAAACAGTCAACTCTGTGAAGTACCTGGGCGTGACTGTCTAGAACGACCTTAGACGGGGGGAGCACATCAATAATATTTGTGGCAAAGCCAGTAAGATCAACAGCTTCCTCAGGCGGAACCTCAAAATATGTACAACAAAAACAAAGGAGCTTGCTATAGAGCCTTATTCCGCCCTCTTGTTGAATATGCCTCGTCCGTCTGGGACCCATATCAATGCTGCCACTTTGACAAAATTGAGAAAGTCCAACGCAGGGCAGCACGCTTCGTCCTACACTGCACTTCCAGTGTTGGGAACATGCTGCAGCAGCTCGGCTGGCCCTCCATGGCTACTCATCGCCGCAGTGCTCGACTCTCTATGTTCTACAAGGTAGTGCATGGCCAAGGTCATGTCAGCTGTCCCAGTCTCAAGAAGAAAAAGCCAACAAAAACGAAACAGGGGAACCAACATCATCTGCAGTACCAAAGAGTTCACGACAAGCCGGACTACAGATATTCCAGCCACTTCCCAAAGACCATCTAGGGACTGGAATAAACTCCCTCCGGAAGTTGCCTCGTCCCCCAAACTTAACACCTTCACTAGGAGGGTGTTAATCCTTGCCTAAACCACCTACCCCCCCCCACCCCTCCTCCCTTACCCCACTGGCTTCCCCTGCCCCTCCTCACTTGCCCCACCCCCTTCCCCCACCCCTTCTCCTCCCCACCCCAGCCCAGCCTCGTTGCCGAGTAGGGCCAGCAAAGCCTGGTGTTGTGTTGGAGACCATTGCGATGTTCGCACTTCATTAGTGGAGGTCTAACATGTCCTCAAGGCCTCTCACCCCCTAAAGCCCCCTCAAGGCCCCACCCCAGCGCATATACAATATCCTCTTTCCCTCTGAAAGCTGGCACAATCCACCTCCTTCAAACCCCCCCCCCCCCCCCCCCCCCCCCCCTCTGCCATGCCCCAACCCCACCATACCCTCCTTGCTGTCCAATTTCAAACTCTGTTTTTTGTTGTTGTTTTTTTTCAATCCCCAAAATGCTGCGAACCCCGAGAATGACAGTAATGATAGGTGTTTCGATGGATGGTCAATACTGGAAGAAGAAGAAAAAAGTGAATTGTATTCACTGCCAAATGTGAAGGTGATACTGATAGAATACCTTTCTTTGGCTCTCTTAGAGTTAGACAGACCTCTCATGTTTAATTATTAACAAGGAAATTCTTAGCTTTGTTTTTAACACTGTGTGAAGTTATGAACACTTCTCTAATTCAATATTTGAATTGATTTACTTAAATTGCCAGCTTGTCATGAAAATTACTTCTGTAATTATCTTTTTTATTGTTAGTTGCAATGTTGTAACTTAATTGATCCTGCAGCCTAGTTTGTTATTTTCTAACATGTAATGTGTCATTCTACTCTGCTAGTTTCCAATACCATTTTCATGGTTGAAACTACATGGTGTGCGTGTGTGTGTGTGTGTGTGTGTGTGTGTGTGTGTGTGTGTGTGTGTGTGTGTGTTCACTGGTTCTCTTCATTACAATATCATTATAATGTGCTTCAGAATAATGAAGATCCTATCATGTTGTGTTTATGGGGCATACAGAAATTTTAGAACACAGATTTAATGTTTATTTTGCTTTACTTTTCAGGAAAAGAAGCAAGGAAAAGAGAACTGAAGAAGGTAAAGAAATATATTGCTGCTTTTTCATACAGTACTGATTCAGCTTGTTTACAGAGAAAGAAAAGCAGTGTAATATATTTTTAGATTTTTATCATGTGCATTTGGAATGATCTGATTCCACCACTGTTCCACACCCCTTCCCATCTGTCCTGCTACCATTGGTGAATGGTATTTTTATATACTGCAATGTTTCATCAGAAAATGAAAAAGGTTAGGACATATGTCCTAGCTGAAAGAAAATTAATAGGACGTTTTTTGACAGATAGTACGATAAAGTGTTAGGATATATATAACAAAACAATTTTTAAAAAAAAATTTTAACTACTCAGGTGATTTTATTTGGGAAAAATAGAAAAGATAAAGACGGAGAAAAGAAAAAAGAAAAAAAAAAGCAACATGCAATGGTATTGGCAAGTTGTCCAGAACTGGAATGAAGCAAAGCAGGTTATCAAAGTGATATATTGTAACTCTAGAGAAACCAAGAAAAACCTTCTTTACTGGCTCTATCAGTTGATATGAGCTAGTCTAAGTTACATTTCTGTCTGCTGTGTACAGCTGATGACCATTCTGTTTGTCCCAGTTTGTAACCATAGAGATGATCTTGGTTCTCTTGACTTTCACACCTCCATAGCAGCCCAAACTAGAACATACACAGCCCCAGCAAAAGCTTCATTTTTTGTTTTTGTTTTTGTTGCTCAGCGGCATGTTTGAAACAGACCATCAGACTTAAACATTCTTGAAAGGGAAGTTGCTTAAAAATTGCAAAGCCAAAGTAAAGGATGTGAATGAGCAATAAGCCAAAGCATGCATACTTGCATGCTTGAAAGAAATGTAAGATCGTTTTGTGTTGTTTTATTTTTCTTTTATTGGTTTAGAAAAGGTGTATTTATTACAGTGATATATTATGTTACTAATGTTCAAACTTTTATCTGTGATGTAAGTGTTGAAAGATTTATAAGTGACTGTCTTCTCATTTATTTCTGAATTATATGCTTTTTTCTTCACTTGCTTTGATAGACATTTATTTGACCCATGGTATTCTTGTTTTTAGAACAAGAAACAGAGAATGATGGTACGACAAGCTGTCTTAAAAGGAAAAGATCCAATGAAACTTCTTGAAGAAATGGAAGCTATTGACAGGATGGGTAAGACCTGTGTATTTTCAGTCTTGTTATTCTACAGAGATGTATGCTAGTGGTCACTGACGAATAGTATAAATCGACAGAGCTGTGAACGTACAGTCTGTTATTTTAGCATGCAACATTCTTATCAATGTAAGATGCAGCTGACCTGAAAACTGATGAGGTGCTGTTGTTTTGGTTAATATGAATGGACTGACACTTCGTAAACGTTGAAGGTGATTATTGCTATTGATATTTTGAAGATTGTCTTCGAAGGAATATCTGTAATGCCAGGTCATGTGACACTTCATATATGGTTTCATTCTGTAGATGGCTGAGTAACACTGACAGGTAAATTATGCTGAGAGATATGAAAAATAAGTCCACTGGAATAGAGGGACTGACGAGGAAGCTTTTCAAAGCTGGCACCATGACAGTTTGCAACTGGCGGAGTGTAATGAATTACTCAGACTGAATGCAACTGGCTGAGTGTAATGAATTACTTAGACTGAATGCAACTGGCTGAGTGTAATGAATTACTTAGACTGAATGCAACTGGCTGAGTGTAATGAATTACTTAGACTGAATGCAACTGGCTGAGTGTAATGAATTACTTAGACTGAATGCAACTGGCAGAGTGTAATGAATTACTTAGACTGAATGCAACTGGCTGAGTGTAATGAATTACTTAGACTGAATGCAACTGGCAGAGTGTAATGAATTACTTAGACTGAATGCAACTGGCAGAGTGTAATGAATTACTTAGACTGAATGCAACTGGCTGAGTGTAATGAATTACTTAGACTGAATGCAACTGGCTGAGTGTAATGAATTACTTAGACTGAAGTCAGACTGCACGCATGTCATACTAATCGTTGCTGTGCCCTTTTTACTGTCACCAGAATACAATCCTCTGGAAGCTCCAAGTCTCAATGAGAAAGTCCTCAGAGACAAAAGGAAAAAACTGCGAGATACTTTTGACCGTGTTTTTAAACTGTATGTAAGTATGATTGTGTTGCATTACAAAGTCAGTCTTACATAGTTTTGTGTTTGTGTTACATTATTAGCAAGTCAGTCTTATGTGGTTTTGAGTTCAGTATCGTATCAAGAGGAGACAATGAACAGCGAAGTACAGAACGTAAAAATTGTAAACATTGAAACTGAAAGACTGGGAAATCATATTGAGATTTGATAAATGGATCCACTGCTGACAGTGGTAACAAGACAAGCTTGTTATTTTTGATAAATGTATGCACTTCATTTTTCGCTATCACCTTTCTTGCCGATATATACTCACAGGTTTCAGAGAGGTTGTAGGAAAAACATTGTTCATAATGTTAGTGCAGAGCATTACAGTTTGCTGCTATAATAACATCTTTAAGGTACAGCATTTTTTGTCAACAGTGAGTCAGTAATTAACATCTGGAAGTGTGCTGAGCATGTTTAAATAAGAAAATCAGAACACAGGATCAACAAAACCTGAAACACTAGGCAGCCTGTACTTGTTGAGCTGTTCATGGTTATCAGTATTCTTAAGTCCCAGGAGACATGTGATAATGCCTATGCTTAGAATTTTAAACTTCCTAAAAGAGTGGGAAAATTTTTGCCTTGCAGGAAAAAGAAAAGCCAGAGTATGCCATAGAACTGAAGAAGGCTGAGTCAGAATATGAGAGGACACGTCAGAAACTAGTGCAATTTTTTGGTAAGTAGAGAACCTTTATATAATTTTAACATGTTGATTTCAGATGTGCATCCTGACTTGAGTCTGCATGGGAGGTTTTCATGGTATAATGAAGTGTGCAGTGATGTGATGATGAACACAGAAGGAAAGTCTTTTTGAAATGGTATGTTCAAAGTGTCAGCTGCTGTATGCATTGATGCTGTATGTGGGACACTTTATGTGATTTACTTTGAGAAACATCACAGCTGTTTGTGTCTTTGTTATCAGTAAACATGTTCACAAAGTATCCATAAGCTGATGCAGTTTGACAGTTTAATACTTGTAAGAAAAATGTTAATTTCTGCTTTGCTGCTTTTTTTTATGCCTTTTCACCTTTGTTTAAACTTTTTGTTTTCCTTAAATGTGAATCATGTTCAGGGTAAATTTTTAGATATATGTTCACAAGAGGATTTTAGTTAGAAATCACATGAGTGAGATGTTTGAGAAGATATTTTAGAGGCTTTAATGCAAGAGTTGTGCATATTTTCAGAGCAAGTCAGAAATGCTGAGCGTGTTCAGCTGGACCAGATCCCACTTCCTGATGCCCCAGTGGATGACACATGTAAGTCAGTTAATCAGACTGTGCTGTCAAACCCCTTTATACCAGCCTTCTGTCCATCTCCTTACCTTACCCTATCCTCTTGGCACCCATGCATTTCCTGTGTTTAGTGGTGTACCTTGCAGCTTGGTTTTAATGATGCAACGAAAGACCTTAGATGCTAACTTTTGAAGAAAAAAAAAATTGATATGTGTTTGACTTTCTTTGTATATACCTGTATCTAATGCCATTTCAAACCTGACGTAAGGGTCTGTTTAACTTGCATTATCTGTTCATTTTATTCTAGGAGTTTCTGTCCTATTGGTTACATTCTGTTTCATTAATCTGAGGTCTGTGTATTGCTCAGTTTTATGAACTCACATGAATTTTGTCTGTCCAAAGTAGAAAGAAACTCGTGGAGAGCGTGGCAGCAGAGAGTCCTCAGAAGAGAAGCCCCCTTCAAGCAAGTGTTTCGGCCCTTATCTCCTGACACTCTAGGGGGGTTGGGCCACACCCGGTTCATGACTCCGGATGTCCCTCTGCTGCCCCTTTTTTTTTTTCCCATCTTGGGACGAGCCATGGCTGGGATTCGAACCCATGACCCTCTGGACATGCTCATTTTCCACTCAATGACTCGCGCTTTAACCACTGAGCCACAGGGACACCTGATATTTGTAGGGAAATTAAGCCTTATGAAGTTCACTTTTGTTCCTCCTTGACCAGATCCAGCTTGAACACCTCTCTGCCGCTTCTGCCATTGCTTTCAGGGCTCTGGTTTTTTCCTTCCCTGCAACTGAGAGCTGTTTCATGAGGCTGTATGCAGACGTTCCTACAAACCCCCTAGCTCCAATTTCTGCAGTGAGGACTTTGACCTGATAGCCTTCTCTCCTCAGGCTGTTTGCCAGATCAGCATACTTTTCAGTCTTGTAGATTTGAGCTGCCTCCATTCTGTTCTCATATGGCACCGTGAGCTCGATCATGATCAGCTGCTTGGTTGACTTAGAGTGGACTACTATGTCTGGTCTCATGCCACTCTTGCTGATGATCTCTGGGTGACTCTTCCATTCTGGGAGGTCTGCAGTGCACTCCCAGTCATCTGCCCCGTCCAGCAGACTCTGCCTGCATGTTTCGAGTGGCACTGTTGTTCTTGGCCATGATTTGCTGCCTCCTGCCGTGAAGAATGTTGCGGGTGCTTTTGGAGTCCTGATTTTCCCTTTTGTGGTGTTGGTACTAGCCCAGACTACTTGTACAATTTCTTTGAGCACTTGGTTGTGCCTCCATGTGTACCTTCCTTGAGCCAGGGCTACTTTACATGAGCTTAGGACATGCTCCACTGTTTGTTTTTCATGGCAGAGGGGGCATGCAGGATCGTCTGTTTTCCCCCACTTCACCAGGTTTGCATTTGAGGGCAGAAGGTCATATGCAGATCTGAGAATGAAGCTGATCCTGAGAGGGGCCATGTGCCAAATGTCATTCCAAGTGAGACTTCTTTGGAGTGCATTCTCCCACGTTGTCCATTGCCCTTGCTGGCTCTGCTGGACTGCTTTTTGGAGTCTTTTTTGGTCTTCTTCTTTTCTCATCTCCTGAATCATCATGTCTCTTTTGGCTTTTCCTTTGGCCTTTGACCACCATTCAGTTTTGGTCACCCCCAGTCCCTGTCTGTTGGTCTGTGTGTGTCCTGTTATTTCTCTGATCTTGAGACTTTCTTTTGCAGAATCCATCGCCTCTTGAACTTTCCATTTTCTGCCTGTCTTCAGCTGGGGCTTAATTGCTTCTACCACCTTGTCTCCTGAGTCCTCCAGCATGCTTTGAAGTCTGATCTTCCCTGCTTTGTATTCCTCCAGGATGGATTTCAGGGGTAGTTTCAGCTTTGCTTGGCGACAGTACAGCGCTATGTCAGTCAGACAGGGTGGGACACCAAGCCATTTCCTTGTGAACTTGTTGATTTTGGCTTCCATTGCCTCCACTATGCTGGTGCAGATGTCGTATATCATCAGAGGCCATAGCAGCTTTGGTATCAGCATGAACTGCAGACACCAGACCTTGTATTTGCCAGGGAGCCCACACTGGTCAATGGTCTCCAAGCCTTCCTCCGCCATCTGCTTGGTTTCTTTTGCTCTTTGTGTGTCTTTCAGCGTATCATCATACCATCTTCCAAGGCTCTTGACTGGTTCTTCTGTGACTGTTGGAATGGCCTGGTTGGCAACACTGAAGACCACAGATCCGGCCACTTTTCCTTTCCTCAGTGAGAGACTCCGTGATTTCTTTGGCTTGAACTTCATTCTGGATGAGGCAACTATGTCGTCCAGCCTCTCCAGCACATGACGTGTCTCGTCTTCTCTGGATGAAATCACTGTAGTGTCATCCATGAAGGCCTTGAGAGGAGGCATCTTGTATCCATCGCCAAGGTCTGTTTGTCTCGCGTTGTTTGTTGCTGCTTTCAAGATGAGTTCCATTGCCAGCACGAACAGTATTGGGGAAATTGCACAGCCCATTGCAATACCCACTTCCAAGTTGATCCAGTCTGTTGTGTACTCCTTGGTAGAGAACCGCATTGAGAAGCCATTGAAGTACTTCTTGAGCATGTCGCGGATGTTCTTTGGCACATGGTACATCTCAAGAGCCAACTGTATCATCTCATGGGGCACAGATCCATATGCGTTTGCCAGATCAAGCCACACTACGTCCAGGTCTCTCTTTTCTGTTTTTGCTTTTTGGATTGCGTCCCAGATCATTGTGGCGTGTTCTACACAGCCCGCCACGCCTGGGATGCCACCTTTCTGGACTGACACATCCAAGTACTTGTTTTCCATCAGGTACTTGGTCAGCCTTGCTGCCATGACAGAGAAGAAGATTTTCCCTTCGACGTTCAGTAGTGATATTGGCCTGAACTGGCTAATGTCACTTGAGTTTTGCTCTTTGGGGATGTACACACCATCTGCCGTCATCCACTGGCCGCTGATCTTCTGGTTTCTCCAAGCCGATCGCAGCAGCCTGTGGAGCCACTCCAGCACCTTGGGACATTTCTTGTAAAGCTGGTAAGGTATTCCGTTTGGCCCTGGTGATGATTTGGCTCTGGCTTTGTCGACCACCTTCTTGATTTCCGCCAACGTTGGAGGCTTGCCATTGAACTGTTCCTCAGGGTTGGTTGGCCACACCAGACCTTGAATGTCGAGTGGTGCTTTGCTCTGTGGGTCAGAGTATGTTTTCCTCAGATGCTGCTCAAGAACTCCTTTGTCCACACTTAGGGTCCCAGATTTTGGCTGCTCAAACAGTGTTCTGGCAAACTGGAAGGGGTCTCTGAAGAAGCGCTCTTGTGTCTTCTTCTTTTTGCTCTTCCTCTTCCTCGCAGATTCCGCTTTGCTGAGGGCACTGTGTTTTTCTTTCAGGTCTTTCCACAGTTTTTCCAAGCCTTGTTTTTCAGCTGGCAGTGCGGTCTTCATTTGCATCTTGAGGTTTTTCTTTTGGACCCTGATCTTGTCCATCTTTTCTTGGCGTCTGGATTTCTTTGGAGGTGTTTTCTCTTTGGGTAGTTTTGCTCCATAGGCGTCTCTACATGTGGCATACACAATGTCCCCATATGTGGCTAGTTTGTGTTCCAGGGTGCTTTTCCCTATCAGTGCATCGAGTCTTTGGACGATTTTTGCATCCAGTTTCTCCCAATCTTCAGTTTCGTTTGCTCGTGGCAGGTTGAGTTTCAGGCGCCTGGCATCGAGGGCCTGTGCAAATTCCTCATCCGAACCAACAGCGTGGATGTCCTTGGCACTGTGGTTTAAATCCTGGCCTTGGTCTTCCGACGTCTTATCTGCTGATGCAGTGCGCTGCTGCTCATTCAGATGAGTCTTCACACATCCCATCTTTGTTCTGTGGATCTTCATGCCACGGGTGGTAGCGAAACGCTTTCCACAGACACATGGATATTCCATTTGGTCCATGTTCATAGTCCGTTTGGGATTTGCAGTCATGATTGGTTGAGCACCGATGGATTCATCATTCTCTCCCCCTTTCGGTGAATCCTGGGAGCATCTTTTCCTTTTATTTTTAGTAGCCACATGTTTAAGGCAAAGTGGGGAGCCAGCCCACAGAGCCCTTGGTTCTGGTCTTTCCCAGTGTCCTCCGGTCTTTCCCGGACGTCCTCCGGCCTATTCCCGGAAGTCAATGGTTTACCCATGCATCAGTAGAAAGAATAAGAACTAAGTTAAATGCCCTCTACTTGGTTTACAGTGTGGTTATGGGTATCGAGTTCTTAATGGAATTGCTATTCATATTCTGAAGATTGGAAAATTTGATGCTTGGTGTTGCTAAGACATTGTGTAAGGTATCAGCATTTAACAAAATTTCTTACTTCATTCAAACTGTAGAGATCTCGTGTCTATTGCGGTATTTCTGTGACATTGACATTATTGGTGCAAAGTTGTCACCATAATTCCTCAAAGTATGAATTTGAGTCAGCTTTACTGTTAATATATTTGTAGAGTCCTTCTGCAAACTCAGGGAGTCATAGACAGTTCACTGTCAATAGACACCTGCAATGACAATATCATTGTAGTTTATAATTGTTTAAAACTAAATTAGAAATGCTGTTTGGGTATTGCTATGAATTCATGGGTTTTTATACTGGTCATTCAAATTCCAGTTGATTAATTTGGACCAAAACCTACAGAAGACATGAACTTACATATATGTTCCTATCAGTTCTGCAGTTTTGCATATTCCTTTAGATTTGTTGCATCTACAGTTCTACAGTTTGGCGCATAAACAACACACCACTGAGTGTAATGTAGAACTGATTCTGGACATATATCTGAAATAACAGTTCACTTTGTACCTTACACATTTACTCATGCATTGAACTATAAAGGGGAAAAAAAAAAAAGAAATGTCAGCATTCTTTCATTTGAAGAGATGGATCTAGAAAAGCTTTTGAAATGAACAACTCTGGTAATAAAAATCTTGGCTGAGTGGACACAAAGGTTTCAGATTACTGTTGGAACTTTACCTTTGTCCAGCATTTGTCAAATTATGTCGCCTTGTTTTCATTTATTTATTACTCATTTTCATACTAATTCAGTGTTCATTCATTTAGTTGTTTTATTCAAGAGAAAAGGAGTTTACAGCAAAGCACTACTTTGTGTGCAGTGCCAGCAATGATTCCATTACCCAATGAAATTCCTCCTCCCCTGCTAGGGGCATATCCAGAACACATGCCTCCCAGCATCTTGAAGAAAAGATCAGCTTATGAGTAAGTTTGTGACCATTTGTATCTGTGCAAGTATGTGTGGGTGTGTATGAGTGGTTTTATTAGTGTGTGTGTGTGTGAGTGTGTGTGTGTGTGTGTGTGTGTGTGTGTGTGTGTGTGTGTGTGTGTGTGAGAGAGAGAGATTGGGTGCATACAGTTTTCTGAATTTTTGTTTATTATTTTCCTATCAATTTTTATGTGAACTTCTTGGACTGATTTACTCTGTCAGCGGTGAAACTTGTTGCTATGTACATTTATTTGAAGTGCAATGATGATTATTTTGGTAAAGGTTGTCATTAACCCGTTCACTGCTTGAAAATGTTACAAACAAAGGCTTTCCCAGTGCCAGGGAAATCTAATGATTTGGGGGTAATAATTAACAAAAAATTCTAGCTCAGAAACTACAAAAGATATAACAATGAAATATATATGATTTTTGAAGGAAATTGAATGAAGATTTTGAATCTGGGCTTCTTTTGTTTTAATTTTGATAATAAAAAAATATTTAGGCATTTAGATGTGGATAGATTTTTTTGCACGATCAAAAACATATGTATTTACCACTACAGCTTCACATCCAAAAAAGAACACAAAGCAAAAAAGTTGAAAATAAAGTTTGTATTGTCACACTACACATGTAAATGAAAGTAAAACAGTTTAGAAGTCTATCAAGACGCTCACACTCTATGCAGACAGGTCAGTCCACGACCACGCCCCCCTCCCCCCACCACGCCCCCTTGCTGGACTTCAACCCTCTCTTTCACTCCTCCTCTTCTCCTACCTTTCCCTCTGCCCCGTGTCACGCCGCGAGCAGGCCACGCTGCCCTCTCGCGCTGACTATCACATCACTGGCCACTGGCACGCAGTGCAGAGTACACACTAGGCGAGCTCGTTTGACGCTGGCAAACCAGTCAGCTGAACACACACTGAGGTCACACAGTACGACACACAGTACGACACAATAACTGACGAATACAGTCGGCAATTCCATCACAATCATCATCTCACCTTCATGCTCGAGTAAGTCGTTGAATAAAAGATTATTGTCTTTGTCAAAAATGATTAGCAGAGCCTGCTCAGCTGTGTAAATACGTTGATTTGGTCACTACGCTTGTCGAAGGTTGCGCCGCCATCTTTGCAAGCGAGACGAAGTGCTGGCTGGTCATCCAGTCAGTGATGAGAATAAATGGGCTTTCCCCTCACGTGTGGTCATTTGCATATCATTTTAATACTCCAGACATATAAGGCTTACTACGCACACTCTATTTAAGTCCGTTAATAGAAATAGTAACGAATGAAAATTCAAGAAAAATGCATGACGTCAGTGGACGGCCCATAGGCACTGGGAAAGCATTTTTACTTCGGCGTCAGCTGACGGCTTATAGGCACTCTTCGGGTTAATGTGTTTGAACAGTCAGTCAATGATCGGGCCAGCTTTGCCTGAAAATGTCCCAATGAAGAGAAAGCCCCCTGGTCCCCCACCAGGCCCTCCTCCACCTCTCAGTGACAGTGAGGACGAGTATGATCCAGCTAAAGGTATGTCCCACAGGGTCAGGTAGTTGCTTGTTTGTTAATGACTTGCCTGAACTAGGCACACACACTCACTCACGCACACACACACACACACACACACAGAGACACACACACACACACACACACACATACACACACACACACATACACCACACACACACACACACACACACACACACACACACACACACACGCACGCACAACAAACGCACACACACACTCTCTCTCCCTCTCTCTCTCTCTCTCTTTGTCTCTGTCTTTTTCTGCTTCTCGGGAACACCACAGGAGCTTGCCCAATCAAGACTTTCATTTTTCTTTCGTTTCCCTGTTTATGAGGGGCATCATAATTGGTTGCCTGAACTATATATCCCCTCTGTTTCTTTTCTTTTTATATGAGGAGGATCATAACCACTTGCCTGAACTAAACATAGTCTCTTATTCTTTTCTCAGTCGTTAAAGAACATTGTAATAACTTCCCAGAACCAAAAAGAATGGTCTGTTGCTTTTCTCAACCTATTGAGAATGTCATGAAAACTTGCATGAACTAGCTGGACCTTGTCTTTGTTTCTTTTTTTACAACTCTGGTCTGAGAAACATCATAAGAGCAGACACTGTCAGTGTTTCTTTTCATCATGTCTGAGGAGCGAAAGACAATTTGCTTGAATGGCTTAATGTCTCCTTGTTTCTTAATTTTGTCTCTGAGGCACGTAATAATTTGCCTGATGTAAATACAGTCTGTCTTTTTTTTTTCCATATGTTAAGAACATCATGACAGTTTGCTTAAAGTGGACACTACCTCTCCGTTTCTTGTCTCCATCGTTTGAGGAACATCTTAATAGTTTTCATGAAGTTGACACTGTCTTGTTTCTTTTCTCTGTTTCAGAGAAATTGTGTGCCTGAAGTTGATATTGCTATTTCTTTTTTCTGTTTCTTAGAAACATTGTTGCGGTTTGCCTGAACTAGATGCTGCCTCTCTTTTTCTTTTCTCCTGAAGAACATCATTATAGCGTTTTTTTTTGTTTTTTTTAATTGACAGTCTTTTTGTTTCTTTTCACTGTTTTAGAGGAGCATCATAACTTTACCTGAACTAGACATTGTTTCTTTATTTTCTCTTTTACAGAGGCACATCATAACAGCTGGCCCAAAGTAGACGCCGTCTCTCAGTTCTCTTTTTACCATATTTGAAGAACATCATTTCAGTTTTATAGGCACAGTCGCTCTGTTTCTTTTCACTGTTTTTGAGAAATATCACAACAGTGTGCCTGAACTAGACACTTGTTTCTTTTCTCCATCTTCGGGGACCCTCTTTATAGTTTTTCAGACCTAGACACAGTCTGTCTGTTTTTCTTCTCTGTTTCTGAAAAACATCATAAAAGATTCCCTGAACTAGGCAGTGTCTGTGTTTCTTTTCTTTGTATCTGAGGAACATAACAGTTGGCCTGCCCTAGACACTGTCTCTCTTTTTCTGAGGGACATCATCAAAGCTTTCCAGAACCGGACACCACCTCTGTTTCTTTTCTCTGTTTGAGTGGAACATTATTGCTGTTTGATTAACAAGGCTCTGTCTTTCTGTTTTCTTTTCTCCACCTTTTAGGAACATCATACCAGTTTTCCTGAACTAGATACTGTCTATTTCTTTTCTTTTTTCTTTTTTTTTTAAGAAATGAAAACTATCCTTTGAATTGATGTTGTAAAGAATGTTTTTATTGTCCCCTCTCCTCTCCCACCCTCCCAGTCCTATCCCAAATTCCTGTACATTTCCCTTTTTTTTCCCTCTCCTCCCCACCATTTCCAAAAGTGGAGTTTTCATTTATGACAAATTGTCACTGTTTCTGCATCTCTGTGGAACGTCGGAACGGTCTCCCCTTTCCTTCCCTTATTCATCATCTTCAACCTTCCCCACTCCCCCTTCTGCCCCTGTACCTTCAGTTTCTCAGTTGATTAACATGCCTGGGAAAGGAGAGGATAGCTCAGCTAGAGTGTATTACAGTATTTTGATGTGGCTTACAGCTGACTGTTTCTGTCTTATGTCTTAAAAGCTGTTTCAGTCTGTTGGAGTTCAAGATAGAAATGCTTTAATCTAAATATCCCATTACCATTTTTATCATTTGTTAGATGTTTGCTGCAGCACCAGTGAGTAGTTCAAGGTGGAAGTGGTAGTTCTCTCTCTCTCTCTCTCTCTCTCTCTCTCTCTCTCTCTCTCTCTCTCTCTCTCTCTCTCTTTTAAATCGATGATTTGAAACAAGCGAGCACAAGCTGTTTATCATTTTTGTGTACTGTGGATAGAATAAGAGATGTTGACAAATGATCCAAATAGAAGTCCAATATGTTTTCATTTTCCTTGGTAGATCCACCACCCCACCACCACCCCCCCCCACCCCCACCCCCCACCCCCCCACCCCCCCCCCCCCCCCCCCCCCCCCCCCCCCCCCCCCCCCCCCCCCCCCCCCCCCCCCCCCCACCCCCCCCCCCCCACCCCCCCCCACCCCCCCCCCCGTCCCTTCCTAAAACAATATTGAAAATATTTTCTTTTTATTTTATCAGTCAGTCTTAAAAGATACAATGGAAGCGCTGAAAATCTTTATATGCGTTGCAGACATAGCAGATCCACTAGATGTAGACTTGGATGCCATACAACATCCAGATGACTTGGTTGAGCTGTTGGCAAAGACAGCAGATCCCCCATGTGAGTGCCTTACTTTTGCTTCTGTGTGTGTGTGTGTGTGTGTGTGTGTGTGTGTACTTGTTGATACACATGTCTGTGTTATTGTATTTTATTGTGTAAAAAGTACATGCATGCAAATTTCTATTAAGTAAGAAACCATGTGCTATATATCATCCCAAGCATCATGTCTTTTTGTTGCTTGGGAGCATGGATTTGGAAAGAAGTGCATAGGTATGAGACTTGACTTGCTGACTAACAGTTGTAAAAGAAACTCTCAGCTTGGTTCAAGAAAGGTATGTTTTGTGTGTTTTGAAACAGAATGTTGTGTTATTAAGAGTCTCATATTGTGATGTTTATATGCTTACATTCTGAATTTAGTTAAATATTGAAGCAAACGCTACTGATTGATGATAGGTCTTCAAACTTGCTTATAGAATGAATGAAAAGTATTGTAGACTGTCTGTAAACAACTTTGGAAAATATGACTAGACCCTGAGATAATTTACTGCTATTTTATGCAGGCTTTGGGGAGGTTGTCTCAACCGTAGTAAACTCCTGGTATAACGCTCTTTGGTTTTCCTAGAAAGGGGTTCAGTTCTCTGAAGGTGGCATATGGCTGCCTTTTTGGCAAAGTGATTAAAAAAACTGTCATGCACATGATGAAGTATTGTGGGTGGCCTGGCATTTATTCAGGGATCATGTTGCAAGTGAATCACAGAGCACAGGTGTCAGCTCCCCACAAGTTGTCAGGAATTTTCTGAATCTCTGATCGAGTGGAAGAAACAAAAATATGCAAACTTCATCTCTAAATAGTTGGAGATTGAGATTGTTTTGTGGAAAGGGTTCGGAAATGTCTCAGAGTTGATTAAAAAGAAGTTTTGATCATACTGTCCTTGCACTGGACATTGTCTGTCTGAACCCTCAGTTACTCAGTAAAGGAAGTCTGACATAATCATATTTTCATTTAACAACCAAACCACTCTCATGCACCTTCTCGCTTTCAAAATATGACTGAGAATTTGACACACAAAATGTGAAGGTAAACAAACTCACGAAAATTTGGTTTTCAAACTTTCAGCAAAATCTCGTAAGATCCGCTTTGAAGATGATGACGAGATTGATGAGGATGAACCAGAAAAAGACACTCGCTTGAGACTGGGAAAGCAAGGGAAGAAGAAGAAGAAAGGTGGCAGCAGCAGCGGCAGCGGAGGAGGAGTGTCTGCACTTCAGGCTCGCATGCTGCAGATGGCAGGTCAGGAAGTGCCTGAGGTGTCCTCAGAGTCCAGCAGCAGTGACAGTGACAGCGAGGATGAGAGGGAGGAGAAGGTAAGTGTCTTGAGAAAGAAAAGAATTAGGCTTACTCGGTTTTTGACGTACAAAATAAAAGCAGACCATCAGTCATTTTATCAAACAAATTCATTTTAAGCCTTCCACATGGTTTCAGGCTTGAACATGCTTGGCATTGACAGAAGTATCAGTTGCTCCAGCACTTTGGAAAAAGAATCAAATAAGTGAGTGTTAAACTCGATGACACCAAGAAGCTTTCATGAGTTGCATTAAAAGTGTTTGAGGATGCATTATTTAAAAAAGAAAAGTTTCTGAAAGATCTCAATGTTGGTTATTTGATATTTGTTTCACCCCGCAGTAGCACTTTAAATGATCTAACTAGCACGACTGTCTTATTACTGCATTAGCCACACAAAATCTTCGGCCTGACAGAGCTGACTAACTGCCGTGAATGCTATGGTCTGACATGGTACAGTATATGACGCCAAATAGATGCTTGGGCCTGATTATTTATTAATATAATAAAGAAAATTGGAGAGAAATGTGTTGACTTTGACTTTAACTGTGTAAATGAGCTTATTTAATCAGAGCACTCTGTTTTCAAGGATCACGTGGTTTTATGTTTTGAGACAATCAAATGGATAATCAGGTGATATTATGGTACTCATTATTTATATATCCAAGTATGTTCATTTGTGAAAATAACTTTAATAACAATGACTTAAAAGAAACCTTTTAAGATTATAAACAATTTTACACAAACACTCACATACAAAATCAAAGTCAGCACCATTCAGGATAAAGACGACGACTGTCTCATTCAGGAACTGAATACTGCTCTGAACTCTGCAACAAACAGAGCAAAGGATCAAAGTGTGCTGTCTGTACAAAATTCATCAGATGTTTACGACTTTCCATTACTCTGTGTATATGCAGTTGTAGGGAAATCACTGAAGAGTTAGAAGGCTGCAGGCATCAACATCATCTCTTCAGAATACTTGAAACATGGTGGAGAGGCAGCAGTTCATATCCTTACTGTTTGTTATCTGCAACAAAATCTGGCGCACTAGGGAGTGGCCCATGCAAAGAACTCTGTCACTAATCATCACCCAAGAGAAAAAATCTTCGACATTGCATAACTACTGCACTCTCAGTTCAATCTGTCACACCAGCAGCACAAAGTAATACTCATAATAATTGTGAATGGATTACAACTGCAAGCAGATGCTATACTTGCTTAAAAACAGACTTGAGTTTGCAAAGGCAGTTGTATTAGCAAACAGATCTTTAACTTGCCTACCCTTTGTAGAAAGCATCACCAACAGTGGAGGGAATTCAGTACTGTTGCCATGGATTTCAAGAAGCAGTTTGACTGAGTCCGGCAAGAGATGCAGTGGGCCACAGAGAAGAAATTTAACTTGCAGCAGAAGCTAATCAACACCATCCAGCAATTGTATTCCAAAGCAACCAGTAACTGAACAGGGTGCTGTTGAAGAATGGTCCCATGTTTCACTTAGATTTCTTGTGGGCTGCCTTCTGTCTCCCACTTTTATCAGCATATTCCAGGAAGGCATCATGGTTGGTTTTGCTTGAAGATCATGTTAGCATTGGAGTGAGAACCATAAGGAACCTTGGATTCGCAGATCAGCACTGTCCAGACGTAAACCTGTATGGAAGGACAATAACATTTCCATGACCATGCTTTTGCTTCCGCTCTATGCGTACGAGACATAGGGCCTCAGCAGACCTAGAAAGAAGAATCCAAGCTATGGAAATCAGCTGTTACAGCAAGATACTAAATATCATTTGTACTGATCATAATACCAATGAAGGAAGTGCATCAAACCAGCAAGCAGCACATCGGACCATATGAAGATCTACTGAAATCAGTTAGGAAATGAAAACTATTATGGCATGGCCATGTGACGAGATCTTGTGGTTTTGCTTAAACAGTCCTCCAGGGACATGTTGAAGGAGGGAGACAGAGGAAAAATGATGGACAAACAAAAATGCAGAATTGATGTGGGAAACATTTGCAGAAACCCAAACATTATACACAATTGATAGAACTTGAGGAACCTGGTGAACTCGTCTTCAGTGTGATGGCTCAGTGATTTCGTATGGAATTGTTAAGGAAAGAAGAAGAAGATCATATTTAGAGCATAATTGTATATTACTTTTTTTTTACACTGTACTGGAATCTATGATTTGTTCTTTATACCCATTTCGTTTTTACTGGTATCGTATTATTTTTCACAGGCTCGGAAGGCTGCAGAGCTTAAGCAGCGAATGGATGAGATCTCCAGACTAGACGATCGTCCACCAGGTACAGAAAAGGATGATGAGGAAGACGATGAAGAGGAGGATGAAGAGGATGAAGCAGAGGCCAAGTCTGCCAGATCAGGGTCATCCAGACCTATTCCTCCGGGACCTCCTCCTGGTGCTCCTCCTGGCCTTCCACCAGGCCTTCCTCCGGGTATGGTTTTATCACATCAGTAGGCTGGAATGGCAATCTTTAATTCTTTTTTTAGTCTTATCGTCTGTTACAAAACATGTAGCATCATCCAGGACAAAAGTCATTCCAGGGCTTTCCTAAGATTGACACCAATACTAAACACACATCAAACGAGATAGTACACTTTGAATCTCTCAGGATCTCTTATTTCATTTATTGCAAACGTATATGTACTGGTAAGTGTGCACGTGTGAAGTGATGCAACTGTGTAACGTAGAGCGTCCATATATGCAAGTGTGTATGTGTACTCTGTGTGTGTGTCCGTGTCTGCGTCCGTGTCTGTGTACACAAGTATGATTGTCGATTTACCTGTTTTTTCATTTAATTAAGCATTATGGGTGATGGGCATGTTGGGGTACGTACATCACAGGTCAGTGGGACCCAAGCTGTGAGCTTTTGATGCTGCAGTCATGCTGATGTGGATGAATGGAGAGAGTGAGGTGGTGGTCTTGTGCATGATACACAGGCACATGTGTTTGTATGGGATAGGGATGGTAGTGGTGGTAAAGGAAAGTTATGGTTGCGCAGGTCGTGTGTTCCATGTGCTGTGGTTACGAGGGATGGAGGGGGAGGGGAGGAGTATGGAAGTGAAGAATAGTGATATGTCTGTAGTTCCACTGATTGGCTGAAGTATATGTGTCTTTCCTTATTTGTAATTCTATATTTGTTTTGTTTCACTGTTAGTTTTAGATAATATGCTTTTTACTTTTACTGATTCACATCTTTCCCTTTAGTACTATTATGATGATGATTATCATTCATAGAGTATCAGTGTGACACTTACCATCATTATCATCGTCGTCGTCATTATCATCATCATCAATATCACTATCAATAGTATTATTATGGTTGTAATTCCCATGATTATTTTCATTACTATTATTATGATCATCATTATTTTTTTTAATATTACCATTGTCAATTTTATTTTCACCACTATTATTGTTTTTACCTTCATTATTATTATTATATATATTTTGTTGTTACTATTGATATTGTTAGCTTTACAGTTACTGCAATTAATGAATTATCATTACTAATCAGTAGTAACTGTCATCTTATGAACAGCCATTGCACACAAACACACACATACACACTCACTCACACTTACACAAACACACACACACACACACCACACACACACACACACACACACACACACACACACACATAGGATTGCAAAATAACAGCTTTATTTATGAGGTTATGGTTACAATATAAAAAGGCTAGATAAGGATTTTAGTGGGATTCAGCTGTGTTAACAAAGTAGTGACGGCAGATTCCTCATATCCGAAAATTGGTGAAATGGAAGCTTTCTGTGGCGTCTGTCCTTAGTATGCATACTCTTTATTAAAATGGTAAATACCTTATTGCAAATGAATGGAATGACATCAGTTAGTTTGTTCTTTTAGGTCCTCCTCCAGGTGCTCCCCCAATGTTCATGAGGCCTCCCATGATGCCTGGAGCACCCCCTGGTTCCCTGCCTCGTCTTCTGCCCCCTGGACCCCCACCGGGACGTCCCCAGGGATTGCCTCCTGGACCTCCCCCCGGCCTGCCTCCCAGTCTGCGAGGAGCTCCACCACGAGTGCCCCCAGGCCCCCCTGGTAAGAATTGAAGTTATGTGTACAACCGTTGTCTTTGACCAATATCCAAGATGTCTACTTACTCTCAGGCATGGTTGCTGGTGTGATATCCAAGTGATTTCTAAGCTGATCTTATATTCATAGTCAATAATGGGCTTTCTGTGCATCAGGAAAACCTGAAAATAATCGCATGCACCAGTTTGTGCTGAGAGGTGATAGGTACAGCCTAGTATTCTCCCTTTGTCCACTGAAATGGCATAATTGACATGCCCACTGAAATGGCATGATTGGCACACAGTAATGACAATCCTGATGCATATGATTAAGGATAATGTTAGCAGTGGCGCAGGTTTGGGGATGATGTGATGCTGTCATTATAGCCACTATGATTTTGGCTCAGTAAGTCATGAGGATCTTGTCAGGGCTATCAGAACAAGGGAAGCTGTTCTTTTTTTCTACATCATGTAAGATTCATTGATAACGTATTAGAAAATGTAATGATACAACATTTACATCATCATCTGCAAGAGAAGCATTAATATTTTCCTGCCAAAGTACATCAGCCAGGAGTGTCTCTGTTGTTCTACCTCAGTGTAGGAGCCATAGTTAACTCCCATTCTCTCCCAATGTTATTTTCATGAGGATCCAGATATTTTGGCAGTGTTCCATGCTAAGTAGGAAAAAGGCATTTATTTGGATAGGTAAGTTTGAGAAAAATGCACATTGGTGCCTATAAAGAAGGCAGAAATGACGAAAGAAATATACTAACAGGGGTGAAAGTCTTCTGGAATAAACCAGATATTCACGTCAGTAAAGTTGTGTTTAGGTATTCTCCATATGAACGAGATTTGGATATATTCCTCATTACCAATATTTTGTTAACATACTTTCCAGTTAACAGACATTTGAGCAAAAGCAGTATTCTGTTTGTTGTTCATCTGTTGGCATTATCATGCTGACAACCATATGGGGAATTTTGTGTCATGCATTGTTTTCATGACATCTGAAGAAGACACTTTTGATGGAAATTTACTCATCTGTTTTATTTCATGTATTTAATAAGCAATAGTCTGTTTTTACTCTGTTTGTGTGATGATTTGTATTTTGACTGATTCTCAGTAACACTGCAGTCAGTTTCAATCTCCTGTGTTGTCTTTTGCCTAGATACCTGGCTTCCATTAATTAACTTGAGCTGTATTTTAAACTGCCACACTTAATGCTATTCAAATGGAGGTTTTCTCCCTTGACATACCTCTGCTAACGAGGTGCGTGTATCGATGATGGTATATGTTTGAAAACAACAACAACAACAAAAAAGAAGGAGAAGAAGAAATTCTATGTTTATTTTCACATGATCTGTATCTACTTTATATCATGTTGCAGGTATTCCACCACCTCGCCTGATGCGTCCACCTGGCGCTCCTCCCAACATCCCCCCTCCAAACATACCCCCCAGCATGATCCCCATGCCAGCCTCCAACCCCAATGTGTTGAGTGCGCCTCCTAGCATCATGAAGCCTCCGCTGCGGGCTCATGGGGATGAGGAAAACAAGAGTTCAGCCACCATCGAGGCCAAGCCAAAGATCAAGAGCGGCATGGGCGACGTGACTCGCTTCACTCCCACAGCCGTGAAAATCAAGCGCAACGCACAGCAAAAGGGCCGCTTAAAACCTACAGGTACATTTTTTCTGCCTCAAAGTCTTGCATTGTGTGCTTGCTTTTTTTTTTTTCCGCTTCCTCTCGGCTGTTAATGAGTTGAAGTTTTAGAGACAGGTGAATAGAAAACTGTATTGAAAGGTTGTGTTTGTGTGTCTTAGTAACAGGTACTATTCATATTTACCTGTAATTTTTCTGCCTCATTATATTGTATTGTGCACTTGTTGCTAATGGTATGTTTTTTTTTTAATTTTTCAATGCGTAAGAAAACAGGTAGACAGAAATTTGTATTGGAATGTGTGTGTTTGTGTGGTGTGTGTTGTGTGTGTGCATGTGTGTGTGTTAGTGTTAGTGTGCGTGTATGTGTGTGTGTGTGTGTGTCTTCATGTATGTGTCGGTGTGAATGTGTGCTTGTTTATGTGTGTGTGTGTGTTTGTATGTGTGTGCATGTGTGAGAGTGTTTATTAGGCTTCACCTACTCATTTCAGCATGAATACTTGAATGTGATTGCTACTGACATTTTCAGGCAAGGGAGATGAGGTGTCTGCCTTGAATGTTACCACCAAGCCGACTCCTACCCCTGCCTCCCAAACCAAGACAAAGGATGATGCTTATGATGAGTTCATGAAGGAAATGGCTGGACTCATCTGAAGCATTCCTATCATGGCTGTCTGGTAAAACCCTGCACACCACTGAACTCTGTGAATAATTTTTCGTGAAGTGGAAGATCAGTACTAAGAAAGGACAATCTAGGGCAATGATGTTTTTGGCATAGGATAACCAGTGATGTTTTCTCGTTTTAAAATCTTGTTCATTGACATTAAAACTTTATGAATTTTGTCTTATAGGGAAATGTTAAAAGCTGTTTCATTGGTAGATTTTACACGCTTTTCGACTTCCAGTGGATGATTCAGTGACATTGATGATATTCTTTCACTGTAATTATGTATGCGTTAAAGATAATGTAGATATGTCAAATCCCATGCTTAGTGATAAATGGACACTGTTTGATTAACTGTGTGACATCATATTTAAAAACATAAAAGAAATATGGTGAAGAGAGATTACTTTTTTATAAAATAATTTTTCTCAGTAGAACAACAGAAACCAGTATGTTTTCATGGTCACATTTTACTGAAACAACAACAAAGCAAGAAGTTGTGTAATGTCAAACAGCATGTGATGTCTACCTTAACTAATCTCCTAAACAATGACATTTGGCTTTATCATCAAGTTTAGGTTATTCAGAGCCAACTTACTGATTTATATACATCCAGTAAAAGAAACATTGGGCATGACCTCTGCCTGTATTTTCAGGTCTGGTATATTTTCAGCCAGACTTAACCAGCTAGTGTGAAAAAAAAATTACAGTGAATTTGAAATGACATTTGAGGAAATCGAGGCCTGATCTAAACTGCAAAATTTCTGCACGTTAGAAATTTTCAATGATTATTATGTCATTATGTAAAAAAAGATAAAGAAATGGAGAAGAAAAGGTTAAAGCTTTTTTTTTTTATTTTTTACATAGTTTCTTCTAAAAATTGGAGTGTAGCTAACAGTTTCAGTTTGCTCCAGTATTCAGAGAATGTTGTATTATTCTCCAGCTTCAGTGAGTCACGTACAGCTAGTGCAGTATGTGAGAGCAAACTTGAGGTAAACTGCTGCTGGTGCTTTTGATATATTCTTTTAGGACATTGTTTCTCCCTGCCACTTTCATCAGAAAAATTGGAGCATGTATTTTTTGCTGAGAAAAACTCGTAGTGATGACGCAGAACAGAGGGATTTTTTAAACAGGAAACTAGAAAACTAAAGCATTCTTTTTAATTTCATTAGGACAGGAAAGAAAAGAAAAAGGTACTCCCCAAGGTGCCAGTGGGACCCAGAGAAGTACTGTCGAAACTGCCAGCTGGGAGCAACTAGTACATGCATTATAAACGAAGCAAAAAACAACAACAACAAACAAAACAACGCAAAAAAGGAATGATACAGCTTCCATTTCAGTCTCATGCTTCGTTTTATTCCGTTACTGCTGGTTCAGACTTCCCAAAAAGATTTTCCAGGAATGCTTTCTTTTTTTCCTTCCCTGCTTTCTCCTATGTGCCCTCCCACCTCTCTCCCTTTGTACTGCATTACTCCCACTCTGTTCCCTGTGTTGTTGCCACACCCAAGTTCGTCCTGTCACAGCTTCAGCACCTACAGTCTGTGGGAAGCAACCAGGTTATGAGGCAGCTGATACTGTACTACTGCTGAGTCGCTTTGGTGGTGCTCAGCGATGCCTGTTCTGATCCAGCTAAAGCAGGCCAACATTTACTGAAATCCTCACCTGAAGACAATAATCACTTACTAATAGAGCCAGTGTGAATGAGAGTTCTTTTCTGGTGGGCATCACATCCATCCAACAACGGTCCTAGTAAACTTACTGACACTGAAATCTTTTAACGCAACTTCATCGTAGGCGCTAACACAGAGTTCTTTACCCAAAAACCATTATATGTGTAGTTGTCTTCTGAAATGAGTACGTTTTATGCAGAGTGTGTGTACATGTCTTCCAAATTTTGGCAAAAGTAGGGGTGAGGGATCTTTGAAATTTTTGTAAAAGTGTAGGGGGGGGGGGGGGGGGGGAATCTTAATTTTGGTAAAAGCGGGAAGGTTAGGGGAGTTTTGTTTTCACTTAAGATCACACATTAATTACTGGCTGATTTTCCAGTAACTACAGTGGATATAGTTTCTCCAAATGCCTATCATCACTCATCACATAATGTGCTGATTTTCCAGTAATTACAGTTGAAATAGGGTCTCTGAATGCAAGATACTTTCAAGCCTGATTCATCAGCATACTTTGGTACAAATTCATGCTCTCTCACCATTTTTTTTGTGTCTCATTTATTCATTTATTTATTTACTTCAAGTTTCTGGGCCTGTAGTTCCCACATCTGTTTGAATGTATCAGCATGTTGTCAAAGATTCAGACACAGCCAGATGCGATTTCGCATGTGAGAGTTTGGGAGATTTTTCGCTCTTTGGTCAAAGCATACCTAGACAACAAAATAATTACACACGCATGGGCTGAGACCACATGACAGGGCATCCTCTTTGCTTTCTTTCTTAAGGTATACCAGGGTCAGCCAGGACCACGAGACACAGACATCCACATTGTTGGTGTTAAATGGATGAAACTCAATGGTGTGGTTCCATTCCACCCACTGTTCTGAGAATGTTGTTTCCTCCCTGTGTTTAGATGAGAGTACTCCCTCCATGTAAACAGAATTCACCGACTAGATGTCTAAAGCGACCAGTGGGAACTGAAGAGAAAGGTCATCTGTTGGTGCTGATTGGGTTTGCCGCTTATTTGTTTGTTTTTTTTTTCTGTGTGGTGAGGTTTTGAACTTCTCTTCATGAAAAATTGTGCTGTTGTTTCAACGTCTTACGAAAATAACTCAGTTGTCACTTCCAGGACAATGATTGAAGTGAAATGTGTGCATCTGATGAAGCATTTGTTTTTGTATAGTCTGAATTATAACATGCATTGTTTCCATATTGCTTTGTGCGCTACAAGACAGTTCCAAGCTGTTGATCCTCCTGTGCAACTTGGAGTGAACTGTATTTGTGGTCATTAGATTCTTTGGATGGTGAATTTATTAAAATTTTGTTGGACACAGAAAGTAACTGTGCTGGTTTATCATTTTTTCTTTCCTTTGTCAATTCTTTGGTTCTGTGTTTTTATCTCCACTCTTTATGCATGTGTGTGTGTGTATGTGTGTGTGTGTGTGTGTGTGTGTGTGTGTGTGTGTGTGGTGTGTGTGTGTGACGACACCATGAATGTGTGAGAATATGTATGTAAAGCATACATGCTTGTATTTTTTGCTATGTGTATGTGTGTGTGGAGAACACGGGACCTAGTGTCTGGGCAAATTCTGACCTGCATTTTGTTAAATCAGAACAAGAGAGTCATTTCGCCCATTCTGACTCAAATTGATGAGTATGCACAACAGAAGGATGAAGGCCATCTTCCTTGATGAAGGCCACAAGGAAGATGGAACACATTAATTTGATTAATGGGGATGGAAAGAGGCATGCAGATCTAGTTTGCATGACAAAATCTTATGAATTGCATAGCAGCAATAGAGTGCAGTTTTCATGAAACAGTCGAAGGATATGTATAGAGTCAGTGTACAGTATCCGGAAGTGTAGTAGTTGGGAATGGAGGGATTATGGTAGAAGGGTGTGTGGAGAGGATGAGGGTGTAGGTGAGTGGTGGGTTGTGCACAATATATTCTCGGTGGATGATCTGGGGCGAAAAGGGCATGTGTCCTAGCATTGATGTAGTTCAAGGAAATGCTTTGCTTTTTCTTTGTCTAATAGGCTAAGCATTTGTGTAACGTTGATGTAATGAGATATGACTTGTGTAATGCATCCAGTTTAGGTTTTCTTAAAATTACTGTGTATATTTTGTGATTTTAGCAACAATGTAAAATTGATAGGTATTCGTATAGTATTAGTAAACATCAGTTGTTGTAAAACTAGGTAAGACATTTTTTGTTTTTTGCTTCTTATACATGATTTCACATCTTCATTCAGATTCTGTGACTACTTAAGTAGTCTAACATATATCTATATCTATCAAGATTGTTCATATGTGGCCTACCTTTCATAACGTTTTTCTCATACTTTCACGTCCAAACAAATGCTTATCCCCATATGGTGTGGAACATCGCCATATTTCTAGGATACAAAAAACAAACAAGAAAAATCAGGAGAGCAGGGAGCTAATCTCGCATCTACTCCTAGTTAGCCAGCTAGAATGATTATCCTTAGTTTAGTTCAGGTCATCAAATCATACTCAACCTAGCTCATCTCCTTTTCTTTGGTGGAGGAACATGCACCTTACCGCTCTCCAGCTTTCTGGCTTTGTTGTTTTTCAGCAATATGATTTTCCTAAAGTGTTCATTCAAACTTGCATTCTCTTCTGAGGGCTATTTTTTCAGTATTCCCGAGTGCAACATTTACAAGAGAGATAATACAAAAGCAAAAAATCATGGATGTTTTTACAGGCAAGAGTCTTGTTTGCTGCTGTTGAAGGTAAATCGGGACTCAGTGGTGTTGGCATCCACAAAACAGATGATGATGGTAATCATGATATATTGCACGTTGTGTCCATGAACCTGCCAGGGCATAGGAAACATGAAATTCCAGTATATTTTTCAGATATGAGATTTCTGCGATGGTGTAACTATATGAACTGTTTCATTTGACAGATTGTAGCACAGAACACATCAGAGAAGAGACAGTTTACTTAAAAAACTGTTTTCATTGCAACTTGAAGCTGTATATTGAGAATCTGATGTTGACTTGTAAGGAACCAGACTGGTGAAGGTGGATACAGTTAATTGAAACAACGGAACAATATCATAATTTTTGTTGTTGATTTCAGATTATCCCTTCAAATTTTGATTGAGCACTGGACTTCAATTGATTTTGAAATTTGAGAACTCAGGTGTCGAGGAACAGGAACATTTTGGCAGCATGAAACTAGAAATGTTATCATTTCATTGAAAAGATGATGAATACAGTTAAAAATACAGCATGTATGTAAAAAATATATATATACGTATACCTGTGAATCTGGTTTGACAGGGGTTTTTTTAGCAGAGGAGGGGGGGGGGGGGGGGGGGGGTGGGGGGGGGGGAGGTGGGGATAGCTTTATTCTTTATCTATTTTAAAATTAATGTTTCAGCACTACATTATACAGCATTTGTTAAGAGAGAGGAAGAGAGAGAGAAACGAACTACGTAAACAGAAACATAGGTGTAGTGAAGCTAGATTTCAGGTTTCCCAGTTTCTGTCTGTTTTATGATTTCATGTAAACATGCAAGTGCGCAAATAAAATGAATTTGGGACTTCTCACCAGAATGTTATCATTTGTGATGCCAGTGCATCTTTGAGAGAGAGAGAGAGAGAGAGTGTGTGTGTGTGTGTGTAAAAAGGTAGGGAAACAAGAAAATGAAAAAATATCATTTACAGGTTTGACCAACCTCAGCTTGCAGTGATGTTATGTTTTGCCTACCATGTTTCCAAACAACTTTTGAAGGTCAAGGCAAAAAAGTACTAGAATGAGGTCAAAATTTATAGAGGGATTTTAGCAACGGCCACTAAAGTGGTGCTTGTTACAATACTTGCTTAGGGTATATTTTCATTGGAGCTAAGAACACTACATTGTCCTGAGTTCCTTCTTCGCTGGTTTAACTGTGTTGACACTTATACTTAGGGAGGGACCCAGAAGTGCTGTAAGCCTTTCTTCTGTCCTCCTTTACGGCCATAAAAGCATTTCAGTGTGGTGACAGAGAGTGTTTGTGTTTGACACATAAAGTGTTGTCAAATTCTTTGAGGTACATATAGTAAGAGCTGGTAATGATAGCATGTAATCAGGGTTGTAGCATATCTGTCTCAATGATCTATTTTTGGCATCATATACTTTACCATGTCAGACCATAACATTCAACGGCAGTTAGTCAGCTCTGAAAGGCTGAATTTTTTGTTGCTAATGCAGTAATAAGACTATCACGTGACGCCGTTAAGAAAAAAGTGATAAATGGTTTATGTTATAACAATTATCATCATTGTATAGGCATCAATATGAGTAAGCATGTATTTTGATTCTTGATTCCTTGATCTGGATTTTGGTGGGTCAAGAGCTGTCATGATTGAAATCAATTGACAGATGAAACATTTCCTTTATGATTATTCTTTTTTTGTTGTTGTTGTTGAGAATTTTGATTTTGTTTGATCTATTCAGAAAAGATGTCAGTAAATCCTGGCGTTCTTGGAAGTACTCTACCTATGCTTGAGTCGTTGACATGTTTCTATCACAAAATATTCTGTTGCTAATTGTGTTTTTTTTTACTATATAGGTATATAATATGAGTGCACACAAATAGAGACAAGAAAGTCTTAGTTTTAAAAAATAAGATCAGAGTCACATTTAAATGAAAATCAGAACATGATGGTATTTAAATAGGGGTACCAAATGAGTGCTCTTCAGACTGCTGACAAACCTCTGCTTTTTTATGCACTCAGACGAAGCAGAAAAATGACAACAAACTGTCAAACAAACTGAAAGCAGTCATGCATTTTACGAACTCATTCCTGAACAGTTTGCATTCTGTTAATTGGCCAACTGGAATGAAGCATAAGTACACTTTTGGAATGTCTTAAGTTGATGAACCATGTAGAAAAATCAAGGTTGCTGGGGACATGAATACATTATCTACACATCTAACTCCCATACTCCTCTCAGGTTTTTGTTTTATTTTGTTTTTAGTGTTGGCTATGCAGAGTCCTCCCTTTTTTCCCTCATGCCCTCTCCCCTCTCCCCCTCCTCATTTCCCTTGACTGCCCCACACCTACCCCCCACCCCTGTTCCCCTTGTTACAAGTACTGGCATCAGCTTTCCCTTGGCTGCCCCACACCTACCCCCCACCCCTGTTCCCCTTGTTACAAGTACTGGCATCAGCTTTCCCTTGGCTGCCCCACACCTACCCCCCACCCCTGTTCCCCTGCCCCACACCTACCCCCCACCCCTGTTCCCCTTGTTACAAGTACTGGCATCAGCTTTCCCTTGGCTGCCCCACACCTACCCCCCACCCCTGTTCCCCTTGTTACAAGTACTGGCATCAGCTTTCCCTTGCTGCCCACACTACCCCACCCTGTTCCCCTTGTTACAAGTACTGGCATCAGCTTCCTGGCTGCCACACCTACCCCCCACCCCTGTTCCCCTTGTTACAAGTACTGGCATCAGCTTTCCCTTGGCTGCCCCACACCTACCCCCCACCCCTGTTCCCCTTGTTACAAGTACTGGCATCAGCTTTCCCTTGGCTGCCCCACACCTACCCCCCACCCCTGTTCCCCTTGTTACAAGTACTGGCATCAGCTTTCCCTTGGCTGCCCCACACCTACCCCCCACCCCTGTTCCCCTTGTTACAAGTACTGGCATCAGCTTTCCCTTGGCTGCCCCATACCTACCCCCCACCCCTGTTCCCCTTGTTACAAGTACTGGCATCAGCTTTCCCTTGGCTGCCCCACACCTACCCCCCACCCTGTTCCCCTTGTTACAAGTACTGGCATCAGCTTTTCCTTGGCTGCCCACACCTACCCCCACCCCTGTTCCCCTTGTTACAAGTACTGGCATCAGCTTTTTGTGGGTCAGATTTTCCTTTTTTTTGTACTTGGGGTATTGATGTTTCTTCTTCTTTACTTCTCTGAGTGGGAGGCATCCCTGTTTAATAGTACATCAGACAACCATATGGACTTCTTTGCCACAACTGTTCTTTTCAATCTTACGATTCATTACTTGTCAGGTTAACATACATGGTAAAAAGTGACGACTTAGTAAGGGAACTAAAACAAAAAAAAGCCCACCAGAACATGCCTACATCAGACTGTCAGTCACACAACGTCAACAACTGCAACAACAACAATTGAACTGTGTATATAGGCATTGTGTGTTTTAATGCTTTCACTTAATAGTTTATCATTATTCAAGCATAACTCATGTCACACTTGGTCCTCATACAGTGCTGATTGTGAATCTGCTCATTGTTAAAACTAATAGAGTGCATGTCAGTGCATGAATTGCAGGCGCTGACGGATTATTGCCAATCCTTCTTGCAGCATTCACAGCACACAACTGGGTTAACGCTCTTAGTCAAAGCCTTTTTACCAACTGGGAAAGAGGTGGAAAAGAAAGGCTTGGTCTGTGTGTGGATGATATGAGTGTGTGTGCACCAAAGACAGAAAAAGGAAGAAAAAGCAAAGACAGAAAGAGAGAGAGAAAGTGTACATATATATATGATATACAGAACCTGCTTGTTCATACGTGTATGCCTGTAACTATCATTATATGCAAATGTCGATGAATGAGCATGTGTCCATATGGGTATGCACAAATACTCCATCTCTTATGTGTCAATAAAGGACAGTCTATATACATGCATAAAAAAGTCACTTTTTTTTTTTTTTTTAATGCAGAGTATGTTTCCCAGCGCTTAACAATGAGAAAGTGAATTTCTTAAGACTGGAGGTTTATCTTGCTCCATAGCTTGTTGCTGACACACATTCCCACAGGGGCGTGCTCAGACAAGAAAAAGTCCCAGGCTGCCCTTGAAAGGAATGCTGCCCTTGTAAATCTTGCCAACCCCTTTATCACCAGTTCATTTGCATTATGGCTAGACAATCTGCCTATCACTATTCATGGCCTGGCCGGTGCCTGATATAGTGCTGAGGCAGCTGTATACCTTGCTGGTTCAGACATCGGTCTGAGCTGAGGACAAAACCTCCAGTCTTGATACTGATTTTGAGGACTGACGAATAATTGTCATTAATGTTTGAGATTAGGGTGTGGAATGTGTTGGAATTTCAACTCTGTCTGTTTGCTAGGAGCTAAACCGCCAGTCTGTTATTTAGCATGTTTGTAACCTTTTATGATGGTTGTGTTCATTGTTCATTTTGATCATTGGAATTTTTTCTTCATGTGTGCCCATAGAAAAAAAAAATTTAACGGGCAAATTAAAGAGCATATTGTATGGTTTTTGTAGAAGAGTTGATATTTATTTGAAAAAGAAAATGAATGCAATAAAAGTTAAAAAAAACAAAATCATATTGTTTCAATTCTGTGAAATGATGTTTTCTGGTTAAATCAGCCTCAGACAGGATATGGGTACCAATATGCATACTAGCAATACTAAATAAGCACCAGAACAAACAAGAAAAACAGAAAGAAAACACCAGTCTTGACACTGATTTTGAGCAGTCTGGAGTAGTTCTCGTCAATGTTTAAGATTAGGGCTTGGAGTGTGTTGGAATCTCAACTCATTGCAAGTTGTAGTGACAACTTGACCTTCAGCCTTGATATTGATGTCGAGGAGTCGGGAGTATTGTTCTTGTTCATGTTTGAAATTAGGGTGTTTAATGTGTTTGAATCTCAGCTCTGTGTCTGCTATGCAGAGATCTATACCTCTAGTCTTGATACTGATTTGTACTTAACATTTAAGGTTAGGGACTGAGATGTATTGAAATCTTAACTCTGTGCTGTGATTCTCATTCTCACATTAGAAATGCCCACGTCCCTTCTTTCTTTCAACAAGTCTGCGTGTTGTGTCCTTCTGTTCTCAGTTAATTTGTTAAGCACTGGTATGACACTAAATCCCTGGTATTTCTTTGCATATTGATTCAGCGTATTTCATTGCATATGCATTCTTTTTTTTTTCCAATTTTGTTTGTTCTGTATGTTGAACATCTGTTCGCTTTTAATGTAATTTATCTACTAAGTGCAGCATAAAAAGTCCCCGATTCATCAGTCTTTGGCGCTTGTGTTATATTATCCTAGCCAAGGCTGTATGGCCCCTGTAAACACCAACACTGTAATTACATCTCCCACACGAAATTGGTGAATACAGTCATCATACACTAGTGGACCTTTCCAGTACGGAACAGAAACTACCTGAGCTTTTAATAAGCTTTCCCATGACACAG
Organism: Conus canariensis; assembly: GCA_033310375.1. Lineage (NCBI taxonomy): Eukaryota > Metazoa > Mollusca > Gastropoda > Neogastropoda > Conidae > Conus > Conus canariensis. The sequence continues at coordinate 101,380,488 of CM065714.1, read as the reverse complement.
ATCACCCGCAATTTATGTGAATAGACCCCAGTCTGTCCTATTGATGATTGTCATTGCCATTTGTTTCTTGGCCACTGGTACCATTCCCACTCCCATTCCACCAGAACACAGCTAATTTGATGTGCTGATCTCGTCCCTTTCCCCAGCTCATGTAAAGTTAATGTCACGACCAGTAGGTGTCTTCGGCTACCAGCGTGTACCTCTATCACCCTCATAGCTTTCCCATCTCCTCCCTCACCTCCTTCCACCCTCTGTGGGGCTGCAGCCTGCAAGACTGCTACCTATTTGATCATGTCTGGTTACTCGGTCAGCCTTGGCCCTACCACAGAGGTGGGTCTAGAAAATGCTGAGCTTCAGTTCAAGAACATGAGACTTGTGGTTTTCTTCTCTGTCATGGAGGTCCAAAAGGTCTTTCATTGTAATATACAGACAGATATGGCAGCGACTTGTGGTTTTCTTCTGTCATGGAGGTCCAAAAGGCCTTTTCATTGTAATATACAGACAGATATGGCAGCAGCTTTACTTTAAAAAAATTCTGCAGAAAAATCAATTTGAAATGATTGTGTAGGAAAATTGCTGTCATTTCTTTTGCACTGGCTAGTAATAAGTAGTCTCACATATGAGCAAGAGTAGAAAATTCTTTTTAAAAAAAGTTTTGAAAGCATTTTTAGTATCTAGTTGTATGTATGCATAGTAAACACAATATTTATTTCTATGAAAATGAGTTGTCAGTCAAATGATGAAGAGGATCAAAATGCATCAGTAATGATTCATGTTGATATAGCAGAGCCAGGAAAGGAAATCACCTTTGATTCACTGATTTGAGTCATTCTTTTCATGTGTATGGCATGATTCTGTTGTGATGTTCTGAAATGTGTAATTTTGAGGAAAAGATCATCTTCCTAACAAGAACAGTAAAAACGAAAACAAGTATAATGAAACTTTCACCAAAATTTATTTGGTTGATTTCAGAATGGACACATGAAAACTGGCCTACATGGCATTTTTTTGTCTGGAAAATGCAAAGAACAAAGAAAGTGAACAAAACAAACAAAATCATACACTTTGGCTCACTGCAAACACTCTTGTAAAGCAACAATGACATAGGTAAGCATCTACTCTCTTTGATACATATATATTTATATGCTGACTCTCAAAAAAAAAAAAAAAAAGGAAAATTATCAAGCCAGCCTCTTCATAACATACTTGAAAATATTGGAGTCATCTTTGATGAGGATGAAAATAGATGATGATGACTCATGAAAAAAAAAGAGTAAAATTTGACTTAAAACAGGGGTACAGATCTACATGGACAGTAAAACATGTAAGGAATTAAGAAAGTTGAATCACACATGCAATCAAAGACCCCTCATCCCCCTCCCTCCACACACACACACACACACACACACACACACACACACACACCTCTCGGCACCTTATCTCTCACACCATTATCACAGACTGAGGACCAGCCTCGCTGCACACGAACATTGATCAGTTGCTCCCTAACCCTTCCTTTCACACTGAAAGTAAGATACATAGGCCTGTTTCTGTCTAGATTTGCATGCCACACACAATCACCAGCACATGATGAAATACACACACACACACACACACACACACACAAACCCTCCCAGACACATATGCTTACACACAGACACACACACAGCCACACACACACACACACACACACACACACACACTCTCATGAAAACGCTCTATGTACAATGTGCCCATAGTGACATAAGTGCTGCAGATCAGACAATCTGTAAAAAAAACCAGAGAGAGAGCACTTCCTGGAATGGGGAGGAAATCGAGGATGTGCAATGCTTAATGAATGAGTACCTTCTTGTTTACTTATTATCATTTTAAATCAAAATGATATGCATTATTGTCAAATGCTGAAAATTTCTATGCTGCACCAAAACAATGTCACAAGTTTGTGTCGGATATGTGAAAAGTGGAGTAGGGTGAGGGAAACGATATGCACTGTCGTCAAATGGAGGAAAATTTCTTTGCTGCACCAAAACAACATTACAAGTTTGTTTCGGATGTGTCAAAACAGTGTTGAGGTACAAAAAGGCCCAATTATGGAGATGAGAAGTTGAAGAGTTAACTGTAATAATGTTAGATACATATGATAGAACATTACTGCAGAAAGTCAGCCCTCAAGAGACTGTGTTGTCTACCAGGTATGATAAAACTAGAATTAAAGTGCGTAGAGTGTACATATCTCGGTGTGTGTGTGTGTATGTCTGTGTGCGTGCATGCGTGTGTGTGTTTGAAATACATGTTCACTGCACTGATATTCGTTTATTTCCCCCTCCCCCTCTCCCATCGCCCTCCTTTAAAAAAAAAAAAAAATTAGAATTATAGTTTTACAATCCATTGATCACACATACAATTGCTGGAAAGACTATGTTTTTTTTTTTTTCTAATATCCACAGTAGTGGTAAATTGAAGAATCCAAAATGTATTGGGAAAAAAACACAACATTGTTATAGCATGTTGATTTTGTTTAATTAAAGTTCTTTCTCTCTTTTTATCTTGATAAGATTGTTTTGTTCAGTTTACAGTAATATTGTTGTACATTGTTTTCTAGTTTACAAATGATACAAAATAAAGATTAAGTAGGCTCTCAAAATGTGGTTCCCACCAAACAATCTTTTGAATAAAGATGAAATGAATCATCAGCTTCAGAATTAGAGACATAATGAACAAAAATAAACAGTTCATAAACAACAAAAGTGAACGAATGTGAAAAAATGATCATGTGATGATGTGAAGGTTAAAGAAAAAAAAAAAAAGACAACAAAGAACAATCACAATCTCAGAGAATTTGCAAAGGTATGGACACAACACATCACTGGGTGAACTTTAAGAACACAACAGAATTAGTTTTATCTTTAATCACAGACATGGTACTCAGACTAACAAACGTTCAGTGTAGTAATAAATAGCATGGTTATTTACAAATGTGCTCACTCAGTGATGCTGGACGGACAAAATATACCAGTTCTTCAGACGGAATGAAATGTAAAGCTCAAGGAAGAATATTCAACTCCTCTAGACACTCACAGAAAAAAACAACAAAAAAACAACCATAAATAAAAGACAACAAACATCGTTTAGTCAGATTAAAGTGTATAACTAGACCAATAACATTCAGCTGTTCAGGACGCATTTAATGAAGAGATGGACCCCAAATACTAGAGCCTCTAGAGGGACTAAAACACATAGCTAAGCCAAACATTTTCAGTTCCTCTCAATGGACTGAAATGCATAGCTGGACCAGAATTACTCAACTCCTCTGGACGGGTTGATATGTATAATGGGACGACATAAAAAAAAACAATAAAAATAACCCTCCCCTGGGCAGAGTGAAATGTACAACTGGACTGAAAATATCCGATTTCTCTCAATAGATTGAAATGTATAGCTTGGTCAAAAATATTCAGCTCCGCTGGTTGAACTGAGATGTAGCGCTGGACCAAAAATATTGGAAGGCTTGAAATTAGTAAACAATTTAGCAGACTTAAAAGTCCAGTAAGTGTGCAAGAACCACAATACTAGCAGCATAGTAAACAGCCAATGAAGTTTTTGCAATAGTTCTTCGCCTTTTCTTTATCACAATTGGCAGCAGTAAAGTATTGCAAGTGCTACCTTTTTCTCTAATCTCTACATCGGAACATATGTCAAATACAAATCAAAACATGTTGCCATTTGTTTTAAAGTAAATGTGTGAGGCACACCATTGAAGTGTATGATTAATTTCAGTCAAAGATAACACATACTCTTCAGGTACTTTAAGGCCACTTGTGAGTTTGTAGTCAGTGTATTGTTTATGCTTTGTATGGGTGGGAGTCTTTCATTTTTAATTTCTAAACATTCCATACTTACAGTATTTCAATCAGCTCAAGTCATTGTTAAAAAAGAAAAAGAAAAAAAAAAAATATATATATATATATGTGTGTGTGTGTGTGTGGTGAGAATGAGAGAGAGGGAGATCATGGTAAGACAAAAATGTCTATCCAGCTGCCTCTGGCCAATGATCACTTGTGTCAAGCAGATGGTGAAATCTGTGACCTGCCAGTTGCAAAAGAGCACCTGGCTGTGGAGAAATTAAAGTTAAGTCTAATTTTGTGAGGGATATCTGCAACAGCCACAGGTTGCACTTCACAAAACTACCAATTCATTTATTTATTGATATATCATTTTTTGTGTTTGTTTGTTGATCAGTTATGACATCAAAATCCTTCAGCAGTGAGAATGGAGTACACAGGATATCTGCTTTTAGGAGGCTTGCTGACAAAATAGCAGATGACAATAAACTGTGTTTTCTAATTCCTTCGTCTTCTCATACTTTGTAACTCTGGAGTTTATCAGCGACTGATGTTCAGGTAGTTTTGCCCGGGGGACAGGTAAAAACTTTATAGTCTACCTGGGCAGGTCAGGAAAAAGATAATGTCCTGTTTTGTACACCTCCCAACACACACACACACACACACACACACACACACACATCCACACCCACAATGTGTGCGTACGTGTGTGTATGTCTGTGTGTGTGTGTGTGTGTGTGTGTGTGTGTAGTTTGACCAAAAATATCCAACTCCTCCTTCGAGTATCTTTTTTTTGTTTAAACTTCTAACCAAAGATTTGGTAAAAATCTGAATTGGAAGTTAGCGTAATTGAAAAACTGATGGCATAGAAAAAAAAAATATATATATATATATTTTTTTTTACCTGTCGGCATACTTTCACCTGTTTGTCATATAGCATTTTATCAAACTTATATTCCATCTCTATTGAATGGCTTTCCCCCCATCTTTTTACACTGTTACCATAGTTTATGCACTTTTACAACAACATGATATAATAATACTTTCAGAGACCTGTCGCAGAAAGAGACCTGAGACTAAAGAATGAAAATGTCTGGTCATTCACTGTACGACAGTTGAAAAGTCAACAGTTGTAACTGAACAAAGGGTGGCATCTTGTTGGCTGAAGTAACTATCACAACATTGGGGGACTGGGAATGTTTTCAATGTCAAACAGATTGTCCAGATCAAAAGCGTTGTGACAATCCAGTCCAGTGGCGTTGGCCCACAAGTCATCAGCGTCTGACCTGGACGAGGGGTGCACAGGGGTGTGGAGTCCTCTATTGTGATCAGAGCCCTCGGGGTCTGTCTTGAGGTCGTGCAGAGGATTGTCAGACCACCAGTCTGGGGGCTGGATGCCGGTGCCCGTGATTGTCAAGTCGAGAGGGTCATGAGTGGTGCAGTCCAATGGCACATCCATGGAAATGTCGGTTTGGGAGAACAGCTCGTCCAGACCCAGATCGTCGGAGTTGTTGTCTGAGGATGGAGGGCTCATGGCCACCAGAGGGCCAGAGCCCTCATTGTCGATGATGTGTTCCGTCTTCACAGCCACACCCCCGATGACAATGTCCTGGTTCATGATGGCCGTCCAGTTGAAACTGCTTTGCACTGAGAGCGAATTGTCGTCAGAGTCATCCTGGTCAAGGTGGAGAGAGCCGTTGCTGAGCAGCTTGTCCTCTTTGGTGCCCTTGATGCTGTTGACGGCCATCAACAGCTCGTCCTCCTCCTGCTTTGCCCGTTTGGCTGGCGGCACTGGGCACATGTCTCTGCTGTTCCGTCGTTTCTTGAATGTCCCATTCTCGATCATGTCACTGTACTCGGGGTTGATACGCCAGAAGCCCCCCTTTCCAGGCTCGTCTTTCCGCCGTGGGACCTTCTCGAAGCACTTGTTGAGGGAGAGGTTGTGTCGTATAGAGTTCTGAAAATAAGAAGTTTTGTTATAGTTCACCTGCATTACCTGTAACATGTGTTTGTAATAGGAAGCAGGGTGCACTGTTTTATGAACACACTTTTCATGGGCTTGGAGTTCAGTTTTGGTTCAGACAATGCAGAAGAATACTAATCGGACAGATAGATAACGAGAAGAGTTTAGGCAGCCACACTGTTGGAAGGTAGACAAACAAAATGGTGATGATTGCAGTTTTCCTATTTGTCTGCAATCAAATGGTAGAAGCGCGGTTTGAATTGTGTTTCCTTGTGTTACAACTTTTATCATTGAAAGCTAATGGATTGTAAAGTAAGAAAACTGGATGAAGCGAACATTAATTTGATGCGAACATTCATATTCAAATTACTCAAGTCCCAACAACTGACTGGTTTATTTGATTTTCAAAACCTGCACAACTCACCACACACACACACATATCAATTTTCTAAGTCTAAAAAGAAGTAAATTTAATGACCCAAAAATGGTTTTTTTCCCCTCATAGTGCTTTCATTCTTTCTTTATAAACAGATTACGCCTCTGGACATTAAAAGGTACTATCACAATCTTAATCCTGCCATACACACCTGCCAGCTTTGGTCAGCCATGCGGTAATACATGAAGTTGTCCATGATCCATTCGTAAATGGATGACAGGGAGATCTTATGTTTCTTGGTCTCCTTCATCGCCATGCAGATGAGAGTGGCGTACGAGTACGGAGGCTTCACGTAGGGGTTCTCCTTGTAATCCACAGCCTCAGAACCCAGGAGAGAACTGCTGCAGAGGGGAGGCATGTCTGCATGAGGCATCTGGGCATCCAGTCTGGATGGCTTGCTCATGCCCCCCATGACTGTATTGGGCTGGATCAGCGGTGGGGAGGAGGTACTCTTCATGAACTTGTGCGGGAAGGGGGCCATGTTAGACACCTGGGGACCAGCCGGGGGGGTTGGGGAGGTGATCTTGAGGATGTTAAGGTTCTGCAGCCAGGTAAGGCTGGTGAGGGAGTCGTCCAGGTTGACGCCACCGTTGCTGCAGGTGTCGGTGGGGTGCTGGGCCAGCCAGTTCTGCTGCAGGCGCTGCGCCAGTTGGGACATGCCCACCGAGGAGGGGGGCGCCGATCGGATCCGGGTGATGCGAGGGGCGGGGTGTTGTGTGAGGGACAGACCAATACGGGCACCTTCATGGCGTTGGGTCTGTGGCTGTTGCTGGCTCTCACCATGGGGACATCTGTTGGAAAACAAGTGGATAGCAGGTCAACCAAGGATGCAGTCTTGTGAACTGAGAGTATTTCTTTCAGCTCTTTATTAAACAATACATCAGAACCACAACCGTGCATCTCTGAACTAATTTATGTATAGAGATACATGGTTGTAGCTCTAAAAAGCAAATTAATGTATGTTGTATATGTGAATGAATGATGAGATTAACAACTGGATAGCCCCATCTTCCTGAGGACGTGTTCCCAGACTGAATGTTGTATATGCTAAGAACATACAATTTTATTATCATGCTTGAAATTGATATTGTGTACAGCAGCATTTAATATAAGTTGATTGTGCTGAGTACAGTTATAGATATGTCTTCTTAGTGCTCATGCTTAAACTTCATAATACTTGGTTACCTGTTCTTTGTCTTGTTCATCAAGCTAATATCTATTCATTGCACTGTTCATGTTCCGTGGTTTCAGTTCATAACATCATTCATAATGTTCATCTGTCCATAGTGCTTGTCATCAGTTCATAATATGATTCAAAGTGTTTGATATCTGTTCATTGTACTACTGAGAGTGCTTAATATGATATCCATTCGTAGTTATGTTCTTGGTGTTTGGTCCTAGTTTATAGCACTGTTGATTGTGCTGTTCAAAATACTCTTCATAATGATTAACATCCATTCATCTTATATACAATTTATTGTGTTTGATGTTTGTTTGTAGCATGTTTATGGTGCCTATTACAGTGCAGTTCACAGTGCTTTATAACTATTCTTAACAATGTTCACAGAGACAGATATCTGTTAATGGTATTATTCATAGTAGTTGATATCCATTTATAGTGCTGTTCATAGTGATTCATATCTATTCATAGCACTATTTAGAATATTTGATATCCATTACAGCTCTGTTCATAATGATTGGTATCTGTTTATTGAATCAGAGTTTTCCCTCTTATAGTTCACAGTACTGATCGTGATTTGTATTGTGCATATGCTTTAAATCAGTCAGTCAGTCCATCAAAGTATAAATAAATCAATCAGCCAATTATGTATACTCTCTCTGGGGTTCTCTCTCTCTCTCTCTCTCTCTCTCTCTCTCTCTGTGTCTCTCTCTCTGTAGTGTGTATGTGTGTGTGTGTGTGTGTGTGTGTGTGTGTACACGCATGACTGAACTTGCACTGTTTCTATGTGGGGTGGGTGGGGTGGGGGTGGGGGCCTGTGAGCTTTCCCTATCTTTTAGTGGCTTTACACATTCCTCTGTGTGTGTGTGTGTGTGTGTGTGTGTGTGTGTGTGTGTGTGTGGTGTGTGTTGTGTTCTCTCTCTCTCTCTCTCTCTCTCTCTCAGAGTGAGAGAAAATTGCGGCCCCTGGAGTTTTGCTGGGGGTGACGTGACGGTTGAAAAGTGCCGATAACAAAAGAACGTGGTGTACCGGTGCCCTGTGTATTATTGATTGAAAAACGGCTGACGTGGATTGTCCCTGGTTTTTCAGCCATAGGTACTTGAGCACTCTCTCTCCTCTCTCTCTCTCTCTCTCTCTCTCTCTCTCTCTCTCTCTCTCTCCAATTGTTATGGGTCACAGACATAATAACATTCTCTCTCTCTCTCTCTCTCTCTCTCTCTCTCTCTCTCTCTCTCTCTCTCGCTGTGTGTGTGTGTGTATGTGTGTGTGTGTGTGTGTGTGTGTGTGTGTGTGTGTGTGTGTGTGTGTGTGTGTGTGAGTGTGACGTGCTGTTCAGAAATCAGTTACACATATGCTCTAGTTCTATTTCTGGTCTCTCTCTCTCTCTCTCTCTCTCTCTCTCTCTCTCTCTCTCTCTCTCTCTCTCACCCACACCCGACCAATCAAATGTACATTTTCCATGAAATACGTATTCTGATTTTCGTTTTCACATGTAGACTCGGGGACCTATCTTGAAATTCATTTGTATTCCGTCCAAATGATAGGAGTTAAATTGACTTCGGTCGCTTTTGCCCTTGCCCATTAGCATATATATATATATATATATATATATATATATATATATATATATTATTATATGAGTTTGGTTCTACATCGGCATCGTATCGTGTGTTATGATATAGTATGGCATTATAGTATATACGAATCGGGTAATGGGAAAGTACTCTAGGTTTCTGTTGCGAGTCTTGATGTCGTTTGTTTACACATGTTTACGTGGTTTTGTCATAGAGCGTGAACCGAATCTCGGGTGCTGTAAAGTTTCTGCCCCATTTTGACCGATAGTTCACGCTATTATTAGACTGATTCGAGGTCTGGGACGATCCCAAGCGATCAATTTTGAACGCGCGTGCCGTTGTGCGCGCGCTTGTTGTTTTGGATGCCGCACCTTGCCTGGTTAATTTGAATACATGATTGACTCACGACAACGTAAAATTGAGACAGTATTAGTGGGTAGGCCTACACGTGTGCATGCACGCACGCGTTATTTGCAGTGTTGTGTGTGTGTGTGTGTGTGTGTGTGTGTGTGTGTGTGTGTGTGTGTGTGGGTGTAGAGAGAGAGAGAGAGAGAGAGAGAGAGAGAGAGTGCGTGCGTGCGTGTGTGTGTGTCTGTGTGTGCGTGCGTGTATTCGTGCGTGCGTGTGTTTGTGCGTGCCTGCGCGCGCGCGTGTGTATGTGTGTGCGTGGTGTGTGTGTGTGTGTGTGTTGTGTGTGTGTGTGTGTGTGTGTGTGTGTGATGTGGCTCGGCATTTGCGCGCTTACTTCCAGAGGAATTCACAAACATTGTCAAACTCCAACTCAACGTCATTCCCTGCTAAACTTTGAATAAGGTTATCATTTTATCATAACCGAAACTCGGTCATATTGTTCCCAGACGGAAATCTGCTGACCGTGACAAGCAGCAATTCAAGACAGTCTTCTTTGCCAAGCGCCGTCAATCATCATCAGACGACAATACCGGTTTGACAGGATTCAAAGAAAAATGAAGCAGAGGTTAGCGGCGGTCGCGAGCAGCGCTAAACGGTAAAGCCGCCACTGGCTTATATTTGGCCAAGGAACGACGACGACGGGTGACGGCGGTAAGCGGCGAGCTCCTGCAACGGTTCACTCAGCGCGCGCTCACCTGTCGAATGTGTCCTGACTTGCCCCGAGTCGCTCTGCACACCTGCTGCCCTCCCGCCCGTCATTTAACTCCGCTCAGCTGATAAACCGAACGAAATCGCTCCCTTGCACTTCCAAAGCCACTCACGTCCTGACACCTCGCTTCCAGATTCTGTGCCCACCAGGCCAAATCTTTTTGTTTTTATTCTTTTTTTTCTTTCTCTCCTTTAGACCAATAAAACCATTCTGCTTTTTGTTTGTTTGTTTGCTTATAATTTCATTGTTTAAAGCAAACACTGAAGTTTACAAATTTCCAAAACCACAGTTAGATTCGTTTGTTTTGTGTGTGGATCTTGTTCTTCCAAGTTTCCTCCATTCAGACTAAGAGTGAACTGAACAATGCTGTGCACATCATTAAGGTGGCTGCACAGTCTGTGACTGAAGGTTTGGAAGGACAAGTTTAGGCCCAGTATTTGTGATTAGCCACATGACAGGCTTAGCAGACCAGGCTGTTCACGCTGCCTTGTCTGTCAAGCACACAAGTTTTTTTTTTATTTATTTATTTTTTTAAAATCGTAATTGGCGCAGTATTAATCTAATCTGGCAGCATGATCTTAGTTACACTGATAACTGTGACCAACGAAATGGTATTCTGCACACCGTGTATGAGGCTGCACTGAATACTTGTACAGATGAGAAAAAGTGACAACCGACAATGATTATCAACACCGATAATGATAATTTCAAGAGGTTGGAGGCACGAACGCGCGCGCGCGCACACACATACACACACACACACACGCACGCACGCGCGCGCACGCGGACACACACAACCACACACACACACACACACACACACACACATACACACACACACACACACACAACTGGCCCAAGAACGTATTACAGCAAAATCACTGTGGAGTCTGTGATGCACAAAACAACAAAGCAGTGAAATTTCTACAAATACAACAGAATAAATGTTCTGAATTACAAACAGAAAAGTTTAATGTTTTGAATTACAAACTGAGAAATTTTATTTCTATAAGTGCGACAAAATAAATGTTTTTAGTTTCAAACAGCACAAAAAACAGAGACTTACATAGTTTTATTCAGTATGGCGTTGAAACGGCGGGACAGGACTTGGTGATGGAAAAATTAACAGCCAGATCAAACCTCATTCATAAGACAATCACACGCCTTAAATGTTGCACTGTGTACTGCTTTGAGATGTTTGTATCCTCCAGTATGAGTGACGTTAAGCCACCAAAATATGTGATCACAGAATCAATTCCAACACTTCAGCTTTCATTCATCTTGCAACACCGCCAACCAGACGACAAGCCGTTTCGATCTCCTGAAATTTGGCTCTGGGCTCGAGCAGACGACTTGAAAACTCGAAGACACCAAAACACACAAGGTAAGTACATTCAACAGTCTCAGCCGAACCGGTTCCAGAGTGAAACTAAATACCGGCGTGTGGGTAGGCCACGTCACGTCACGGTACCCTCTGTGCGGCCGGCTGGCAGGGAGGCGTGTCTAGCGCCGTCTGTTCCGTCCACCTCGCAGTCCAGCCTTGTCCTGCCCGCCTTGGTTAATCACCTCCTGCGCTCACTCGGGCAACCCGGTAAACTGGCCACAACACTCGGAACGTCAGGAGGTGGGTTTGGGGACCTAGGCGCGGTATTCATAGACAGGCGGCCGTGTCACGAGAACTCGCAATTTAACGCGGACTGCATGTACGCAGTAAACTCAGTGGTAAAGCGCCTAGCTCACTGTTTGTGTTGTGGGTTCCAGTGCCGCTAGCGACCAACGTAAACATGGCATTAGTCTACTCATCATACGGTTGTTGTTGTTGTTGTTGTTGTTTTCTTTCTTTCTGGTGGTATCAGTGTGGGATCAGATGAGTCCCCTTTTCTCCACTCTCTTGGGGTCGTCAACTTATATGTAGCGTAAACTACTGTCTT
>CM065714.1:101358442-101363442 GCA_033310375.1 Conus canariensis | reverse complement strand
GGAGAAAGTAATTTAAGATGAATGTTCTACATATTCACACACACACACACACACACACACACACACACACACACACACACACACACACACACACACACACTACAACGGCACTTGATCAAGCGCATACATCAACCAATGTTGAAAAGATCCCAGATCCACCATTCTAATTCGAATCGGCACCGAAATTTAGCGGTTTTGTCTTAAAGCCATAATCCATCTTTTCACCGAGTTTTGTCCAAATCAGCAGAGCACTTTCATTTGCGTAGACTTGCTGGACGAATTCCGCATCTGGTGTTTTCATCCACCAAATTTGAACGGGCCCGTCCATACGCCACGTTAAAGCACAATTTCCACCGAGTTACGTTACAAACGGTTCCTAAGTATTTGCATAATCTTACTGACGGACAAAAAAAACCCAAAGGACATGGGTGAAGACATGAACCCTTGGCAGATTGTTTGCGCCGCTAGAGAATGCGAGCTACAGCTGCAGGCATTGTTTTGTTGTACAGTTCGTTACAGGATATATTGACGCGCACATGCGCGCTCGTGTGTATGGGCGCGCGCGCGCGCGCCACACACACACACACACACACATGCGCGCGCGCGTACACACACGCACGCGCGCACCCCCCCCCCCCCCCCCCCCACCACACACACACAGAACAGAGAGAGAGCTTAAAATAGTTACACTTAAAATGGTTGGACTGAACGACCAGCAAAGTCGGGTCAGAGAGAGAGAGGAGAGAGAGAGAGAGAGAGAGAGAGAGAGAGAGAGAGAGAGAGAGAGAGAGAGAGACAGACAGACAGACAGACAGACAGACAGAGACAGAGACAGAGCTTAAAATGGTTACACTTAAAGTGGTTGCATTAAACGACTTTCAAAGTCCGGTCTGCTTTCCATGAAAACATGGAAAAGGGCCACACTTCTATTTCTTAAAAAAAGAAAAAGAGAGAAAGAAAAATCCTGTAATCAAGCCAAATAATACCTTTCATGGTGAATTTTCAGCTAAACACACACACACACACACACACACACACACACACACACACACACACACACACAAAACACTGCTTCTTAAAGCCCACTCCCGCTGGTTTTTGGTTTTACCGCGGACGACTTTTAACTGGTCTCAACCGCCCCTTTCAAATGGCGGCGATCAGTTTGATGTGGGGCAGGCTGTGTACTCACACGCTTCGTTTAATCCACTCTAAAGTGGACCACTAATCAGTTTCTGATCTGCTGTGGGGAATTGGATTAACTGTAATGAGTAGGGGAGTGTTAAGCCGAGAGGGAGAAAAGGTGCGATACAGACGCTAATCCGTTACAAAAAAAAAGAAAAAAGAAAAAAGTGGAGGGGGGGGGGGGGGGGCTTTAAAAAAAGTTGCTGACTGTAAAGAAACAATGTCGCCATTTTCTTCTCATGTTGAGTTGAAAAGATCCGCATTTTTGGGTAATGCTGATTAGACAAAAGTGCTCTGTCTGTCTGTCTGTCTGTCTGTCTGTCTCTCTCTCTCTCTCTCTCTCTCTCTCTCTCTCTCTCTCTCTCTCTCTCTCTCTCTCTTTCGAGTCTTCTATTGTCAGTTCTCAAATCGTAAGAAGCGATAAAAAGTAATATTTTCCGACGTCAAGTACAATGCATTCGATTGTTCTCACACTCCAGCTTTTTTCTTTTTTTCTTTGTGTGTGTGTGTGTGTGTGTGTGTGTGTGTGTGTGTGTGTGTGTGTGTGTGGTGTATTTTATACTGCCAACCAACTGATTTTGGTCTATCAGTGTGTGTTTCTTTGGTAATTCGTTGATCATTTACTGTTTTCTTCTTCTTCTTCATCTCTCCCCCCCCCCTTTTTTTTATTATTTTTTTTTTTTAGTATTATGCGTCTCTGGATGTATGTTTCCTTTCTTAAGTATTCAGTCATTGAAATAGATGTACGGCCCAATAATTACATTAAGACTTACACACACACACACACTCTCTCTCTGGCTCTTTCTCTGTCTGTCTGCCCCCTCCCCCTCCGCGCGCATCTTTACATCCTTTAAGTGATTTACGTAAAATACGTTTTTGGACGCCGGATTACCCGTTGCGTGGCTCATTCAGAAAAAGCCGCGACTGTTTACCAGTGACACCATCTGGACATGTGCTGAAGGCCTGCCGGCCGTGTTAAACAATTCCTGTCGCCTGCTTTAGTCCTTTATAAGTAAAAGGGTTTCACTTGGCTTATCTTTGGCGGTGACGCTACAAACTGTGTGGGATTTTCAAACTTGGTGGCAACGTTACTGTTCTCGCTTGTTGGCCTATTCCAGACTGGCGTTCCGCTGGGCGATGAAGTTGCGGATCAGCTTGCCTTGAATGCGACGTGCCGTGAACTGTCCAAATTGTCCGTTCCCTTCACCGACGAAAAACACAAACAAGCGAAGAAAAAAGAAGGAAAAAAAAAGAAAGAAAGAAAGAAAGAAAGAAAGAAAAGAAAGAAAGAGAAAACACGTATGGCAAGAGAAGCAGAGCACACACATTGACAATAAACTGTTTTACTTCCGCCCAGACTTGAAACGAAAATCTTTCCACAGATAGACTAAGCATTGGTCACGCTATGATACTGATCCTGCCCTTTAAGGCACAGTGAGACTCCCTGGTGCTTACCAGTCAGAGTTATACAGTAGAATCTATGAATACCTTGTTCCCAGATGCTCCATCTGATGTGATTTTGTTTTCCGAAGGAAACCATTTAATCTTAAATAAATGTTAGCGAACCGCCCAGAGAACGTGGACAAACGAGTCACAAGACGAAACACAACTAGTTTCGACCTCTTAGGTCTTCATCAGGTGAGACATTAACGAATAAAACAATGAAAATTCACTTAGTTTTGATCGCTTCAGATCACTTGGTAGGGTTCAGCGCAAGGAAGAAGGCGTTGAATGAGAACCTGAAACCATTTAGTTTGATTTGACTTTGACTGCAGTTGGTGATATACGTTTAGCTTCAATACCAGACATTGTTTGGACTTTTGGTTTTGGCATTTTAACTTTCGGACTATGCAGTTCAGTTTTTAACCTGCTTGTGGCCTCGGTGGTCGTTTGGGCTATTAACGTAATGGCGGTCGACCTGCGGGCATTTTTCCGTGTGTCACGTGCCCATGCAAAGAGGAGTGAGTGATAAAAGTTGGGTGGGGGTGGGAGAGGGATAGGCTGGGGAAGAGAGCGGTTCGTGTTTGTGGGAGGCAGGTTAAGCGATATGTCCGAGATATGATTTACGGTGGGTTTTGTTCCACTGAGGAGAGTGGGGAAACTAGTACAGGGCCTGTCAGGTCAGCTAAGAAGTTCTGAAGGTCGCACAGGTGTGGCACGCACGCAAGATCATTTACACGCAAGCACAGCTCTGTGTGTGTGTGTGTGTGTGTGTGCGCGCGCGCGCGCGCGCGCGCGTGCGTGCACACAACTGAATAAATCAAAAAGTTTGTTCGTTTTCTTTTATTTTCAGAGTGAGTGCTTGCGAATTATGAGTTAGAACTGAAGCTGTCAATAATTTGATTTCACTGGCTTCGCCAGATTCGTTGATATGGACCGGATTTTAAAGTTGTCGCTGCTGTGTACAGCAGGTGATCATTCTCTTCATCAGGCAGTTAGGAAGGTTGGTTCACTTCACTTCAATTGATCCAGAGCTGTTCCTTTTTCATGTATTTTATTTCATTTTATTCTATTTGTATTTATTTAGTTTTATTTCATTTTGTTTTCTTTTATTTATTTCATTTATTTGTTCATTTATTTATCTATTGATTAACAACAACAAAAAAATTTCTTGCCTTTGGCTACTTGGTTTGGAACAGACCGTCAGCATTAGCTCCCTTGAAGAGCAGGCACGTCGCTTTCATAGTACCGCAGTGAACACTGTTAATTGATGAGACATAAGCTGCATAGCCAACATAGGCCTGCTGGCGTGAAATAAACCGAATCGGTTTAAGTCCATACAAGCAAATCATTGGACTCAGCTTGATACCAATGATAAACACTGACTGCCGTGTCCGACTAGCCAAAATTCGTGAGGACGAAGTGCCGATAAGACTGAAAACGCTTCGATCATGCTCAAGAGTAATCGTTCCTGCATCCACGTCCGACACTGATGAAACCATGTGTATGAATATATGCAGGTATGTATGTATACAGGCTACACACACACTGACACACACAGACACACACACACACACACACACACACACACACACACGCACGCACGCACGCACGCGCGCGCGCACGCACGCACGCACGCACGCACGCACGCACACACGCACACACAGATGCTTTTGACATTTTTTCAAACGTTCGTCCTCTTAGTAACTTTATATTAAGGGGGCATACATTGTTTGTGGGACTAAAAATAAATACAGTATGTATATATATATATATATATATATATATATATGACCTGTTCAACAACAACAACAACAACAAGAACAACAGCAAGATGTCGTATAACAAGTAAATGTCAATGTCAGCAATCAAAAACATTCAATTGTAGGGGGGAAAGACACGGACTTAACAAGTACTCAAATTCAAACAGAGAGAGAGAGAGAGAGACAGACAGACAGACAGACAGACAGACAGACAGAGACTACTGGATCAAAAAAAAAAAAGGGGGGGGGGGGAGGATCTAATTTGAATCGCTACCATCCAATGTCTCCAGTGGGGCCAGGGGAGGGGGTTAGATGTTAACAACTCATTGACACACTTTCCCGATGTACACATACAACTTAAAACTTAAAAACAAAACAAAACAAAAAAAATCTCCCTCCATCTCTCCTCCTGCTCTGCTTCCTTCCTCCTGTCCTCATTCCTCACCGCGTGGTCCTTCCCCTCCTCCCAGCCTTGCCCCGTCCACCTCCCTCCTATTCCTCACCCCCCCCCCCCCCCCCACTTTTTTTTTTTTTTTTTTTGCTTTTGTTTTTTTGTTTTTCCCTATACCATTCAAAAATTCTCCGTCGTCATACGTCTGTCTACCTTCTCTACCC
>CM065714.1:101340942-101350942 GCA_033310375.1 Conus canariensis | reverse complement strand
TTCTGTTGAAAGAGAACCAAATCAGTAAGAAAAGGAGACACGCGCAAAAGGGTGAAAAAAAAGAGCAAAGCGAGCGAGAGAGAGAGAGAGAGAGAGAGAGAGAGAGAGAGGTGGGGTGGGAGGGGGTGGGTGGACAAAAGAAGAGACAACAAAAGGGGAAGAGAAATTAAAAAAAACAAAAACTTGAAAAAGGACACAAGAAAGAGAAAGACAAAAAAAAAAAAAAAAAAAAAAAAGCAGAAGAGACAGACAAATTAACAAGAAAGTAAAGGACAAGCAAAAGGACTGCAAAGAAAAGATAGGGACGAGGGAAAAGGACAAAGGGTCAACAAAAGGAAGCAAAGCAGACGAAAAGACATAAAAAGAAGGAGCCAAAGCACAAAAAGGGTGGAAAAACGCAGGAAGGAACAAAAGAAAGAGACAAGCAATTGGGTAAGAAAAAAAGACAGGCAAAAAGACAACAAGAAGAAGAAGAAGAAGAATGCAAAAGATCAAGAAAGATAGAAGAGACGAAGAAAAAAAAAAAAAAAAAGAGAAACGAATAAAAGGACAAAAAAAAAAAAAAAAAAAAAAAAGACGGAGAAGAAGACAAAGAAAAAACACAATAAAAGGACGAGACAAATGAAACAGGGTGAGGAGTGAGAAAGAACAGAAAGGGGGTGGGAGTGGCGAGAGAAACAGAAAAAAAGGAGGGGGGGGGGAGGGGAAGAGAGAGGTGAAGGGGCAAGAAAGAAGAGGCAGCAAATACAAAAAAAAAAGGGAAAAGCATTTATAATCAAAAGGACGAGCAAGAAGAAACAGGAAAAAGAACAAGGACGAAGAAAACAGGGAAAAGGACGAGCAAAGAAGAAACAGGAAAAAGAACAAGGACGAAAGAAAACAGGGAAAAGGACGAGCAAGAAGAAACAGGAAAAAGAACAAGGACGAAGAAAACAGGGAAAAGGACGAGCAAGAAGAAACAGGAAAAAGAACAAGGACGAAGAAAACAGGGAAAAGGACGAGCAAGAAGAAACAGGAAAAAGAACAAGGACGAAGAAAACAGGGAAAAGGACGAGCAAGAAGAAACAGGAAAAAGAACAAGGACGAAGAAAACAGGGAAAAGGACGAGCAAGAAGAAACAGGAAAAAGAACAAGGACGAAGAAAACAGGGAAAAGGACGAGCAAAGAAGAAACAGGAAAAAGAACAAGGACGAAGAAAACAGGAGGAAAAGGACGAGCAAGAAGAAACAGGAAAAAGAACAAGGACGAAGAAAACAGGGAAAAGGACGAGCAAGAAGAAACAGGAAAAAGAACAAGGACGAAGAAAACAGGGAAAAGAGGACGGAGACAAGAAGAAACAAAGGACAAAAAGAACAAGGACGAAGAAAAACAGGGAAAAGGACAACAAAAGAAATGGCATAAAAAAGGACAAGAAAGAAGAGACAGAGAAAAGGACGAGACAGAAGAGACAGGGAAGAGGACAAAAAAGACGAGACAGGTGAAAAAAAGGGAAAAACAGAAGTGTGAAGGAAAAGGACAAGAAAAGAAAACAAGAAAAAAAAAATCCAGAGAGAAGACACAGGCAAAAAAAAACAAACAAAAACAAACAAACAAACAAAAAAAACCCCGCTCTCCTTTCATACTACAACTGCTATTGCCATATTATCACCAAAAATGGTAGTAATTCTCTCTTTATTTATGTTTTCAAGTATTTTGATCATCATCATTATCATCATTATTATTCCTATCAGTATTATTATTATTATCACTTTTACTACCTCGACTCACACATTGTCTCCTTCCTGACAGCCTCGTTTTCATTTAACACCTATCTTGCACCGAATTGGATGAAGATAAGTGATTGCTCGTTCATTTTCGTTGTCCTGAGTGTTGTGTATCTTGCCTGAAGAAGACCTGAGCGGTCGAAACGCGTCGTGTTTTGTCTTGTGATTGGTTTGTCCACGTTCTTTGGCGATGCGTCATCAATCACTTTTCAAATTTGCTGAGATATCCGCCTGCAGTCACCTCCCTTTGCTACAAAAAACAACAACAACAAAAAACAAACAAACAAAAAAAAGCCAGAAATAAAAGACAGGCTAAAGGACAAGAGAGAAAACGCCAGGCAACAGACAAACAGAGGAAATGCCCTAGCATTCACATTGCTCTCAGGTCTGGGAGAAAAAAAAAAACCGACAGAAGGGTAGACAGTGCAATTAGACAAGAGGGTACCAACTCACTGACTGAATTGATTGACAAGGTCAGGTAACTGGCAGACAGCGTCTCTAATGAATCGTCGCGAGAATCCGCTGGATATGTCGCTAAGGGACAGAATCAAACTACATGTACATCCTGGCTCTGATTTGACAGCGACTCTTGTGTGTGTGTGTGTGTGTGTGTGTGTGTGTGTGTGTGTGTGTGTGTGTGTGTGTGTGTGTGTGTGTGTGTGTGTGCATTGTTTCCTTTTGGGGCCGGAATAGCTCAGTTGGTAGAGCGCCGGACTTGTGATCCTGGGGTCGCAGGTTCGAATCTCCGCCGGGCCGTTTCGGTACAGGGGGATTCTTCCCTCGGAGTTAACATTGGTTCTGACTCCATTTCCCATACAGTCCTTCGAATGAGACTATAAATCGAGGTTCCGTGTGTGAACGCACGCATAACATCTTGCACACACGTAAAATCCCATCACCAACTTTCGGAAGAGAAGGCCAGTTTGGCCGTTGGTATGGATGACACGTTACACATAGCATGCACCCTGCGTGAGAAATGGAAAGAATGAAGGAAGTAAGGAAATTGAGTGAACGATGTTGGACGACATTGACTGGATGACACGGGAAACGACTGAATGAAGCGTCAGCTGGCAGCTCTTCAGTCGGCACTACCCAGGTAGGCAGCCCGTTGTGTAAACGAGTGTGGATTGTAAAGCGCTTAGAGCTTGGTCTCTAGCCGAGAATAGGCGCTATATAAGTATTCATTATTATTATTATTTATGGCCTTAGCCTTCTTTCTAAACATTCATAAGAGTGTCGATTTGTTTGAGAGTCAATTTGCCCGACAACGATGAAACAAAACCACTCGCCGACAGAAAATGGGTGCAGTGCAGGGGCGACTTCCCATTCTTCCCTCATGATAAGGGAGGCTTTCTTTCCTGAAGTATCGTTTCATCTCTCTCTCTCTCTCTCTCTCTCTCTCTCTCTCTCTCTCTCTCTCTCTCTCTCTCTCTCTCTCTCTCTCTCTCAACCCGGCAATTGATTCAGGTATTCAAAATCAGTTCAATTTGTAAATGATGTGTGAAAAACGAATATATTGATACAAGTTACGTACAATTTCACGCACACCTACTCTACTTGTGTATACAAGATTAAAGTATACAGATTAATGGAACTTCAGTCGAATCCGTCTTTGCTTGGGCTGACTATTTTCCCCACTTGATCTCGCCATAAAGGGAGGGAACGTTAAGTTATTTGAATTGGTGTTCAAAGGGTTCACCGATCTTTAGCTGGAGAGGTATGTCAGTGTCTGCTGACTGGTCCACCCTTCTGGCAGGCCCACGGATCAGTTTGATGTCAGCCTGGTCACGTGGTAGTTTCGATTCTTGATCCTGTTGTGATTGGACAGTCACCATCCCAGGTCTGCGAACATTACAGATTCTCGTTTGTGGCTAAGTGGCTGGGAGTCTGGCCTGACGAATCCTCACACTTGCCCACTGACATTCAGGAAAAGTGTGAGGTCTCAGCCGGCAGAGCTATGACTAACATGCATGTGTCTGCCTTGATTTTCAGTCTCCAATTTAGTTCTTCACTCAGGTTTCCACTGGTATGAGATACTACCGACAGCAGAAGGGAAACAACTCATTCATGCAGTAAAATATTCCGTTGAAGAAATTAGCTACTGGAATACTCTAAGTCCAGGCACATTTGTTGACTAGTATCGCCTATTACAAAGCATTAAGACAATCAAAAGTATTCACCAATCACATTAACACATTTTATCAAGCACTGGCATAAGGTTATACTTTAAAAGATATAATACTCATTCATCATCTTAACAGATTTTACCATGTTTTGGAATACAGTCATACCATTACAACAGATGACATGAATACAACCAATGCGTAATCTCAATACTTAGAGCCTTAGCTTCATCTTGCATTTGCTCTGAGATGATCACTGAAACTTTGATGCAGGGTCTTAGGTATGTTGGACTGCCGTTCAGTTCATCCCATTAAGCTTAACTTTGCTAATGCTCACATAGCCAGGAGAAAATGCGCTCCGTCTCTATTTCTGAAGAAAGTCCAACGCTGGTCTTCACCTCGGGATCCTTACCCTGCCATTTTTATTAATGAATCACACGCACGCACGCGCGCGCGCGCGCACACACACACGCACGCACGCACGCACGCACGCACGCACGCAACGCACGCACACGCACGCACACGCACGCACGCACGCACGCACGCACACACACACACACGCACACACACACGCACACACCACACACACACACACACACACACACACACACACACACACACACACACACACACCTCGAAACAGCATGCCTTACAAACACACACACATCTTACCGTGGATCGATAATAACTCAGTTACAGTATTAAGCGAGTCTTACACGGAAGATGAAGGAAATTATGGTTATTTCGAGGATGACATCGGAGACGGTGATTACATGAGATGCAGTGCGCGGGAAACACACCTGTATTTAGTCGCGAGAGTTCCTCTTCGCTGTTTGGTAACACCAGTCAAATCTCGGTTGGTTATTGAATCATTTCAAGAATGGTGGAAAGGCATGTAACTGTCGTTTCCGATGTCATCCTCGAAACAGTAACTGAATTAACCTTCATCTTCCAGGTAAGAGTACTCGTCGTTGCTCAGTTCTGTAATTACTTATCGTCTGTCATCGGTCAGACTGTATTCTATGCCAACACGATTTTAGTGGAGAGGCACATGAGTATACTAAATTCCGGTCATCTGAACAGATAATGGTTGAAAAAGCATGAGCATTTACTGATCAGAAGAGTTTACTGGCAAATTTATCCAGCGCTGGATGTGCCAAACTCCTTTTTTGCCTTTCTTCAGCCACAGGTTTGTTAAACAATTTACTGAATTTTTTTCTTTGACCATCTAGCCACCTGCAAGATTTTTTTTCACCCGTTAACAGTCCTGCAGTGTGCTGCAAATGTGCTCGTCCTGGCTGCTTCTGTGCCAAGAGCCGAGATCTGAGAAGTGTGTGTGTGTTTGCTGTTTCTAAAAACTGTCTTAATTTATCATTTAAAAGTGTCTCTGCAGATGTGAATGTGAGGCTTAGTATAGGGAATCAACATTTCTCTTCTTTTTCTCGATGATTCTGCTAGATTTTGTAAAGGAAAATAACTTTTTTTTTCTCAGTGATTCTGTTCTGCGAATGTAGGCTCACTCTTTTGAAAGGGACACCTCACGTGTTCGTATAACCTTTGTTCTTCAAAGATTTCATATGAAGAGAAGATATGTGGATTTTAGTCTCTAGTTTGCTTTGACATTGAACTTAACATCCACGATGACGAATTTGTTTTCTTTGAACTTCACATCACATCTACAAGTAGAGTGTGTAACGACTGGTTCCCGGCCTTTGCCATAAAGCCAAGGAAAGGAGCGTGATTCCATAACTACAAATGTTTCAAATTAGATCTGTCTTTTCATGCTTGGCCACTGTACAAGAGAATCCAGCATAACATCAGATCAGGTATCAAGATCTGTATCATGGAAGAGAATGTCTGCTTTGGCACGCTAATTTTATCAGTCTGAAGACAGTCGGGTGGCCGCCTAAAAAGATCAGTCCATTCTTTATTCAAATGGCTAGAGGCTGTACTGCGTGCGAGGATAACTACTAATTTGCATAACTTTGAAGAGAGAGAGAGAGAGAGAGAGAGAGAGAGAGAGAGAGAGAGAGAGACACAGACAGACAGGCAGACAGACAGGTGGACAGATAGAGATGAATATGACAGGGACACGCCGTTTTATTTTCATTTCCAGTGTCCTGCGATTGTTTGAAGTACGAGTGATATGCCTGTACTGCTGCTGGTCTTCAGGAACTCATCAATGAATCTATTGCCTCCCTACACATTGTAGGTTCGCTAAAAGTTTGCCGGAGATTCTGCAAACTGGCAGGTAACGTCACTTCCTCTGAATCAATGGGCGCGATCTCCCCTTGAAAACTTGGGAGGCATTGAGGGTTGCTTCTGCAGGTCGGTCTCAGCGACAGCGCCAACAGCTGGCGCATGACAGGTTGCCGTGTGTAAGTGGACCAGTCTGGCATTGGCATGGTTTGATCTCTCTTCACCTTTTGAAGGATCCACGCGAAACTGCTGAAAGGGGGAAACGCATAAAATATGTTATCTCTAAGGGAATCAAATTTGTAACGTCAAGTAGAAGCGCCTACAGCAAGCCATCCCAAATGATAATGAAGTTTACATTCAAGGCTGTCGTACATAAACGGCATTTGACTGTCTTCGCTTGTACATGTAAGATAATAAACGTGTTCAACAGAAAGGCCGACATATAAGGTGGTCAAGTGTTCAACTTTCGATTCAACGGCCATCTGGCACCGAATTTGACAAAGGTAAGTGATTGCTCGTTCTTCATTTTCGTTGTCCTGAGTGTTGTTTATTTGGCCTGAAAAAGACCTAAGAGGTCGAAACGCGTCGTGTTTTGTGATTCGTACGTCCATGTTGTTCGGCGGAGTAATTTTATACACTTTTAAAGATTAAACTTTCTAGTCAATCGGATTATCAAATACTTCCTTTTCCCCCCATAGAACTCAGCAGAAAAATGCATGCATTCCATTTGTGACGATGCTATCGGGCCCTGTGGCGGCAAGGTCCATGTGTGCCTGACCGAGGTGAGCACCCCACCTGGAGCTGGGTGCCAATGACTTCTTCAATGATATTCTGGTAAATTCTAGAGATTCCTCAACTGTCTTTCAGAAGCAGCTGAATGGAAGATACAAGATAGAACAATACAATGCAAATCTTGATAATAACGCGTTTAACTACCGAATGGAATTTCTATAAACCTATGCTTTTCATTGTACAATACATATGTATGTCAAATCATCTGCTGTTATGTATGTCAAATCATCTGCTGTTATGTATGTCAAATCATCTGCTGTTAACACTGAATCAAAATGCTTTCCTACTACATGCTCTCTTGTACATTTTTTTTTTCGTTGCGTATTTTGTCACTTGATAGTCATGTTGTTATTGTCACTGTTGTTAGTGTTGTGATGTTATCATTTTGTTTGCAGCTAATCCTGACTTTCCCCTTTCCCCATCCCCCTCCCCTCTACCCTCTCCCCCCCCCCCCCCCCCCCCTCTTTTTTTAAAAATCCCTTTTCTTCTTCATTACATGCACTTGCATTCTGATTTCACGAAAAATGCAATAAAATGTCTATCTTATAAACAAGTTCCAAAGATTCCAATTGTCCGGTTGTACAAGTGCTCGAGCGTCTTCACCAGCTGGGACTGACAGCCAGGCCATTCCATATGGAGGTAGGGTTTCATAAGCTTGTCCAATGGTGGGTTTCATTTCGAATATCTCTCTTAACACTTCATCTGCCGTCCTCACCTCTCATCCCATACCGTTTATTCAAATATGGACGAACACGGAAAATGAAAATGAATCGATGTGTCCTTTTCATGTACATCTGTCTGTCTGTCTGTCTGTCTGTCTGTCTTTCTCCCTCTCTCTCTCTCTCTCTCCCTCTCTCTCTCTCTCTCTCTCTCTCTCTCCCTGTACACAACACACACACACACACACACACACACACACACACACACACACACACACATATACACACGCGCGCGCGCGCACACACCACACACACACACACATGTACGCACGCACGCACGCACATGCACGCACGCACGCACGCACCACACACACACACACACACACACCCCACAACACACACACACACCTCTCTCTCTCTCTCTCTCTCTCTCCTCTCTCGCTCATCCTGCATACAATCCTGAATGCCCAGTCACGCTCTATTTCCATCCCTTCCCCCACCTTCTGACACGTTGACACACATAGTACTCTATGCACACATACAGTGAGTGAGATGAGGGGGGGGAGAGAGAGAGAGAGAGAGAAGAGAGAGAGAGAGAGAGAGAGAGAAGCACACGCACATAAATACACATACGCACACATAGATCCATGCACATACGCGCACGCACGAATATATCCACACTTCTACACACACACAGACGACCCCCCCCCCCCCCCCCCCCGCTTTTACACACACATACATTCACAGACACACACACACAGACACAGACACACACACAGACACACACAGACACACACACACACACCACATACACACGCGCGCGCGCGCGCATGTACGTACGCACACGCACACACGCGCAAAGTCGGACAAAAAGATCATCATTAATGCATTAATTGTGACGGCTTCCTTTGAAAAGACTCTTTGTTCACCATTTCAGTGCTGGCGTTGCGGAAAATCGTACAGGCACACTTTCCACCACAGAAGATTTGGATTATAATGCCAGTCTTGTATGGCAGCCACTGAAGACCCGCAAAAGCGAAATTGTTGTGTTGCTTTTGACTCTCAGAAATTGAATGTATCTTCGCCTCATATATCACTCCTGCAAGAATGTTATAACTTCACTGGCGTCTATTGGTTTGCTGATTTGACTAGCAGCAAGACGGAAAACACACACACACACACACACACACACACACACACACACACACACACACACACACACACACACATAGAGCGAACAAACTCGACGTAGCATGCTTTTAATGGAACTTGGAGTAAAAGTGGAATGTGGACTAAGAACGAATCCTTTTTAATTTTGTTATGGATCACTGGAGCCGATCCGAATTAAAAGGTCGATCCGGATCCGACAGCGAGAGTGAACGGACAAACTGACGGACCGATTTCAACCAAAGATTGGACGTGGCCGAAGAACGAACTCATTAAAGTTTGGCCGAATCTGTCTCTTACACGCCCACACAGAGACATGCACAAATGCACGGTCGTGCACATACAGACGCACGCACACACGCACAAACACATACCCACACACACGCACGCACACGCACCACACACACACACACACACACACACACACACACACACACACACACACACACACACGCGCGCGCGCGTCGCGCGCGCGCGCGCGCGCGCACACACTCACACACATGCAACCACACACGGTCGCACTCACACAATATATGCACACGCTCATACAGGCACACGAGCATGTACACACATACAAGATATCAAGATATTTCCATATTATTGCGCGAAGATTTTAAAGCTTCAAGTTTTACGAAGAGACTGTGATGAAAATAACAATTCAACGACTGCATTGTTGTTGCATAAACACACTTTGAAATCACAACCTGTCTTTTTTTTCTTTTTTTTTTTTCCAAAACCTTTATCTTAATCCGCGATAAAATGCGATTGCCAACGACAACGTTTTATTCGGCTGCATTAGGACGAGACAGTATAGAAAGATAGCGAGAAAAACAAACAAAAAAAACAAAACAAAACTCGGAAAATAAAACTTGAGAACGGTTCGACATGATTCTTTGATGCCCTTGTGTTCAATTGTTACGAGTTCAATTATTTCCCGCAGCATCCAGTTACCCCCCCACCCCCCCACCTTCCCACCCTTCCCCCACACTCCTCCGACCACCTTCCTTCTTCCCTTCGGAACACATCTCCTGAAACAAACAAACAAACAAACAAACATGTACTATGAAGCGCTTGTGAAACTGTAGGCGGGATGAAAGCAATGACCACATCAACACGGCCGAATGGTAAATAAGAGAGGAAAGGGGTTAAAGGAAGATCTTCCAGGTCATGAGGTACTCTACGCAGATACCCTGCACAAAAGAATATGCGGACCACTTCATACCGCCCTCCCCCTGCTTTAAAAAAAAAGAAGAAGAGAAAATAAGACCATTGGATGGAAACCTAGACTGACAAAAGA
>CM065714.1:101285942-101318442 GCA_033310375.1 Conus canariensis | reverse complement strand
ATGAATATATATATATATAAATGAATAAATAAATAAATAAAAGAATAAATACATGAATAAACAAAACAAATAAAAAACCCAAATAAATAAACGCGTGCTGAAATATCTGTTCATCGTGCAATTTTTCATAGCAGTTTTCAGCGAAACACCAAGTTAGTCATGGTACAGCGATTTCCCTAGCATTAACGTCACCCATATTCAGCATCAATACTGATCACGAGTCTTGTGTTTTGTTTCTTCAGCAATACATCAAAATCTGTCCACGCTCGATTAAAAGAAAGTATCTTTTAATCTGGATTTTGGGCCACAGACATCGCCTGTCAGTTCTGATACTATAGAAACAAACTTTTGTTTTATTTTATCCTGTTTCATTCTATCTCATTTCATTATATCATATTTCACTGTGTTCTATTTTAATTTAATTTTATTCTTATCTTTTACGATTCTATTATGTTTTAAATATCATAAAACTTTTTTTTTTGTTTTCCTTGAGGTGCTTGTCATTTGGTATGCGTCCGAACAGACTTCTCAGTATCGGCTTCTTGCATTCATTTGATGTTCTAAAGTCGCTGCAACTGAGCCACAGGTGTTTATCATCAGTTCCGTCCTTGATGTTGTCCATGCAGGACTTTTTTTTTTATTTTTTACCCTGTCTAGTCTTATGGTGTCTGCCCTGCGCTGCATCCCACAGGACATGTCGACACGTTGGGCAGAGAGTCATGGGGAGAGACACCCGTCTTAATTAACCAGGCAAACTGCGGTGTCAGAATACTGCTAAAAGAGGTGTTTTTTTTTTCATCTACCGGCACGGGCATTAAACTGCTACTTGCCGTAGTAGGTAAAAAAAAAAAAAAAAAAGACCGTCTGTCTGAAGCATGTATTTCTGAACACCTGGTATTTTTGCCAATGATTAACTGCTTGGAGCCCCCTCCCCCCCCCCCCCCCTTCCCCGCCTTTCCCACTCCTGCTGGCAAAAATGCATCTGTGAAGGAATTCCAGACTCCATTTGGAACCCCACCCCTCACCGCACCCGGGATGTCTGCTCCCACTCCATCTCCTCCTCAGCTTGTAAAGAAAATCTGCTGAGGTATTTGTAACATTGGCCGAATTTTGCGAGGGAGTAACCCCCCCCCCCCCCCCCCCCCCACCATCCCAAAAGAATTGGGAGAGAAGAACTGTCCCCTCCGTATCCTCCTCGCTTTAACAAGATTGATACACCGCCCCGCAGCAGCAGCAATGGCAGTAGTAATAATGGTAGACCCATACAGCAGCAGTGGTAGTAACTGCCGCAGCACAAACAGTAGATAGTGCTACAACAGAGCAGTATTTCTAGTAGAAGTAGCAGCCGCGGCTCCCAGCAGTGGAAACAGAGGTCACAGTAATAGCAGCAGCAGTTGCAGCAGCAGCAGCAGTAGCAGCAACAGAAGTAATAGTGTTGCAGCAGTAGTAGTCGCGGTCGATAGACGTTGGATTTTAAAATCGTGCACGTGACTGCGAGCAACAACTTGGGGCAAGCTGTAGCTAACCTACATTCAAATCATAGTCTTGGTATGCCGTGGCAGCCAGTTCTGGTCATACGTACATCGGGAGTCTTAGGAAGCGAGCGAGAGCACACACACACACACACACACACACACACACACACGCCGCGCGCACGCGCAGCGCGCGCATAGGCCCTACACATGCACGTGCTTCTCTCTCTCTCTCTCTCTCTCTCCTCTCTCTCTCTCTCTCTCTCTCTCTCAGTTTATATACAAATACTGATAAGAGACACACCTGTCTTCTTTCCCTGTAAAGATTAAGGTCAGGTTTTTTTTTGTCTGTTCCAGTCTTGAAACCCGGAACGTCAACAGATTCGAGGTACGTGCCCCCCAAAAAACAAACAAACAAAACAAAACAAAACAAAAACAACAACAACAACAAAAACAACAAAAAACAAAAACAAACAAACAAAAAAAACACCTGGAAAATGTTTGCTCCAAACTTTATGGGAATACTATGTCACTCTGTACGCGTTAACTTAAGCATCTGAATGATACAAACAGAAGCAATAAAAAGGGGGCAATCGCTCACTCATTTACATACAGACAAATCGAACCAGACTCAATTTATGGACAAAGTGATCTGCCCTGGATATGAAATTACAAGGAGAGTTTCAAAAAAGAAACCTGAATTAGAGTAGAACGGTACACAGTCGGAGAATATCTCTAACATTTGGCCTGATGCTTACACTAAGTCTAAGACACAACATTCATCTTGCTTGCATCAGAGATTAAACAGAAACAAAGCTGAATCAGGCATTAGGTTGTTTAAAATGTATCTCTTGTGTTTTGACCCTGCTTTTTTCTCTCTACTTTTGTAGATAAATACACGTGTCCAGCTACGTGTCTCGCCGATTTCTGTGACCTTTCTTTCAACTGGTATCTGATATGATCGTGAATTTGTTAAGTCAGCAAGTCCGACAGGTAAGATGCCCGAATTACGCTCAGCGCAAATGTGATGATCAGGGGAAGTCACTGTTACAGATTCAGAAACAATGGAAGTTGTTTGCATGTTTGCTTTTTTTATTTTTTTATTTATTATTTCTTTTAAAATTTTCGTAGCAGGTTAGGATTAGGGTAACACATGGTTTGGGCAGGGTCAGGGTCAGTTAGGGTTAACTTTCGGCAGATGCTCCGAAGACTGAAATTTGTAATCCTTTGTTGATTCGAGAACCTAAATTGTGTGTTTTGATGCTCACTGAAATGGAAGGCATCGAAGTGTAAAACTGCTTCGCTTTAGACTGATTTTCATGTGCAAAACACAATTCCACGAGCTATGCAATTGTGATTACCCTCACCGACGATAGAAATCACTTAAGCTGGCCTGATCTACAGTCGAAACATCCCTGTAGAGCACGCTGAATTCAAGTCTAAACTTTTTTCCCACCAGAGCAGATAGAAAACCTGCACAGAAGAGGCGGCGTGGAAATTAAACGCGAAAAATGTCATAGATCAAAAATTTTCTTCGTCACTTTTACAACTGACCAACGCTAATCAAACTATTAGCAATGTCCCATCGACCTTACTTTTGGGACAGAACAGACAGACAGTGACAGAGCTCCTCTCTCTCTCTCTCTCTCTCTCTCTCTCTCTCTCTCTCTCTCTCACTTCAGAAACTGCAAACGTTGTGTCAAAAATTTTAAACTAGAACACACACTGGTAACCATCCGAACTTTTGAGCACCATAGTGGGCTAAACGTACTGACCTATTCTGAAAGATCCAGGCCCGTCCAATCACGCCGTGTTGGCTGTTTTTGATCCGTGTTTGATTATGCTTATTTTCGGCGATTACTGTTAACTCCATTACGAATTCGAATGAGGTTTCACTCCGGTCCGTAGGAAACATATGACATATCCGCCGTGGATGGAATTACCGGAGGTTAGAACACACACACACACACACACACACACACACACACACACACACACACACACACACACACACACACACACACACCATACCTAAAGATCTCCATACTGCAGCGTCAGCCAGAGCCACACAGACGAGGATTCCCAGCCAGCCAACCAGCCATAATCTGGTCCCACCGAATGCTAGCATGATGTTTCACTTTTTTTTCTTAGTACTACTGTGACGTTAATGGCCGGGAACTTACAGCTTTATGGGTCTGACATCTATCTTATCGGCATTGACCTTACCTGTCGGTCAGTTTCATCTGTTCAGACCTTCAAAAAAAAGCAAAAAAAAAAAAAAAAAAAAAAAAAAAAATTAACGGTTACGTATTTAAAGGTTATGGACTCTCTCTCTCTCTCTCTCTCTCTCTCTCTCTCTCTCTCTCTCTCTCTCTCTCTCTCTCTCTCTTCTCTCTCCTCATTCTACTTGGATAATCTTGTCAATTATTCAGCAGTTAGGCATAAAGTGGACTGGGAGGGGTCAAAGGTTATGAGAATCAACATCAACCAACTGGTTCTGTGATTCACCCGTTCACATATAATAAAAGCAGTTACGAATTCAAATGGTGTGAACTCTCCTCTCTCTCTCTCTCTTCTCTCTCTCTCTCTCTTCTCTCTCTCTGTCGCCCGCGGCGCGCGCAAACACACACACACACACACACACACACACACACACACACACACACACACACACACACACACACACAAAGCGCGCGCACGCAATCGCACAAACACACAGAGTGACACAGATATCACACACACAGACACAGACACAGACACACACACACACACACACACACACAGCAAGCAAGGAAGCGCGCACGCACGCACGCACACGCACACAGCACACCACACACACACACACACACACACACACACGCACCACACACACACACACACACACACACACACACACACAGAAGAGAGAGAGAGAGAGAAGAGAGAGAGAGAGAGAGAGAGAGAGGAGAGGCCAGAGGATTAGCATACTTAATTCCTGTATGATTACAAATATCATTATGGTATACATGATTTTAGATGAACACGGTGTCCTCCAGTATCTTTCACAATACACTTAGTGTAAACGAGTGTTTGAGCAATGCAAAGGATGCTTAAATACCAGTATAAAGCGTTTTTTTTTTTAGCTCGTCAAAAAAGGGGAGTCGTCCACGTTGATATTTTATCGCTCTAAAGATATTGGTTAGTTCGAACCGCATCTAATAAAGCACAAAATCAAAGAGTGCCGAATCATTGAAACATTTCGCACAAGCTGTGATGGTTTAATGACAGAAAAGGAAAGATAAAAGAAAGCAAGAAAAAGAAGAAAAAAAATCAAACCTGGAACAAAAAAATATGCATTTTATTTACTCAATTAACGGAGGTATGCACTCTATAATGAGTTACGAGAAAAATGTTATTGCGATAAAAAACAAACAAATAAAACAAAAACACTTACTGGACAGAATCTGAAGTACAAAAATGAAAAGGTGAATTCAGCAGTTGATACAGTTCAACAGAAGGACATAATTATGTTCAAGTATGCTTGTATTGATAAGTAAGCAAAAATGAAACAGAAATACACCTTTTTGTTATAGATACTAGTCACAGCAAGTTAAGGGCCATCTCACAACAGCATCACTAAAGACAGAAAAGGCACAGACGAGGTAATTTAAAATATGAAATTGTTAATTTCATCATTAACCAACGATTTCATAGAGGTTGCGATCAAATTCATTCAAAAACAGAGCAACAGTACAAGTTCAAATCACCACACCCCTCTTTTCAAAAGTCAGGAATCAGGTAAGCACATTTCAACAAAGTCAATATCGGGTGTAACCCCCGTTAGCCGCCAGACATTCAAGGCAGCGCCGGCGCATTGAATACACAAGATTCCTGAGAGTGTTCTGGGGGATGTTCTGCCACTCCTGTTGCAGAAATTGTGCCAGCTGGTTGACATCCGCAGGAGGGGGGGGATGATTGTTGGCCACCCTTTGTCCCAGAACGTCCCACAGGTGTTCAGTTGGTGCCAAGTCAGGTGAACGAGCAGGCCAGTCCATCCTTGGGATCCCTTGCTGATGCATGAAGTCAGTGACGACTCGTGCTCGATGAGGAGGAGCGTTATCGTCCTGCAAGGTTGTCCTCGGTCCCATGGCTTGTAGAGCTGGCTGGATGAGAGGCTGAACAATCTCATTCCTGTAGCGCAGCCCGGTCATAGAACCCTGGATGACGTACAAAGGTGATCTGCCGTTGACATGGAAGCCACCCCACACCATCGCTGAGCCTCCTCCATAGCGGCCAACCTCACGAACAGCACAGTCTACAAACTGCTCTCCTTGCCTGCGCCAGACCCGTCTTCTGCCGTCATTGAAGGCAACAGTGAAGCGGGACTCGTCGGTGAACAAGACTTGGGACCATTGCTACCTGGTCCAGTGTTGATGTTGCTGACACCAGGCCACACTGGCCTGACGATGAGCCGGTGTCAGGGGGATCCTGATGGCTGTATGTCTTGAGTGGAGGCCAAACTCGTGCAGCCGGTTGCGGATGGTGCTGGTACTGACGTTCCTGTTGATAGCTGTCCTCAGTTCATGTCTCAGAGTGCTGGATGTAACAGTACGACTGCGCAGCGTGGACAGCCGGAGGAAACGATCCTCTTGCCTGTTGGTACTGCGTGGAAGTCCGGAGCGAGGGCGTTCTTCTGTTGTGCCTGTGGCCTGGAAACGTTCCTGCAGCTTCTGGATTACAGAGTGGCTCACTCCCAGTCGTCTTCCAACTTCTCGTGATGACGGGCCTTCGTTCAGCCATGCCAGGGCGCGTCCGCGGTCCAGGGTGCAAACTTTTGTTCTCGGACACATGCTTGTAGGAGCCCAGATTTTCGGGACTTTCATACCCATCACTGGCTAGCTAATGCTGACAAGTGTTAACATTCACCTGAATGTTCATGTGCGTCATGCAGTTTTTGTCCTCTAATACTGCTTTCGCAGCTAAAGCAGCCGAACGTTGACACCAAAATTCACAAATATCACTGATGTTCACAAGGCTTTCACTCAATGCATAAAGTGACTGCGAGTGAAAGCGTGATGCACGTGCTTTCATAGGTGGATGGGCTACACTTGTAACCTGGTCTACCAGTCCATTTGTCATAACGTTTTGTTTTATTGTATATATATATATATATATATATATATATATATATATATATATATATATATATGTGTGTGTGTGTGTGTATCTTTCTTGCAGTAGTCGAAATCGACCTGTGGCCCTTAACTTGTGGAAGGTATACTCTTCAGCAGAGAACAGTTACATGATTTATTGTTGTGTGTTGTGTCAAAATAAGTCTTTGTAACCTTTGGGGCTGTAACAGTATTCTGATTCTGATTAACACACAGATGCATACGCTGCAGTCGCAAAGAGGCATACAAAGACGGTACAAAACTGACTGAAACAGAGAGAGAGAGAGAGAGAGAGAGAGAGAGAGAGAGAGAGAGAGAGAGAGAGAGAGAGAGAGAGAGACTCATATCTTATTGACAAAGGCCATATCCTCTTAGATCGGAGATATTCATTGTGATTCATGTCGCAGATTGACACTGGTATTCTGACTGTTACATAAACACTTCCCTTCTTGAAAGCCTTATATAAGCAAAAGCCTTACCTAAACAAACAGCTTATTGTCTGACAGTATTTTCATTTGGTGATGAAATTTACAAGACCACATAAAAAGGCGAGGATTAATAAAATACTTCTGCGGAACGAATTGTTCTCTAAGACATCTTAATATTGGACAAGTCAATACAAATGAATTTTGCCTTCTTTTGAATTTTAATGTAATGGACGGATCATATTTGTATCACATGACTGTCGATAAGTATAATCAACCAGTCTTTCGCTGAATATCTGAATAAAAACATTCATATACTGACACTTTAGTTCAGCCATACAATATATTCACAGAGTTTCATCATCACCTCGGTCATCCAGTTTTTCTTACCTCCATGAACTAAGTCTAACAGCATTCTGTATGCTTTGTATGGTAATATGTGGTCATGCATCTGAATAATATTTTTAAAAACAAATATCGAACGCATTAACAACGGAATTTAAATACATATATAGACTGCTTAGCTGTTCCGCTATATGCCACATCTTTTGGCGTTTGTAGCGACACTCCACAAGTTTTCTTTAAAGCAAAAAGATGGTCTTTCTCACAGTATACAGCAGCTGCACCAATGTCCTATATTTCAGCTCCATATTGTTCCGAAGTCTAAACTTGGCAATCAAATAATTTCGAAAATAAATTAAGGGAATCGTTATTTAGCGATGATAATTTCGTCAGTATTCATCATAATGCTTATTTCCGCTGTACTGGCAAAATCGTTCAAAGAAAAACTTAAACACATTGAAAAAATATATATCTAGATGCTTATGTACATTGACAACAAGCATCATTGATTCGTTCTATGTCCATCGTTCTTTCGCCTTGACATGTCCACCTTTTCTAACTACGATTATACTGTTTTCTGGCAAGTTAACCTTTAACTAACCAAACGGCAACATTTTGAAAGGTGTTTCATTGAGTTTATAATCCAAATCCAGTTTCTGATACATGTCATCAGCTAAAAGAAGTATATACATCTGCACCACGCCCTCTAGAATGTATAACTTCCTGTGTCAGTTCATTTATAAATAAAGAAAACAAAACAGAGTTACATATATCGCCGTTTCAAAGCAGAATTGCAATTGATGTAATCCGTTAAAACTGCGTCAGATCGCACCCTTGCCTTAACAGAATCATACAGACTTACAACATACTATATGGGTTAAAACTTTTCACAAAATTCGACAGATAAAAGACATAAAGCTAAGATGGTTTCAAATGAGAATTATTAATAGAATATTGGCAACCAATGTTATTTTGCAAAGCATGGGAATTGAAGAGTCAGAAAAATGCTCGTTTTGAGAGAGAGAGAAAAAGAAAACATTCAACATATATTTTGGCACTGCCAGCATGTACGAAACTTTTGGCAAGAGTTTCAAAATGTGGTTAATAGAAAATGTGAATTTATGAAACTGTTGCTTGATGAAAACATAATCCTGTTTGGTTGTGATTGTAATTTTAAATCTCATAGAACGTTTGACTTAATCCTGCTACTTGCCAAATTTTAAATTTATAAGTGTAAGTATGAAAAGAGTCTACCATCAGTTCAAATATTTATTGTGTTGTTGAAAGCCAGATATGAAATAGAAAAGTACGCAGCTCATCTTAACATGTCCCATGAAAATTTTGTAGCACAATGGCGTCCATATTTGCCTTTATTGCAGTGAAACGCAAGTTGTGCATTGTATACAAAGGCTATGGCAATGCCCAACTGTGTGTGTGTGTGTGTGTGTGTGTGTGTGTGTGTGTGTGTGTGTGTGTGTGTGTGTGTGTGTGTGTGTTGGTTAGTTTTATTGTTTGTTTTGTTTTGTTTTTCGTTTTTCGGTTAGAAAAGAAATCTTATATGTCTTATGTGTCTTTGCAAGTTAATCTCTTCATAAATGTATGTAATTTGATGTACAAACAACCGTTATAACTTGTTAATGAATTACTCCAATCATTTTGTGGTACAGAATCGAAGATACCTTTTTTCTAGCTACTTTCTTGTTCATAAATGTGATTTGATGTACAACAACCGTGATTAATTGTTAATGTATTAAGTCTAATCGTTTCGTTGTAATTAATCGAATGTGCATTTGTATTTGTATTTATTATCTGATTTATATTCTCTGAGTTCGGAATAAAAGCTAAAAAAAAAAAAGACTTACAACATACTAATAAAGTTTCCCATGAGTACTGTTTTCTTCAGCAAGATTCACCACAGTAAAGTTTCATCAGTAAATTTTTTATAAACCGAATCAAAAGCCTTCTCAGAATCAATAAATGTAATTTATAGTTTACAGCTTAAACAAAACTGTTTTTGTATAAATGCAACCAATGAGAACATGTGATCAATAGTATAGTATTTTTTTTAAACCCTGTTTGAAATATTCCTGTCACATTATTTTCTTCCACTCGCTCCTGTGGTCTCCTGTTAAGGATAGCAGTGTACAGTTTGCTACTGACTTTATACAACCATTTCCTCTCTAGGCATTTGCCTGAGTCAGATAGTAACTCGTCGCAAGGAAACAACAGGCGCTGTACAATTTAAAATTGTCTGGAATGAAGGACATGTTCATATGTTTGGATTTATATCTTTTTTCCAGTGACATGCAAGTGCGTGTACAAGAGGCAGTAAAGTTGGTTGATGTTAACATTAAGGAGACATTCATTGTTTTAATTATTGTGTAAAAGTGGCTGCAAAATATATGAAAAAAATAGTGTTGGAAAATAGTCAAAAGAAGACGGACTGGTTAGATATGGGATACTAAGTTAACAAAAGAAATGCTCGTATTTGTTTCGAGAATTATCGACAATCTTTATCCGAAGCGCCTCGTGAGTCCTACCGTAAAGCTAGGCACGTATATAAGCATTTTCTTTTAAGACAAAAGAGAAATACAAGAGTATGATAATGCTCGTCAATAGAATAACTACAAACTGGAAACACTCAGAAAAAAATTGGGACTGTGTTCAAATGAAGTCAAGAGAAAGAAAACCTGTAAGTGATTAGCGAGCAGTGTGGTTTCTTCATTTCAGACATCTACAAGAAGGAAACGTTGGTTCTCACAACGAATTGATGAATGAACAGCTCATAACTGACACTGATAATGGTGATGACAATCTGAATCGTTACATTCTAAAGAAAGCTTTTTCGTGGTTCTAGGAAAGATAAAACTTCAGAAAGCTGATGGTCAAGATAGAATTATAGATGAACTCATAGAAGCTGCTCGACGGTCAAAGTTATTTTTTAGACTTTCTTCTTTTTGGTGGAGGAGGGGGAGGGGCTTAAATTCTTTAACTCGTTATTTGATCAGCGGATGTCATTCCATCATATTCAAAACGGTCATGCAAACAATCCAAACAACGAGAGAGAGAGAGAGAGAGAGAGAGAGAGAGAGAGAGAGAGAGAGAGAGAGAGAGAGAGAGAGAGAGAGAGATTAACAGACAGATAGAGACCGAGAGAACGAAACATACACTGACCAAATACATAAAGACTATAACCATCTTACCACGTGAAACATGCACCGCACTATACACCTCTGTGACGCTGGAAGACAGGAAGAGGGTCAACCCAACCACCACCAGCAGTGGGAAGCATGTGTAGCAGACTGCCATTGTCCTGGAACGTTGCCACGGATTAGGGAGGGGACGGATGCTGGTCAAAGCTCGAGCTGTCAATGAAACCGGTCCGCAACTCGGGGCTGTTTAAATAGTAAGGCCAGTACAGGAGGCCACTTGTCACACCCTCAGTCTTCGACTTGTTATGGTGACCATTTTCATCCTGCAGGGCTGATCCACGTTCTGGGAGCTCAAGGCACTTAGGATCCATTATTCAAATTGTGAGTAATTTTCCTCCTAAAGCGTAATGATGACACGATAGGATCGTAATGGCCTGATTACCCGTTACTCACCAACAACGTCTGCTGGAATCTACATCATTAACGATACTCTGGAATCTGGACAATGTGGCAAGATGGCCATTACAATATCTTGAAGTTTCTGACGACCTGTTGGGCTGCGGGTATTTGCTGTGACTCCCGACTTGAAATACAAATTGTGCTGTTTTCTCAAGTCAGCATATTGCAAACTTGCTTGACTTTGACATCTTTCACGTGTGTGTGTGTGTGTGTGTGTGTGTGTGTGTGTGTGTGTGTGTGTGTGTGTGTGTGTGTGTGTGTGTGAATATTTCTTGCAGTCATTGCAACACCAAACTGCTCTGTAAGTTGCTGGAATGGTGCTCGGTTACTTATCCTTGGAATTTATTAGTCTATTATATATATATACATATATATATATATATATATAATATATATATATATATATATATATATATATATATGGTTACTTTGTCTGTGACTTGACGTAGTTCAAAAATGCCTTCGGGTTTGTCTTGGCGTCACTAGCAACCTTGGCTTCCTGTGTTCTCTGAGCTCTCCTGCATGCTGCCTTTGCCTTGGTAGTCAAACAGAAGGAAACAAACAAACAAACAAGCATACGAGCAAACAAACAAGACGGAGGAGGGGGTTGGGGAGAATGGTAGGTAGAGAGAGGAGAAGAGGGATGGTAGACAGAGTGGGAGTGGGGATGAAAGATTTAATGGAGTAGGTCATATGTTTAGACAGTGTATTCAAAGTGTGGTTTACAGAATACTTTGCGAATGGACGCTAATGATTTTAACCGACTAATCAAATTATTGAGACATAAAATACTTATGTAAATGTTTCTTGAAAAGTTTTAACGTATTCGTATATTGCAGACTAGGCGGAAGTGAGTTCCAGACATATGGCCCAAAGTAATCTGGTCTTGTTTTGTATTGATCAATGCGTGGGTAGAGGAGAAGGAATTTCTTCGAGCCAGAAGAACTATTCAATCTTGTGAAAAGGGCATTGGTGTAACATAGCATAGTATCTGTTGAGATTGTAAATATAAATGATGCCTTTTTGAATTCCAACTGCTTACCCAGAGGAAGTATGTTCAGCGCTTTTAGTTCTTCATCCGTTGTTAGAGAAGCGGCTGGATGGAGTAACTTTGCTGCACGTCTATGGAGAGAATTCAGCCTTTTTCTGTGAACATCACTACTCCCATCCCACACCGTTGAAGTGTAATTGATACGTGACATTATGTGTGCATTGGAGAAAAGTTTAAGCACAGTACTGTTGACGTAGCGCTTTAATAGAGGAAAATGTTTTTTGAGACTACCTTGTACACATTATTGAGATGAGGTTGCCATTTCAATTCTTTATCTATCATTATTCCTCAAACAGTTGCTCATCTACCTGTTCGAAAGCAGTGCTATTTAATTGAAGTTTTAGGCAAAGAGAAGTCAGTTGGTGCTTTTTGTGGGTAGCATCATAGATTTGGTTTTGGCTGGGTGTGTGACCATTGAGTTTGAATGACACCAGTCTGATACGTCATTTAAACTTTCCTGGAGAGATCTTTTTATTGTCTATAGATCACTACCATTTGTTTGGAGTGACAAGTCATCAGTAAATAAATCTGTCGTGACTTCTTCATCTGATATGGACAATGGTAAATCATTGATGAAGATGCAGAATAGGAGGGGGCCTAGTACCCAGCCTTGTGGGACTCCATGTCTGACAAAGTCTGAAGCAGAGGTTTTGCCATTAAGCACCACAGACTAAGCCCCATCGTTCAAGCATGACTGGAATAATGAGACTGTCGAGGAATGGTTTAAGTAGATAGATAGTTTCTTTAAAAGAATGGAATGATCAACAAGATCAAACACCTGTTCGAAGTCAAGAAAGACACCCCCTGTCATTTGTGATTGGTTTATATTTGAAAGCCACGAGTCACACATTCGTGATAATGCTGTGTGGCAGGAGTGATTACATCGGATTCCAGATTGGACTGGGTGAAATGGTTTCTTTTCCACCATGAACTGAGATACGTGTGCGCTTATGTGTCTTTCGAGGGGTAAGGATATAGGTCTGAAATTATTTGGATCCGACGAATTATTTGATTTTTGAAGGGGATCACTTTGGCATTTTTGAACGCTTGAGGGAAGACATAGTGTCAATGGATAAATTACATTTGTATGTACGAGACTCAACAATGTAAGATAGAGCGAGTTTAAGAAGAAATGTGGGTATGTTATCAGGACCCATGGATTTTTTGTTCTTTAACTGCGCTATGTGCATTCCCACTTCATGTACAGCAAGAGGGGAACCTTGAGTGAGTTACTGGATCCAAGTCTTTGTTTGCAAAATGATATTAGGGAAGTCGGACATGTATATTTGTTAGTTACCCTTATAGCCTGTGAAGCTTGAGTAAGGATATCTGATAATGACAGAAAGTGTGCGTTAAATTTGTCTGGAGTAATGTTTCTAGTTGAATTTTGTGAATCTGTACGCTGTTTGTGTACAGTAGTGTCTATTGCGAAGAGAGAGAGAGAGAGAAAGAGAGAGAGAGAGAGAGAGAGAGAGAGAGAGAGAGACGGGGTGGGGGTGGGGGAGAGGTAGCGGAGTGGGAGGAGGGGAGGAGGGTGTGAGGGATAAACCGATTAGACTTGTACATGGAAAAAGATAGTGTGATTAAAAAAAGAGAACCGAATGGTTACTTTCACTACATTTATCCGTATTGAAGACACCAACTCTCGGCTCGGCTAAAATAATCCGATTTGCTTTCAACCATTTGCTACTGTAGTTGCTACAACTGCACGGGCAGTGGCTTTTGCTGGATTGTTGTTGTTGCTGTTGATGATGTTGTTGATATCGTCGTTGGCGTTGTTGTTGTTGTTCTTGTTGTCGTCGTTGTTGTTGTTTTTGTCGTCTTCGTTGTTGTTGTTAATCTGATTTCCTAAGCATCAAAGTTCAGTAAAGAACAGCAGAGCGTGGGGATATAACGACTGGAGGAGGGAACGGGGAACACATGGTCAGTAGGAGGGAGCGGAAGGGGAGGAACTGGGGGTGGAGTAGAGTAGGGAGGAGGGGTAATGGGCGGGAGGGGGGGAGCGGGGGGGGGGGGGAGCGGGGGAGGGGGGGGGGAATATACGCGTACCAACTGGAAGCATAGTTAGACCGGGATAGACGGAATGCATTTGCCATTTTTCCGGCTCTGCTCCGTCCGAGGTCTGGCATGTCTGACCGAGTCGCACAAATTGCAACCGTTTAGTCTTTCCCCTGCTTAATGCTGGGTCGCTCAAAGTATCGCCCGTCTTTTCAGCGATTAGCTCCCTCTATTCCTATCACATTATCTGTGTTGTATTGCCGGGCTGATGAGCAGCGTCAGAAAACTGATCGTGTGGTGGTTCGTGTGTTCCCTCACATACATCAAATTAATGGTGGCGATTTGTGCGGTGCTATGACGCTAACTAGACTGTAAGCGGATGTGTTTAGTACATTGTTGAGCAGCTGAAGTTCTCTGCGTTCTCTGTTTTGTTTGCCAAATGACGGGAAACTAGTTTGAATGGAACGCTGGTGAACAAGTGCTTAATGGACACTATCTCTCTCTCTCTCACACACACACGCGCGCGCGCACGCATGCACGCACGCATGCACGCACGCACGCACACACACACACACACACACACACACGCACACTCATACACACTGAGCTAACACATTACACACAAATGAGCGCGCCCATACACACACACGCGCACACACACACACACACACACACACACACACACACACACACACACACATATTTATATATATATATATATATCAATATATATCAATATATATATATATATATATATATATATATATATATCAGATGCAGCTTACAATAATGCTACAAACTTGAAAAAGTGCACTGTTTTTCTTAGCTCTCCATTTTAACTTTAAAAGACTTAACTACGGTCCTGAGAATAGCTCAAAGCTCGAACATTTTGCTCTCAACCTGGCATCTCTGATAGAAAGAAACTCGTGGAGAGCGTGGCAGCAGAGAGTCCTCAGAAGAGAAGCCCCCTTCAAGCAAGTGTTTCGGCCCTTATCTCCTGACACTCTAGGGGGGTTGGGCCACACCCGGTTCATGACTCCGGATGTCCCTCTGCTGCCCCCTTTTTTTTTTCCCATCTTGGGACGAGCCATGGCTGGGATTCGAACCCATGACCCTCTGGACATGCTCATTTTCCACTTAATGACTCGCGCTTTAACCACTGAGCCACAGGGACACCTGATATTTGTAGGGAAATTAAGCCTTATGAAGTTCACTTTTGTTCCTCCTTGACCAGATCCAGCTTGAACACCTCTCTGCCGCTTCTGCCATTGCTTTCAGGGCTCTGGTTTTTTCCTTCCCTGCAACTGAGAGCTGTTTCATGAGGCTGTATGCAGACGTTCCTACAAACCCCCTAGCTCCAATTTCTGCAGTGAGGACTTTGACCTGATAGCCTTCTCTCCTCAGGCTGTTTGCCAGATCAGCATACTTTTCAGTCTTGTAGATTTGAGCTGCCTCCATTCTGTTCTCATATGGCACCGTGAGCTCGATCATGATCAGCTGCTTGGTTGACTTAGAGTGGACTACTATGTCTGGTCTCATGCCACTCTTGCTGATGATCTCTGGGTGACTCTTCCATTCTGGGAGGTCTGCAGTGCACTCCCAGTCATCTGCCCCGTCCAGCAGACTCTGCCTGCATATTTCGAGTGGCACTGTTGTTCTTGGCCATGATTTGCTGCCTCCTGCCGTGAAGAATGTTGCGGGTGCTTTTGGAGTCCTGATTTTCCCTTTTGTGGTGTTGGTACTAGCCCAGACTACTTGTACAATTTCTTTGAGCACTTGGTTGTGCCTCCATGTGTACCTTCCTTGAGCCAGGGCTACTTTACATGAGCTTAGGACATGCTCCACTGTTTGTTTTTCATGGCAGAGGGGGCATGCAGGATCGTCTGTTTTCCCCCACTTCACCAGGTTTGCATTTGAGGGCAGAAGGTCATATGCAGATCTGAGAATGAAGCTGATCCTGAGAGGGGCCATGTGCCAAATGTCATTCCAAGTGAGACTTCTTTGGAGTGCATTCTCCCACGTTGTCCATTGCCCTTGCTGGCTCTGCTGGACTGCTTTTTGGAGTCTTTTTTGGTCTTCTTCTTTTCTCATCTCCTGAATCATCATGTCTCTTTTGGCTTTTCCTTTGGCCTTTGACCACCATTCAGTTTTGGTCACCCCCAGTCCCTGTCTGTTGGTCTGTGTGTGTCCTGTTATTTCTCTGATCTTGAGACTTTCTTTTGCAGAATCCATCGCCTCTTGAACTTTCCATTTTCTGCCTGTCTTCAGCTGGGGCTTAATTGCTTCTACCACCTTGTCTCCTGAGTCCTCCAGCATGCTTTGAAGTCTGATCTTCCCTGCTTTGTATTCCTCCAGGATGGATTTCAGGGGTAGTTTCAGCTTTGCTTGGCAACAGTACAGCGCTATGTCAGTCAGACAGGGTGGGACACCAAGCCATTTCCTTGTGAACTTGTTGATTTTGGCTTCCATTGCCTCCACTATGCTGGTGCAGATGTCGTATATCATCAGAGGCCATAGCAGCTTTGGTATCAGCATGAACTGCAGACACCAGACCTTGTATTTGCCAGGGAGCCCACACTGGTCAATGGTCTCCAAGCCTTCCTCCGCCATCTGCTTGGTTTCTTTTGCTCTTTGTGTGTCTTTCAGCGTATCATCATACCATCTTCCAAGGCTCTTGACTGGTTCTTCTGTGACTGTTGGAATGGCCTGGTTGGCAACACTGAAGACCACAGATCCGGCCACTTTTCCTTTCCTCAGTGAGAGACTCCGTGATTTCTTTGGCTTGAACTTCATTCTGGATGAGGCAACTATGTCGTCCAGCCTCTCCAGCACATGACGTGTCTCGTCTTCTCTGGATGAAATCACTGTAGTGTCATCCATGAAGGCCTTGAGAGGAGGCATCTTGTATCCATCGCCAAGGTCTGTTTGTCTCGCGTTGTTTGTTGCTGCTTTCAAGATGAGTTCCATTGCCAGCACGAACAGTATTGGGGAAATTGCACAGCCCATTGCAATACCCACTTCCAAGTTGATCCAGTCTGTTGTGTACTCCTTGGTAGAGAACCGCATTGAGAAGCCATTGAAGTACTTCTTGAGCATGTCGCGGATGTTCTTTGGCACATGGTACATCTCAAGAGCCAACTGTATCATCTCATGGGGCACAGATCCATATGCGTTTGCCAGATCAAGCCACACTACGTCCAGGTCTCTCTTTTCTGTTTTTGCTTTTTGGATTGCGTCCCAGATCATTGTGGCGTGTTCTACACAGCCCGCCACGCCTGGGATGCCACCTTTCTGGACTGACACATCCAAGTACTTGTTTTCCATCAGGTACTTGGTCAGCCTTGCTGCCATGACAGAGAAGAAGATTTTCCCTTCGACGTTCAGTAGTGATATTGGCCTGAACTGGCTAATGTCACTTGAGTTTTGCTCTTTGGGGATGTACACACCATCTGCCGTCATCCACTGGCCGCTGATCTTCTGGTTTCTCCAAGCCGATCGCAGCAGCCTGTGGAGCCACTCCAGCACCTTGG
Source organism: Conus canariensis (assembly GCA_033310375.1). Lineage (NCBI taxonomy): Eukaryota > Metazoa > Mollusca > Gastropoda > Neogastropoda > Conidae > Conus > Conus canariensis. The sequence goes on along the minus strand of CM065714.1, from coordinate 101,300,863 downwards.
GACATTTCTTGTAAAGCTGGTAAGGTATTCCGTTTGGCCCTGGTGATGATTTGGCTCTGGCTTTGTCGACCACCTTCTTGATTTCCGCCAACGTTGGAGGCTTGCCATTGAACTGTTCCTCAGGGTTGGTTGGCCACACCAGACCTTGAATGTCGAGTGGTGCTTTGCTCTGTGGGTCAGAGTATGTTTTCCTCAGATGCTGCTCAAGAACTCCTTTGTCCACACTTAGGGTCCCAGATTTTGGCTGCTCAAACAGTGTTCTGGCAAACTGGAAGGGGTCTCTGAAGAAGCGCTCATGTGTCTTCTTTTTGCTCTTCCTCTTCCTCGCAGATTCCGCTTTGCTGAGGGCACTGTGTTTTTCTTTCAGGTCTTTCCACAGTTTTTCCAAGCCTTGTTTTTCAGCTGGCAGTGCGGTCTTCATTTGCATCTTGAGGTTTTTCTTTTGGACCCTGATCTTGTCCATCTTTTCTTGGCGTCTGGATTTCTTTGGAGGTGTTTTCTCTTTGGGTAGTTTTGCTCCATAGGCGTCTCTACATGTGGCATACACAATGTCCCCATATGTGGCTAGTTTGTGTTCCATGGTGCTTTTCCCTATCAGTGCATCGAGTCTTTGGACGATTTTTGCATCCAGTTTCTCCCAATCTTCAGTTTCGTTTGCTCGTGGCAGGTTGAGTTTCAGGCGCCTGGCATCGAGGGCCTGTGCAAATTCCTCATCTGAACCAACAGCGTGGATGTCCTTGGCACTGTGGTTTAAATCCTGGCCTTGGTCTTCCGACGTCTTATCTGCTGATGCAGTGCGCTGCTGCTCATTCAGATGAGTCTTCACACATCCCATCTTTGTTCTGTGGATCTTCATGCCACGGGTGGTAGCGAAACGCTTTCCACAGACACATGGATATTCCATTTGGTCCATGTTCATAGTCCGTTTGGGATTTGCAGTCATGATTGGTTGAGCACCGATGGATTCATCATTCTCTCCCCCTTTCGGTGAATCCTGGGAGCATCTTTTCCTTTTATTTTTAGTAGCCACATGTTTAAGGCAAAGTGGGGAGCCAGCCCACAGAGCCCTTGGTTCTGGTCTTTCCCAGTGTCCTCCGGTCTTTCTGATACTATACAGTTGAACACACATCAAGAAACTGGAATTTAGATTCAAGCAGAGGTTGCAGGGTGTAGATTAGGGAGACCATCTCGACCTGAAACAGATAGAAGTCAGAGGTCAGAAGTTACACATCCACATGTGAAGAACAACGATGGTCACAGGGTGTCAGAATATCTTTCTCTTTTTTTTTGTTTTTGCTCCACGCATTTCAATCAGGTAATACAAGAGTTTACACATGCGCAGAAAGAAGACAGTGCGTGGAGATTTCCACACATATGTAATGAGCAGATCTATGGATGACATACATACATATTCTTTTTTTCATAGTCCAAATATGCAATGCAACTATGATAACCAACGTACATAAGTCCATACATTAATACAAGGTAGCAGATATTTAAAGCGAACGGATGTACATGCATTGCTTTTAATCTAGAATTTTTTTAATCTTTTAAATGGGCACACGTAACGAATGAATTACACAATAACTGGTATTAGTGATGTACACGAACATAATACAAGATTATAAAACGCATTATCTAAATTATTACCTCAACTCCATCGAATCATGGAATTCGAAGAAAGTAAATTATACAGACACACTTTAATTTCCCATTATTTTATTGAGGCTCCAAGGTCGCGGACGACGTTAAATAGAAAACAGTGTATACAGTACTTATCATTAACATATACACACACATACACACACACATCCATAGATATAGATGTGTGTGTGTGTGTGTGTGTGTGTGTGTGTGTGTGTGTGTGTGTGTGTGTGTGTGTGTGTGTGCGCGTGCGCACGTGCGTGCACATACATACATACACACGCACACACACACACACACACACACACACACACACACACACACACACACACACACACACACACACACATACTCATACATACACACACACTTACGTACACATACATATCTGTCAGAATGTCTTAAATCACCATGTTGCTAACAGACCAGAATCCAGAGCACTGGCTAATGATGTTGCGCAAGCTGAAGTCGTGTAGTAAAGGGATATCAGGCGATTACAGCCTACTGTGTCATTACCTCATATAATGGCTATGGGTCCTCGCCGATGTCATAAGTGGCCTGGCCTAACAGTATAAAACAGACAAGAGTCGACGTCCGGCTTCATTGACAAGCACCAACGTTGACCAGAATCCATCCCCTGATCCACGGAAACGTTCCAGGACAATGGCAGTCTACTACACACTGTTGTCACCGCGGCTGGTGATTGGGGGACTGACTGTCGTCTTGCTGTCTTTGGGTGTCATGCAGGTGCAGGCTGCTGTGTGGGGGAGCCACGGTGAGATGGTTGATCCTCTTAACCACTCTCTCTCTCTCTCTGTCTCTGTCTCTGTCTCTCTCTCTCTCTCTCTCTCTCTCTCTCTCTCTCTCTCTCTCTTCGTCTGTCTGTCTGTCTCTCTTTTCCCCCTCCGCCACTTTGTGTGTGTGTGTGTGTGTGTGTGTGTGTGTGTGTGTGTGTGTGTGTGTGTGTGTGTGTGTGTGTGTGTGGTGTCAGCATGTTTAGGGTCGCTGAAAAGTTAAAGTATGATGCATAAGCTGTGATGGAATCAAGTTTTGTTAAATACTGGCTTGAGTATTGTCGATTGGGGGTAAAGAAAGGGAAGGGAGAGAGGGGAGGAGTGTGGCGTAATTGGGAAGAGAGGGTAATGGTAGGTTGTAGAGAAAGAAAGAAAGCAAAAATCTTATGAGAACTCTTTATGAATGACAGCGCATGACATAGAAAAGAATATGGATGTAACACCGTTGGATTCCTCTGAAGTTCTTTCCGCATCTCCTTCTCCTTCTCTTAAACATAGTGAGATTAACGTCTTATTATCCTCGGGCTCCTCAGGACGTGCTCTTCTCAGAGTAAGTGATGGAGACACATCTAGGTATTATTTATACATAAACGAGAGGCACAGTATCAGGACTAGTTGAGTGCTTGTCACTGGCTGTGCGTTGGGTGGATGCGGCGGATGTTTGCTGGGTTGATTTCCTGCAGCTAAATTTTCGTCAGTTTGGGGGTAAGAGTTATACATTCGAGTGGGTAATGAAGTTTGTAACGTTCGCTCCAAAAAAAACAATCAAAGTCGAATGTAATCCACTCGGTGTGTTCAGGTGGGCTGCTGACCCGTTAGAATACACACACATACACACATGAAGCTACCTCGTTGCTGATCAGGCGAGGTGTTGAATGATGAAAACAGCCTGGGAGAAGCATCCCCAGCATGAAAATGCAGACTGCACCCATCATCGTCAGATTCTGATTTATTTCCATTTGGCTGCTTGCAATCGGCTGACATAGAATCGGTCGGTCCGAATAACTTGATGTGATATCATGTAAGATGTTTACGTCCACTATTTATGTCCACGGCTCGCTCAATGTGACTGCGTTGGTTGAAGTGACCCACCCACCCTCTCCCCTCCTTCCCCTTCCCACATTCTTTGTTGGATGAAATGGCGCGATTCCATTTGTCCACACACAGTTAAGGTTCCAGATACAGCACCCCGTTACAGTGCCCGGCAATACTTTCATGTGCACCAGATAGATGGCGACACCGTGCAGAATTGCAAGCGTTGTGGCAACACAAGACAGCTGTTCAGTTCCCTCCCTTTTTCTCTAGGTCACGTCCCACTTCACTCTAAAGCGTCTGTGCAGGTATGCTGCCCCATGTATTCAATATGAGTGGGACCGACCTTGCTGTGTCCTCCGAGCTCTGGTCATAAAGAGACCGTTTTCTCTCCCCACTTCTGTGAGCTCTGCATAGTAGATGTGAGCTTTCTGGCCTTGGGCACGCTTCCTCACCCAGTTCAACTTTGACGTTATAGAGTCACCACTGGCGCTAAAAGTCACTACAAGTGATGATAACAACTGACAAGCTCATCCGTTAAACTATCGGTAGGACATCGATTGACATATTGACTGGCCGTGATGGTCGTTTCTGTGAGGGTAACCGTTGCTGTACCCACAGGGAATCATTCCCTCTTCATATCTGCTCGCGCTTTTCATGCCTTATCCTTAAACGTAACCGTGAATGAACCGAAAGAATGGACCTCAACAGTCTCCGAGGTGACCATAATGATGTGCAGAGGTTTGCTACTGGCTTGCCTTGCATTCTTCACCAGGACATGTGGTGAGGAGCTGAACGATGCCAAACATTCTCCACTGAAATGCCTTGATGGAAAAGTCAGAGAGCCACTACAAACCAAGTGTATGAATTGTCTCTAGTGGTATCCCATGTGTGGCTACTGCATAACACAGCGATTTAATCTACGCCCACAAGACCGAATACTAACACCGACCATCACAGGCAACCACTAAACTGCACAACCTTCCAACAAAATTATCATCTTATCGACAAAAAAAAATGCAATTTCGTGAACATGGTAACGTCTGCAGAGATGGAGATGATGTTGATGACGTCAGTCAAAAGAACGGAAGACGGGAATAGTCACTTTTTTCATTGTCAACATCAACTTCGCCATCATCGTCGTCGTCATTATTGTCGCTGCAGTCGTCATCATTGTGATCATCACCATCGTCATTATAAGCATTGTCCTCATCTGTGTGAATTGTTCAACAGGTCCATGCCCGCCAGGGATCGTGACGGGCCAAAGGTGGAATCCTAAAGGTGCATTTTGCAGTGAGTGCATATGCCAAGATGGTGACCGAGGGTACACATGCTACAGGTGAATAATCGATCTCCATCTTGTGTTACGTTGTATTGCATTGTATTTTACTGTATTGTATTGTATAATATTCCATTGTATTGCATGGTTTTGCATTGCATTTGTATTGAATTGTATTTTTTGTGTTGTATTCCGTCATATTGTGTTTTATTGCGTTGCGTTGCACTGTGGTGTGGCGTGGTACGGTGTTCAATTGCTTTGTGTTGTGTTACATTGTCCTGTTTTGTGTATCATGTTCTGTTTGTTTATTTACTGTATTTAAAAAAAATCATATTTCATTTCAAGAGAAAATAGCAAATTAAAGATAAGGAGTAGAAAACAGATACATGAGGAAAAGTATAAAAGACAATAACTCAACATACACAAAAACAAAACATCATCATCATCATCCCATCATCATCATCATCATCATCACTCATATCATCATCATCATCATCATCACCATTATCATCATCATCATCACCATCATCATCATCATCATCTATCATCATCATATCATCGTCGTCGTCATCGTCGTCGTCGTCAATTTTCAACATTATCACCATGTTACTACTGTGATTACCAACACTGGTATTACCACTACTACTACTACCACTTATACTGCTACTACAACTACTAGTTATAATGGTAAATTGTTAGTGATTTCAATCCCTTAATGAGCATAATGTGTGTTTCGTTGTCTAATCACAGACATATGCATAGTGATAACCACAACGACACACACACACACACGCGCGCGCGCGCGCGCACACACATCTCTCGGGAAGTTATTTAACTTATCATGCCCAGACAGATCAGTACCTAATTTAGAAATAATTTCCGCTTTGTAATAGGATGAAAAAGTATTTTCTTCTGCTATGATTACTTGATAACAGTTTACGAATCCAAGTTAACTTCAGTGCATTTACTTGTTTCCACATGCTTAGTATTCCTATACCCCCTTGTATAAACTTTTCACAGACATTTTCCGATTAATTTTGTCTTTTTTTTTTTAACCCATACAAACTTTTTCATTAATCATGTAGTCTGGTAGGTTCGGAATAGCATCCATAGATGGGTTAGTTTTGATAAGATCATAGATTTGAAATATTGCTAGTCTGCCAAGCAGTGTTATCTGTCCCTTTAGCCAGGTTTTGTACAGTGTTCTTGTTTCTGCAAACTTTTATTCGAGATTCATAATTCCACAATTTTTAAATGACTCGCACACCAAATACCCAAAATTTTGAATTTAGGAGGGTTCCATTTTATATCCAAATGTGGCGTATACTTAACAAGCGAGTTTCGTTTACTTCTTAACCACATTGCTTTTTCCGCATTGAGTAAAAGTCCAGACACTCTTCCAAATTTTTCAAATGTCATGATCGATTCTTCGAATGAGTTTCGATCGCCTTCTTGTAATAGTTCAGCATCGTCTGCATAACATTTTGTTCTCAGTATTAGCTGCTTCAATTCCTTTTATGTCTTCAGTTTGTCTTATCATATTTGCTAAAACGTTCAACACAAATAGCAAATAAATACGATGAGACTGGATTGCCTTGGCGGGATTCTCTCTCAACAGAGAACCAACCAGCTAGTTTCCCATACACTGAAACAGTTGACTTAATATTTGTTTTGAATGTTTTTATCCATTGGCAGAAACTTGGACCAAAGTCAAAGGTATGTAACGCCTTAAACATGAAATCATAGAGTACGCTATCAAACGCTTTTTCAAACTCTAAGCTTAAATGTATCCCCCCCCCCCCCCCCTTTTTTTTTTTTTTGAAGATGTTATCAAGTATGTCATAAACAAGTCGAATGCTATCCCCCAAGTATCTGCTGGGGGTGAAACAAGTCTGGTCCTCACTGATGATAGAGGGAAGCACACATTTTAGTTGATTGGTTATACATGGATCTCCTATTTTATACACAGTATTCAAAAGCGAAACTGGTCTCCAATCTTTTATTCGGTCTTTGGGCTTGTCACCTTTGGAATGCATACGATAATGCCTTCTTTTTGCGGCGAAGACAGTTAATTTCTATCGTATCCATCATTAAGCACTCTTACGACGTATGGACCAAGTTGTGACCAAAAATTGTTGTTTTTTTTTTCAATTCTGCCATGAAGGCGTCGCTGCCAGGAATTTTCATATTATGTATAATTATGTTTAAGAGCAACACCGGTTTCTTAAAAAGTAATTTTGCCCTCCAAAGAAGTTACCTGATTTTCAGTAAATGTTGGTAAATTGTCTACTAGATTTAGAATTTCACAAGATTCGACATCCCTTTTACAATATAACTTTTGATGAAATTTATTAACTTCCTGGGCAATTGCATCACCATCACTGAAAATTGATCCTTATCCAGTGTAAGTTTCATAATGTTTTCGCAAACGTAATTCGGCTTTCCAAGTCCACAAAAATAGTTATTTCCCCCCTTCTGCTTCTGTTACACACACACACACACATACACACACGCGCGCGCGCGCGCGCGCACACACACACACGTTTAACAGAGAGAGAGAGAGAGAGAGAGAGAGAGAGAGAGAGAGAGAGAGAGAGAGAGAGAGAAATACTGATCTTTAAAACTCGAGGATGAACATTTTAGGCTAAAGCTTTGTCTCACAAATTGTCCTTGTCATGAACATATGATTTCAATGCGAATCAGACCGACCAACCGACTGACCGACCGACAGACAGACACAGACACAGAGTCGTCAGACTGGCAAGAGACAGCCAGCCAGCCAGTCAGCCAGCCAGCTAGACAGCCAGACAGAAAGATAAGCAGACACGCTAAGACAGCCAAAGGAAGGAAACAGGACATGCGACCTCCACAATACGGACTCACAGCAACAGATATTCCCGTCTCATTGGTGTTGTCTTGGTCTGCAGCTGTGGGTTGGCCATGGATACGGCGCCTGTGGGCTGTCATGTCGTCGACCAGTTCCCGAACCGACCTTACCCGCATTGCTGCAAGAAGGCTTTGGTCTGTCCTGACGAGCCCACTCACTAGACCCTCGGCTAAGTGCGAAAGAAATTCCAGCAAAAGCCGACACAAAACTCCAACAACAAACCAGTCTCCAGCAACTATGGCTTCCAGCAGTGCCAGCCAAGATTGTCTGCCAGTGCAGTGTAGTGCCCGGCTGCTGGAAGTTTTGGAGGAAGAAGGGAGGAGTTAGTTGTTTTTATTCAAAGAAAGACTACCTTAATTAAGCTTGATTGCCTGCTGCGTGTTAAAGCTTGTTTTTGTTGCTCAGCTTTCTTCTGTTTTCACTCATCATTTTAATGGCGACATCTTCTTTCCAATTATGTCTGTCATTTCTCGCCTGGTAATAGAAAACAAAGGCACAGGTGCCTTTTTTCTGTTCTGCTTCGAGCGTCTGAAATAGTTTAGCCGTGAAACGGATAAAAGAAACAATAAAAAAAGTGTTCTGTCAGTCAGTGAGTAGTGATGTGATCATTGCTTTTGTCTGTGTGTCTGCCTGTCTTTCGCCTGTCGCTCTGTCTGTTTGTCAGCCTCTCTCTGTCTCTATCTCTGTCTCAGTCTGTCTGTCTGTCTGGTCTCTCTCTGTGGCGTCACTCCCTCTTTCTCTTTTTATCACACACATACACGCACGCACGCACACACACACACACGCACGCATGCATGCACATACACACAGACACATAAATATGCGCGCACACATACATAAATGCATGATTACACACGCACACCCGCGCACACTGGGGGGGGGAGGGGGGGAGAGACACGCAGACACAGAGAGAGGGGGTGGGAGAGAGAGAGAGAGAGAGAGAGAGAGAGAAGAGAGAGAGAGAGAGAGAGAGAGAGAGAGAGAGAATATGAATACAAATACGAATACGAAAATGTATTGAGATTAAGGCCATGGCCCCATACTGAAGGGTTATACCGGGAAGACACATACTATTAATATTATTGTGAAAGAAAACGAAAAAAGAGAAAATAAGCTCATATGCATCATACAACCATTATTAAGAATATTCAGTACGTAGCCCTTTTTTTTTTATCCTTCTTGAACATACATAGCAAGACTTCAGAGAATGTTTTCATTTCTAGACGCAGGGAGTACATTTACTCTGAAATTACAGTCAGAATATTAATGGTATCATAAATTTTACTTTGAGGTCGTGAAAAGCAAGACAGCAAAAAAAGAAAAAAAAAGAAAAGAAAAAAAAAGAAAAAAGAAAAAGGATTTTGCCTTCCGCAGCTAGATTGAATAAACGGCACGTCCATTCATTTTCAGTCATGGTACCATGCCTGAAACAGTGACAGGGAATGTCAGAAACACCAAATCTAAACTTACTTCGTGCGCACCTACTAGCTATTCATTTCCATTTTAATGTAAAGTTCTCAAATATGTGTTGTTTTAAAGAGACTGTATTGAGCAAATCTGTCACTATTCTAAATATGATCATGACAGTCCTTCCATCTGCAGTCAATTTTTTTTTTTTTTTTTTTTTTTTTTTTGCTGTCCCATTCTCTGCGCCACCTCAGAGGCAGTGCACCCATGCCGCTCATTCCGACACCCCGTCCACAGCCACAGCCCGGTCGGCCCCGCCGCAGCCCCGGCACCGGCAATCCACAGGGAGCAGCCAATGTCAAGTCGTTAAGAGGCAACCCACCGGAGGAGACACTGCACTGCCGTCGAGTCACTTCGGTGGTGTTCAGTGGCGCCTGTTCTGATCTAACATACGCAGGACACCACCTACTAAGCCCCCTACTGACGACAATAATTGCTTAGTCGCGGAGCCGGCGTGAGTAACCTCACCCTCCGGAGGGCGCCACCACGTCCGTCCAACGACAGCCCCCATGGACTCGCCGATACTGGTGACCCCGACGGAACCAAACCAAGGCCACAGACGTGGAGAGGACATTGAAACTGAGGTCACCATGAGAGCAGGGCATGAAGGGCCACAGAACTTGAGACATTTTTTTTATGCTGATCGATGAGAATGAGGATGATTAAGATGATGCTACGGATTTCCATTTCGGTCTGAGACTACATGACAGGGTTGTACTCTACGCTTCCTTTCATAATATATCCCGGCAAACTCAACTCTGGGTAGGAGCCGGTCGGGGCAGAAAAACCCACAAGACTCTGATGAGATTCGAACCCATGACCTCCCGGCCGGGAATCCGCGACGCTAACCACTTCGCCACGGCGGCTGGTATTATTCCTTGTTTAAAACATCTGAAAGACCATGAAATATTTTCAACTCCTGCTTGTCGCAAACATCAGCAAAACTGTATGAATTTAAGCACTGACGAACATTTGCAGCCCATGTCTTGCTATTACAATCCATATTTCGCAATATTTTATAAAGCGTTGAAATGTATCTTGATTTCTTCCATTCTAGTTATTTTCAGCATGTACACATTCAAGAACGAATTTCCAAACCGGAGATCGTCCGAGTTCACCATACACTAAGTCGCTCGGTGTTCGATTGCATATATTCAAGAATCTGTTCATAGTATACAAACATACATTTTCTATTTTAACACTTTTCTCAAGAGCCCAAATTCCCGCTCAATACTGTTAGATTAGCTACATCTGAGAGTCAAACAACTCTAGGAAAACAGAAAATACGTTACAATCACTTTACATAAAATGTAAAGTGTAACCATCACTGCTCTCTTTGTTCTATTTGCAATATCTTGGCATCCAGCATTGAAGCTTAATCTGGTTGTGAAGTACAAATCCAAGGTACTTAAATGCGTTGACTACCACAATATATTGATCCCCATAAATCCTTCGTGCCAAATACCCACCTTTACGAAATACAATGATCTTGGTCTTAATCAGATTTACTTTTAATTCTGATCTGGTTGCAGCAAAACACAAGCGATTCAGATGTCTTTAAGACCAACATGGGCTGTTGATAATAAGGTCGATAATGTCGTCGGCAAAAAGCGAAATTTATAGCTCCTAAAGGTTAAAAATTCTACCATACCTTCCATTTTGAATCATTTCCAAAACCACCTCATTTATCAACAGAGAACACAACACCGGCCAACACAATGTCTCTTGCCTAACTCCTCTGGTACAAATGACTATATCTGATAAATCTTTATTACTCCAGATCTGATTCTTGGTTTTACCTGGCTATACACACTCTTTACACAACGATGTAATTTACTGCTATTCCATTCTTTAATGAAATAGACCATAACCGTTTCCATGAAACAGAATCGAAGGCTTTTTCAAAATCCACAAAATCAACATGAGGCTAGTAGATTAAACATATGATCAATTGTAGACTAATCTTTACTTTAATGACGAACCGTTGAGATACTACATACATTGCAGAAAGAAATATTTCTACAAGTGTTTACATCATTTACGTGCCCCTTCTTAAACAAAGGCAACATTACGGATTTTTTCCGATCCCAGTCCCAGTATCAAACAGATGACTAAACAATTTACATAACACGCCAACGACAATCTCACCAGAATTATTGAAAAACTTCCTGATGCCATCAGCTACAGCACTTTTACCATTTTTTCATATTTCGATAGCTAGTAAAATTTCTTCTCTGCATATTGGTCTGTCGCACGTTTTTTTCCCTACTCTTTATCAGCTCATTGGTCTCTGGGATCTCTTCGTCATCTTTCCCCAACATTTTCTTTTTAAATGTAAGAATCAGTTAGGCAATAGAATGTTATTTGCAGGTTGTGATCTCTTTTTGAGATCTTGTGTATAGTAACCAGAATGACTGCTAATTTTTTTTTACCTGGGACATGAGATCATCGCACAAAAATATCATTGTATTCTTTCTCTTTTCTTTTCACTAAATGTTTCGACTCTCTCCGTACAACACAGAAGAATGCTCCATCATCTGCAGCTTAAGTTTTCAGAAAAAGTTCTAAATGATTTGAGAAGTTTCACGATCTGACAATTGAAAACTTCATAACTGACACTAATAATGGTGATGAGAATGTGAACAGTCCCAAGTCTAAAGAAGGTTTTTTTTAGTGGTTCTAGGAAAGATGAAACTTCAGAGAGCTGATGGTCAAGATGGACATAAAGATGAACTCATAGAAGCTACTCGACAGTCAAAGTTATTGTTCGATTTTTGGGGGTGGGTGGGTGGGTGGGTGAGGGGGGTCTTTAACTCGTTATTTGATCAGGGGATATAATTCCGTCATATTCAAATAAAGATCATGCAAGCAATCCAAACAGAGAGAGAGAGAGAGAGAGAGAGAGAGAGAGAGAGAAGAGAAAGAGAGAGAGAGAGAGAGAGAGAGACAGACAGACAGACAGACAGACAGACAGACAGAGACCGAGAGAACAAAACATACACTGACCAAATACATACAGACTATAGCCATCTTACCACGGGAAAAGTGCATCGCACTATACACCTTTGTGACACTGGAAGACAGGAACTGAGTCAACCCAACCACCAGTAGCAGTGGGAAGCATGTGTAGCAGACTGCCATTGTCCTGGTATCCTCCTCCACTCTCCATTTTTTTTTTTTTTTTTTTTTTTTTTTTTTGGGGGGGGGGGGGGGGGGTCTGACAGTTGCGATTCTCTGCCACTGAGTCGTCCGTGTGTGTGTGGTGTGTGTGTGTGTGTGTGTGTGTGTGTGTGTGTGTGTGTGTGTGTGTGTGTGTGTGTGTGTGTGTGTGTGTGTGTGTGTGTGTTACTGATGCGCATGCAGGATTTGGATCGACATGTGATAGAAGGTATTGTTACTTGCAACTCTAACACCGGTAACATTGATTAGATTTTTTTGTTTTTGTTTTGTATTTTCTTTTATTTCTTTTTTTTTCTGGTTTGACTTGTACAGCGCTGAGAGCTTGCAGTGCATGTGGCCGAGATGTCGCGCTACAATGAGTAAAATCTCCACCGTCATTATTATCAACATCATCACCACCATAATCATATTTTCAAGACTACTGACAAAAGGATCTACTGAACTGAACTTGCTCACTGTGAAGTCATTGTGGTGAATAAATATCGACGGTAAAATACTTAAATATAAACGTTCATATTTCGCTTCATTTTCCAAGTTACAGCCATTCAGTTTCAACATAAGCCATTACTTTCCCGAGTGGAAAACAATGTTGTTAAGACTTTTTTTTGTTGCACTGTATCCGCCAAACATGAACAAACGAATCATAAGCCAAAACACGACGCGTTTCGAACTCTTAGGTCTTCTTCAAGCTGGATAAACAACAATCAGGACAACGAAAATGAAGAACGAGCAATCACTTTTCTCATTAAATTCCGCTTACAGTCGCCTCACTTTGCAACTGATATTGTTAAGTTTTCACTCATACATTGCTCGAAGTGTGGGATCCATGATTCGTCAGCTAATCGATCCGGCGCTGCGTGGCGGTGTCTACTAAAACTAGTCCCGAGAGCCCTTGTAGGATTGATAAGTACACCACTACATGCATCAATAATCTATACGAAAAAGAAACAACAGCATTATAATTAGTGAACACACACACACACACACACACACACACACACACACACACACACACACACACACACACACACTTACACACAAAGCTGAACACATCACGTTTTGAACACGTCTTCAACTCTTTTGCAATAGTTTCAACTTTTGACAGTGGAAGCGGGGCAACGCGCGCCACACACCAGAGAGAGAGAGAGAGAGAGAGAGAGAGAGAGAGAGAGAGAGGAGAGAGAGAGAGAGACAGAGACAGAGACAGAGACAGAGAGACAGAGAGAGACAGAGAGAGACAGAGAGATGGGGTGGGGGTGGGGGTAGGAGGGCAGCGGAGTGGGAGGGGGGCGGGCTGAGGGATAAACCGATTAGATTTGAACATGGAAAAAGATAGTATGATTAAAAAAATTGAACCGAATAATTACTTTCACTACATTTATGTGTGTTGAAGACACCAACTTTCGACTTGGATGAAAGAATCTGATTTGCTTCCAACCAGTTTGCTACTGCAGCTGCTGCAACTGCACCGGCAGCGGCTTTCGCTGGTTTGTTGTTGTTATTATTGTTGATGGTGTTGTTGATGTCGTCGTTGTCGTTGTTGTTGATCTTGTTGTCGTCGTTGTTTGTTTGTGTCGTCGTCGTCGTCGTTGTTGTTGTTAACCTGATTTCCAAAGCATCGAAGTTCAGTAAAGAACAGCAAGGCGTGGGGATATCACGACTGGAGGAGGGAACGGGGAACACATGGTCAGTAGGAGGGAGCGGAAGGGGAGGGACTGGGGGTGGAGTAGGGTGGAGAGGAGAGGGTGGGGGGAGGGAGGGAAATACACGCATACTAACTGAAAGCAAAGTTAGACAGGGATAGACGGAAGGCATTTGCCCTTTTCCCAGCTCTACTCCGTCCGAGGTCTGGCATGTCTGACCGAGTCGCACAAATTGCAACCGTTTAATCTTTCCCCTGCCTAATGCTGGGTCACTCTAAGTATGGCCGGTCTTCGCAGCGATTAGCTCCCTTTATTCTTTTCACATTATCTGTGTTGCACGGCCGGGCTGATGAGCAGCGTCAGAAAATTGATCGTGTGGTATTTCGTGTGTTCCCTCACACTCATCAACTTAATGGTGGCGATTTGTGCGGTGCTCCGACGCAAACTAGATTGTTGTGGATGTGTTTAGTACGTTGTTGAGCAGCTGAAGTTCTCCGTTTTGTTTGCCAAATGACGGGAAACTTGTTTGAATTTGGCGCTGGTGAACAAGTGCTCAATGGCCACACACACACACACACACACACACACACACACACACACACACACACACACACACACACATTCTCTCCCTCTCTCTCTCTCTCTTTCTCATAACACACACACACACACACACACACACACACACACACACACACACAAAATATATATATATATATATATATATATCAGAAGCAGCTTACAATAATGCTACGAGCTTGAAAAAGTGGACTGGTTTTCTTAGCTCTCTCCTTTGACTTCAAAAGACTTAACTACGGTCCTGAGGATAATTAAAAGCTGTAACATTTTGCTCTCAACAGGCATCTCTGATGCTCTACACATCAGGATACTCAAGCAGGGTTGCAGTGTGTAGATTTGGGAGATCAACTCGACCTGAAACACATAGAAGTCAGAAGTTACACATCCACAGTTGAAGAACAACGATGGTCCCAGGCTAT
>CM065714.1:101280942-101283442 GCA_033310375.1 Conus canariensis | reverse complement strand
GTCACTTCAAGTGATGATAACAACAAACAAGTCCATCCGTTAAACTATCGGTAGGGCATCACCTGACATACGCTCTGGCCATGACAGTCGTTTCTGTGACCATAATGATGTGCAGAGGTTTGCTACTGGCTTGCCTTGCATTCTTCACCAGGACATGTGGTGAGGAGCTCAACGATGCCAAACTTTCTCCACTTAAAAGCCATAATGAAAAAGTCGGGGAGCCACCGCAACCCAAGTGTATGAATTGTCTCTAGTGGTATCCCATGTATCGTTACTACATAACACAGCGATTTAATCTACGCCAATAACAAGACCGAATACTAACACCGACCATCATAGGCAACCACCAAACTACACAACCTTCCAACAAAATTATCATCTTATTGACTGAAAACTCAAACGACAATAAAAAATGCAATTTCGTAACCATGGTAACATCTGCAGAGATGATGTTGATGACATCAATCAAAAGAACAGAACAGTCACTTTTATCAGTGTCAACATCAACTTCGCCATCATCGTCATTGTCATCATTGTCGCTGCTGTCGTCATCATTGTGATCATCACCATCGTCATTATAAGCATTGTCCTCATCTGTGTGAATTGTTCAACAGATCCATGCCCGCAAGGGATCGTGGCAGGCCAAAGCTGGACTCCTGAAGGTGCATCTTGCGCGGCGTGCACATGCCATCATGGTGGCCAAGGGTACTCATGCTTCAGGTGAATAATCGATTTCCTTCTTGTGTTATGATGTATTGCATTGTATTTTACTGTATTGTATTGTATTATATTATATTACATTGCATTGCATGGTTTGTATTGCATTTGTTTGAATTGTATTTTTTGTGTTGTATTCCGTCATATTGTGTTTTATTGCGTTGCGTTGCACTGTGGTGTGGTGTGGTACAGTGTTCAGTTGCTTTGTGTTGTGTTACATTGTCCTGTTTTGTATATCATGTTCTGTTTGTTTATTTACTGTATTTAAAAAAATGAATCATATTTCATTTCAAGAGAAAATAGCAAATTAAAGATAAGGAGTAGAAAACAGATACATGAGAAAATAAGACAATATTAACAACAACAAAACATCATCATCATCATCATCATCATCGTCATCGTGGTCGTCGTCAATTCTCAACATTAACACCATGTTACTACTGTAATTACCAACACTGGTATTACTACTACTACAATTACCACTAATACTACCACTACTGCTACTGCAACTACTAGTTATAATGATAAATTGTTAATGATTTCAGTCCCTTAATGAGCATAATGTGTGTTTTCTTTGTCTAGTCACAGACATATGCATAGTGATAACCACAACACACACACACACACACACACACACACACACACACACACACACACACACACACACACACCACACTCACACACACACATACACAATTGTTAAATGAATAAAGAAAGATGACAGAAACAAGCAAGTGAATTAATCAAACAAAGAAAACAAATCAACTGGCCGTTACCGTATCATGTGGAAGCCTTGAAAAATTGATGCATTAATTCAATAAAGAAGAATATGGGAGCCACTGCGTCACAAACTTTACGAGTGATATGTGAAGACAAGCAGCATACTTTTCTGTTTTATATTTAGCTTTTAATACACAATGTAAACTTGAAGTAACGATTAACCCTTGTCATGTTTACATTTATTATTGTAGAATTTGGCATGTAACAGAATTAAACCTAGCATTCTATCTGATTTGAAGTTATTATCAGAACCAAACAGGACAGCATTTTAATTCGGCAGTAGGTTCATAGCTTTGCATTTTTTATTTATTGTATTTTGAAATTCTTGCCAGAAAGTTTGCACATGAGGGCAGTACCGAAATAGATGTTGAATGTTTTCTTTTTCTCTCTTACAAACATAACATTTTTCTGAATCTTCAATGCCTATGTCTTGCAAAACAGTATTTGTTGCCATTATTCAATTAGTAATTCTAACCTGAAACCATCTTAACTTAATATCTTTTATATGTCGGATTTTCTGAAAAGTGTTAGCCCACATAATATCCTTCGTAAACGTTCATTCCATTTGAGGCAAAACATTGACTCTGGGGTGTCTTGATTCAGCAACTCGTAATATGGTGAGGCACCCCTTGAAACTGAACACATCACATTTATCAGTTTACTTAACTCACCTTTATAACATTTCAGTTCTACTCCAACTTTTCTTGAATACTTTTTCGCAGCACTAATATAAACGCTATACGTAACAAAATCTGTATTAATATCACATTTATTAACACAGGGCTGAAAACTCAAACTAATTACCATCTTCATCAAAAGATTCTGTACACAGAATACACCATTTTCGATTTGATTAAAAAAGAAAACAACCTAGATCTGCCCCCAATCCTCAGATTCTTGTTGTAAAACCAAGGCTCTGAACAGAGTTCTTTTGCAGTTTTGACACAAACAATCTTACATATTTCTTTTTATGCTTTGAATCCATCTCTCTGGAAGTTATTTA
>CM065714.1:101268442-101278442 GCA_033310375.1 Conus canariensis | reverse complement strand
TTTAAATGTATTTAAAATGTATGGACATTTTGCGTGCTTTGTTATTAAATCAAAGTGGTAGCACCTAACGACTACTCCCTTTTTTTTTTTTTTTCTTTTTTGACACTTGCTGTATGTCCATGTTCGCCATTGACCGTCAGAGGGATCTTGGTATTTTGTTCCTTTTGCCCTTTTTACTATTTTCCCACATCAATTTGATCCTGTTTTCTTTATTTCTTTTTGTATGAGTGTACTCATGTATAGGCTGATTCGTCAAATGTTTTACTCAGTATATGTTGTGTGTCACAAAATGTTCCTGAACTATATGAATATACAAGTTGTGTATTTCTTGATGAAAATACTACATTTAAATCAACTTATCAAGTATTTCTTTTGGATTGTTGGCAGATTTATTGGCATGGTTGTGCAGTGGTCGCTTTCTCCTTGGTACTTGGAAGGATTACTGAATAGCTTGCTCATGCTGTTACTATGTTTCCTGTGCACTGTTGTGTTTTTTTTTCTCAAGTGTCTCAAAGAGTAAGGAGTTTTTATTATTTTTTTTCTACCCTAAACTAAATGAATATGCAAAACAGTCCCTTTGAATTGTATTCATACAATTGTAATGGACTTCATGATTCTAAAAAACGAAGGGATGTTTTTGACTTTATTCGTTCTAAAACAGATTTCCACATTTTATGTTTGCAAGTGACACTGGCCGGTCAGACTGAAGCTTTTATACGGGCCAGTTTGGGATATAATGTTTGGCTCAGTAGCTCTGAAACAAGTAAAAATGGAGTTGCTATACTTTTCTATAATAATTTTGAATACAAAGTATTTGAAGTGATTAGAGATCCCCATGGTTGTTTCATCGTGAGGAGTATTGAAATTTTGAAGAAGAAAATTACATTAATGAATTTGAACGGACCTTGTAGTGGCAACCAACCAGAATTTATTTATTTATTTATTTTTTTTTTTTTTTTATAGAATCAGTGAATGTATAAAACAGCTTGACAACGATTCTGTTATAACGGGGGATTGGAATTGTGTCCTGAATGCGAAATTAGATGTACGAAACTATGCCAGGACAGAGAATCGCACCAGAACCCGGAGAAAAAGTATTGATATTACGGCAAAACATAATCTAGTTGATGTTTATAGAGAACTGTATCCTAATAAACGACTTTACACATGGCGCAAATTTAATTCTGTAAAATAAGCAGGACTTGATTACTTTCTGATCGATAGTGACTTGATGACTGAAGTAACTGATGTCTTTGTTGAACCAGGATATCGATCAGATCATTCGTTTGTTGTATTGGTATTAAGAAAAGAACAATATAAACGTGATCGACCTTTTTGGAAGATCAATAACAGCTTATTGAAAGATAAAGATTACATAATGCATATAAAAGATACCATTAAAGAAGTCAAAAACAGTATATGGTACCAGTTTACAACTTTGACAATGTTGATATGATTTCAAATGACAACATGACTTTCCAAGTGAATGATCAGCTCTTTTTTGTAACATTACTGATGGAAATACGAGGAAGAACAATTTAATATTCAACATAGAAGAAAAGACAGAATGGTAAACAAGAAAAAAGAATTAGAAAAAAAGAGAATAAAACATATTGAACTAGATTTAAAAACAGATGACTTATCAGTGTTAGAGGAATTGAAAATACAACTACAAGAATTAAGACAGTCTAAAGTGCAAGGCTCTGCAGTTCGATCAAAAGTCCGATGGATTAATCAAGGGTAAAAAAACTAACAAGTTACTTAGAAAATAGAAATTTTGTCGACAATTCAATACCAGTTTTAGAAAAGAATGATTGCACTGTTATTTCAGACAAGAGGGAAATTTTAGATGAGGTGAAATCATATTACAAACAGTTGTATAGTTATAGAGATGTGGATGACATTCACCTTCTAAGTGAACTACAAGATGCTGCAACTTTAAACGATGAGGAGAGCAAACATATTGAAGGGCTGATTATATGTGAAGAAGCAGCAGCCGCTTTAAAACAAATGAAGGATTTCAAGAGCCCTGGTCCTGATGGGTTCTCTGTTGAGTTTTATAAGTTTTTTTTCTTTTTTAAAGATATTTGTCATTTCCTTGTACGTTCTGTAAATGAAGGATTTCCAAGAAGACAGCTTTCATTATCACACAAGCAAGGCATTATTATATGCATTCCTGAAGAAGGAAAACCGAAAGGATTTATTAAGAACAGGCGCCCTATATCCCTCACTGATGTTGTGTACAAAATCGCCTCTGCCTGTATTGCGAATCGTTTAAAAATAATTCTACCTTCCATAATACATGAAAGTCAGAAGGGTTTTTTAAAAGGCAGATTCATTGGTGAAAACATCAGGTTACTTTCTAATATTTTGAAATATACTGAAAAAGAAAATGATCCTGGTATGCTTCTTCTGGTTGATTTTGAAAAGGCTTTTGATAGCGTTTCTTGGTCATTCCTACAGAAATGTTTAGTTGGTTTTTTTTTAAATTTTGGACCAGACATGATAAACTGGGTAAAGACCTTTTACTTTGGTATTTTGACATGTGTGTCGGTGAATGGACCGTATTCTTCCTGGTTTCCAGTACAGAGAGGAGTGAGACAGGGGGCCCCTCCTCACCATATCTGTATTTAATTTGTGCTGAGATTCTTTAAATGATGCTCCGTAAAAAATTGAATATAAAAAGAATCAGTGTGAAGAACAAGGAAATTTTATTGTCTCAGTTTGCAGATGATACTACATTATGCTTGGATGGAAGTGAGAAATCGTTTCATGAATCAGTGCGCATTTTAACTAAATTTGCTGAAATTTCTGGTTTAAAGATGAACTTCGGCAAAAGTCAAGTTGTTTGGATAGGGAGAAGGAAAAATACAAATACTCGATACATGCGGGACAAACATTTCATTTGGGACCCTGGTACTTTCAAGATTTTAGGAGTGTTATTTTCAACCGTGCCGCAAGTATTACAAAGATTAGCTTCGAGGATAAGCTTCTCGCAATAAAAAGAATTTAGAATTTGTGGAGTAAGCGACAATTGACACCATTTGGAAAATAACAGTAATCAAGACCTTGGTTCTGTCAAAAATGTGCATTTGTTGATTACTGAACCTGACCCCCCCCCCCCCCCCCCCCCCCCCCCCCCCCCCCGAAAATGTCATAGCTGCATTGGAAAATGAATTGATGATATCTTTGTGGAATGGGAAGCAAAGCAGGATTAAGAAAACGGTGGTGTTTAAACAATACAGTGAAGGAGGAGTGAGAATGGCAGCTGTTAGATCATTTTTGACCTCCATGAAAATAAGCTGGCTGAGAAGACTTTTGGATGAATCTGAGTGGAAGGATTTTACAATAAATATGTTCCCAGAGTTAGCAAAGTTAAGACATTTTGGTGCTGAGTATGCAAATGTGGTTTTAAGGAAAGTTGATAATTTGTTCTGGGGAGATGTAATGAAACATTACAAAAAACTATCTCTGAAATCCTGCCCAATGACAGTTCATGAGTTCACGGCAGAGTGTATTCAATACAATATTCATATTTTGAGAGACCGAAAGGTGGTGTACTTTCAAGAATGGTGTAATCACAGTATCTTCTTTGTGAAACAGTTGATAAATATGGATGGTACCTTCATGACTTACAATGAATTTGTTTTATTAGTTTTCCCAATGTTAGAACAAAACTTTTTAATATACGAAGGCATTTTGAATGCACTGCGAGCATATTGTCAAAAGTTGAACGTAGTTTTAACTAATAGGTATAAAACCTTAGAGAATGAAACTTGGTCCTGTATTAAGAAAAGTAGTAAATTCATACAGAATATGTTGAATGAAAACGGAATCACCCCAACTGCTGTTTCAAGTTGGAATAATTGGTTTGAGGATCTGAATTGGAAAGACATTTTCTCACATTATTATAGAATATCTAGTGATGTGCAGTTGAGATGGTTTCAAATCAGACTGCTACATAAATTGATTCCAACCCAAAGATTCTTGTTCCTGCGTCGTTTAGTAAAGTCTTTTATATGTAATTTTTGTGAGCAAGAAGAGCAGACAATTTCTCATATGCTGTTTGACTGTCATATTACACACCAATTTTGGATGAATTTTCAGCAGTTGCTGACTCGGAAATGTTCACATTGTCATGATTTTGTGATTGACAAAGAACTTGTATTGTTTGGTGTAAAGCAGAATATACGGACAGACACTGGTTTTGATTTCATCATTTTATTTGTGAAATTTTACATCTACAAATGTAAATTGCTAAATGCACAACCACATGTGCAAATCTTTGTTACATTATTGAGCGACAGTTATCACTTAGAACATTACATGGCAATTATAAATGGAACTTGTGCACAATGTGAACAAATTTGGCTTTTGTACAATTCGATTCTCGATTAGTTTGAACGTTAGAATTCAAAATAGAACATAATTTCATCTGTATACTACCACATTCATCAAGATCTACTTCGATTGCGTGTTTTTGAAAATGGTTGAATATTTGTATATAATCATGTTTGATTTGTATTTGATATGAGAACGCTAATGGACCCCACCCCATCTCTTACCCTTGCCCCAATCCCCCCCCCCCCCTCCAAGGCCCCTGGTCCCCCTTTTGTTTTGTGTTCAAGATGTTTGATTGTTTGACAGCCTTTTTTTTGTTGTGTTTTTGGTTTGTAATCAATTGTTATGTAATTCGTTTGTAATGTATGTGTGTTTGGAAAATGATTTGATATTAAGAATGTTCGTTAAAACAAATAAAAAATAAAAAATAAACACGGTGAAATTGGATCGCCTTAGCAGCATCCTCTCTCAACAGAATACCAACTGGCTAGTTTCCCATACACTGAAACAGTTAACTTAATATTTCTGTAGAATATTTTTATCCATAGACAGAAACTTGAACCAAAGCCGAAGGCATGTAATACCTTAAACATGAAATCATAGCTTACACTATCAAACGCCTTTTCAAAGTCTAAGCATGAAAGTATCCCAGCGGTTTTTTTTGTCTCCCCCCCCCCCCCCCCCCCCCCTTTTTCAGACGTAATCAAGTATGTCATAAATAAGTCGAATGTTATACCCCAACTATCTATTTGAGATAAAACAAAGTCTGGTCCTCACTGATGATAAAGGGAAGCACATATTTCAGTCGAATTGCTACACATGTATATCCTATTTCATACACAGTATTCAAATGCGAAATTGGTCTTCAGGTGGGTTTTGTTGTTGTTGTTGTTGTTGTTTATGGGCTTGTTGCCCTTTAGAATGCATACAGTTCATTTCTATCGTATCCATCATTAAGCGCTCTTACGACATATAGGCCAAGTTGTAGCAAAAAAAGAAAAAAAGAAAAGACAAATGAAAAGAAAAATTTGCCCACAAGCCGTCGTTGCCAGGACTTTTCATTTCTATCGCATCCATCATTAAGTGCTCTTACGACGTATAGACCAGGTTGTAGCAACAAAAAACAAAAAAACAAAAAAACAAAAAGAGAAAGAAAGAAAAAGAAAAAGCAAAAAAAAAAAAAAAAAAGGCAAATCAAAATAAAAGTTTGCCCACAAGCCATCGTTGCCAGGACTTTTCATATCATGCATATGTTTAAGAGCAACACTGGCTTCTTCCAAATGTAATTTTGCCCTCCAAAGAAGTTATCTGATTTTCAGTTAATGTTAGTAGATTGTCTACTAAATTTGGAATTTCAGAAGATTCGACATCCCTTATACAGTATAACTTTTGATACAGACTTATTAACTTCCAGAGCAATTTCATCACCATCACTTAAAATGGATCCATTATCCAGAGTAAGTTTCATAATGTTTTTGCAAACGTCATTCCACTTTTCAAGTCCACAAAGATAGTTTGTTATTTTTTCGCCTGCTGCTACCCATCTCGCCCTTGAACGCAGCAATACACCCTCCATCTTCTTTTACCGAAGTGTAATCAAATCGTGTCTCTTGCTTTCAAGTCCAAGTCTTCCTTGTTCAGGTAGTACCGTTTTCCTCTCAAGTAAACATATACTACTTTCAAGATGTTTCTGTTTTTCTGTGTCCTTCCTTTTCTTCATCGTTTCATATGATATAGTTTTGCTTCTAATTTTCATAAGCAATGTATCTAAAAAAAAAAAAGTTGATCACAAATAACAAACTGGGTTTCTGATTTAGGGGTCTGGGCCAACCCATGGCGACACTATGGTAGAGCTGCATATTCCTCACTGACTGTTTGAATCACCAGTGTAAATAAGAAAGAAATCTTAACGACTTTGCTGACATAGGTTATTTCTCTTCCAAGTACCTACGTAATTCAGGATTTAATTCACGCCAGATGTCAGTTAAATCTAGGTTGTCCGTCATATTTTCTACTTGCTCTTGTGCTTTAGGATTATTATGACTCTAATTGTAACAGTACAAAGTGTAATCACGGACCAAATTCCTATCACCTCCGATAAAGACATTTTCAGCTCCAACTTCCCTAATGTGTATTTCCAACTCTACATAAAACTCAGGTTCATCAAAGTTGGGCCCGTAAACACTAGCAATGAAACATTGTTTATCCATCATTTAAACTGATGCAAAATATAATCACCTGCAGTGTCTTTGTAAATCTTTTTCAACTGAAAGTCAAAATTGTTATTGAATGAAATAGCTACGCCCTGTAAATGTGAGTTGTTGGACGCGAAAAAGCATATTAACCCATTTTGCACTGATATAATTTTCTGATTTTTATCGAAACGAGTGTCCTGCAACAAATATGTCGTATGTGATTTTCCTCTTAAATAACTTAACCCATCTCTTTGCTTTTGTGGGTTGGTCAGACCCTGACAATTCATGGATGCAATGGTTATTTTGCTACTCATATTGAGACCGGAATTGAATATGGGTCACACCAACATATGAACACATTACCATACTGACACATATAATAGAACCGAAATGATCAATGAAAATCAGAGCGAATCACGTTTAATCAAAAACAACACTTGCTCCGCAGAAGACATTTTCGGCCATGTTTAGATCAGAACTTTTTACACAGCAGTGCACAACGACACACTCTTAGAACGGTTTCACGATATCAAAAACATATACGTTAGAGAAAACTGATACGTTTATACAAAAAAATGCGAAAGACTTCAACACACACGTATAAAACCATAATGAATGAAAGTTTCTGGGTAGATCCGTCTCGGGCAGAAAAAGAAACGAACGGAGATAAAACATTCCATTGACTTCCGGGAATAGGCCGGAGGACGTCCGGGAAAGACCGGAGGACACTGGGAAAGACCAGAACCAAGGGCTCTGTGGGCTGGCTCCCCACTTTGCCTTAAACATGTGGCTACTAAGAATAAAAGGAAAAGATGCTCCCAGGATTCACCGAAAGGGGGAGAGAATGATGAATCCATCGGTGCTCAACCAATCATGACTGCAAATCCCAAACGGACTATGAACATGGACCAAATGGAATATCCATGTGTCTGTGGAAAGCGTTTCGCTACCACCCGTGGCATGAAGATCCACAGAACAAAGATGGGATGTGTGAAGACTCATCTGAATGAGCAGCAGCGCACTGCATCAGCAGATAAGACGTCGGAAGACCAAGGCCAGGATTTAAACCACAGTGCCAAGGACATCCACGCTGTTGGTTCGGATGAGGAATTTGCACAGGCCCTCGATGCCAGGCGCCTGAAACTCAACCTGCCACGAGCAAACGAAACTGAAGATTGGGAGAAACTGGATGCAAAAATCGTCCAAAGACTCGATGCACTGATAGGGAAAAGCACCCTGGAACACAAACTAGCCACATATGGGGACATTGTGTATGCCACATGTAGAGACGCCTATGGAGCAAAACTACCCAAAGAGAAAACACCTCCAAAGAAATCCAGACGCCAAGAAAAGATGGACAAGATCAGGGTCCAAAAGAAAAACCTCAAGATGCAAATGAAGACCGCACTGCCAGCTGAAAAACAAGGCTTGGAAAAACTGTGGAAAGACCTGAAAGAAAAACACAGCGCCCTCAGCAAAGCGGAATCTGCGAGGAAGAGGAAGAGCAAAAAGAAGAAGACACAAGAGCGCTTCTTCAGAGACCCCTTCCAGTTTGCCAGAACACTGTTTGAGCAGCCAAAATCTGGGACCCGAAGTGTGGACAAAGGAGTTCTTGAGCAGCATCTGAGGAAAACATACTCTGACCCACAGAGCAAAGCACCACTCGACATTCAAGGTCTGGTGTGGCCAACCAACCCTGAGGAACAGTTCAATGGCAAGCCTCCAACGTTGGCGGAAATCAAGAAGGTGGTCGACAAAGCCAGAGCCAAATCATCACCAGGGCCAAACGGAACACCTTACCAGCTTTACAAGAAATGTCCCAAGGTGCTGGAGTGGCTCCACAGGCTGCTGCGATCGGCTTGGAGAAACCAGAAGATCAGCGGCCAGTGGATGACGGCAGATGGTGTGTACATCCCCAAAGAGCAAAACTCAAGTGACATTAGCCAGTTCAGGCCAATATCACTACTGAACGTCGAAGGGAAAATCTTCTTCTCTGTCATGGCAGCAAGGCTGACCAAGTACCTGATGGAAAACAAGTACTTGGATGTGTCAGTCCAGAAAGGTGGCATCCCAGGCGTGGCTGGCTGTGTAGAACACGCCACAATGATCTGGGACGCAATCCAAAAAGCAAAAACAGAAAAGAGAGACCTGGACGTAGTGTGGCTTGATCTGGCAAACGCATATGGATCT
The DNA here is from genome assembly GCA_033310375.1 of Conus canariensis. NCBI lineage: Eukaryota > Metazoa > Mollusca > Gastropoda > Neogastropoda > Conidae > Conus > Conus canariensis. Next base: position 101,269,716 of record CM065714.1, on the reverse strand, counting down.
GTGCCCCATGAGATGATACAGTTGGCTCTTGAGATGTACCATGTGCCAAAGAACATACGCGACATGCTCAAGAAGTACTTCAATGGCTTCTCAATGCGGTTCTCTACCAAGGAGTACACAACAGACTGGATCAACTTGGAAGTGGGTATTGCAATGGGCTGTGCAATTTCCCCAATACTGTTCGTGCTGGCAATGGAACTCATCTTGAAAGCAGCAACAAACAACGCGAGACAAACAGACCTTGGCGATGGATACAAGATGCCTCCTCTCAAGGCCTTCATGGATGACACTACAGTGATTTCATCCAGAGAAGACGAGACACGTCATGTGCTGGAGAGGCTGGACGACATAGTTGCCTCATCCAGAATGAAGTTCAAGCCAAAGAAATCACGGAGTCTCTCACTGAGGAAAGGAAAAGTGGCCGGATCTGTGGTCTTCAGTGTTGCCAACCAGGCCATTCCAACAGTCACAGAAGAACCAGTCAAGAGCCTTGGAAGATGGTATGATGATACGCTGAAAGACACACAAAGAGCAAAAAAAACCAAGCAGATGGCGGAGGAAGGCTTGGAGACCATTGACCAGTGTGGGCTCCCTGGCAAATACAAGGTCTGGTGTCTGCAGTTCATGCTGATACCAAAGCTCCTATGGCCTCTGATGATATACGACATCTGCACCAGCATAGTGGAGGCAATGGAAGCCAAAATCAACAAGTTCACAAGGAAATGGCTTGGTGTCCCACCCTGTCTGACTGACATAGCGCTGCACTGTCGCCAAGCAAAGCTGAAACTACCACTGAAATCCATCCTGGAGGAATACAAAGCAGGGAAGATCAGACTTCAAAGCATGCTGGAGGACTCAGGAGACAAGGTGGTAGAAGCAATCAAGCCCCAGCTGAAGACAGGCAGAAAATGGAAAGTTCAAGAGGCGATGGATTCTGCAAAAGAAAGTCTCAAGATCAGAGAAATAACAGGACACACACAGACCAACAGACAAGGACTGGGGGTGACCAAAACTGAATGGTGGTCAAAGGCCAAAGGAAAAGCCAAACGAGACATGATGATTCAGGAGATGAGAAAAGAAGAAGACCAAAAAAGACTCCAAAAAGCAGTCCAGCAGAGCCAGCAAGGGCAATGGACAACGTGGGAGAATGCACTCCAAAGAAGTCTCACTTGGAATGACATTTGGCACATGGCCCCTCTCAGGATCAGCTTCATTCTCAGATCTGCATATGACCTTCTGCCCTCAAATGCAAACCTGGTGAAGTGGGGGAAAAC
>CM065714.1:101255942-101263442 GCA_033310375.1 Conus canariensis | reverse complement strand
CTGGGTGTGCTGGGGGGGGGGGGGGCAGACAGCCTGGGTGTGCTGTGGGGGGGGGATACAGCCTGGGTGTGCTGTGTGGGGGAGACAGCCTGGATGTGATGAGTGGGGGAAACATCCTCGGTGTGCTGTGTGGGACAGACAACTTGGGTGTGCCGTGTGATGAAGACAGCCTGGGTGTGCTGTGGGGTGGTGTGTGTGTGTGTGTGTGGGGGGGGGGGGGGGGGGGGGGGGGGCAGCCTGGGTGTGCTGTGTGGGGGAGACAGCCTGGGTGTGCTGTGTGGGAGAGACAGCCTGGGTGTGCTGTGTGGGGAAGACAGCCTGTGTGCTGTGTGGGAGAGACAGCCTGGGTGTGCTGTGTGGGGAAGACAGCCTGGGTGTGCCGTGTGGGGAAGACAGCCTGGGTGTGCCGTGTGGGGGAGACAGCCTGGTGTGTGCTGTGTGGGGAAGAGAGCCTGGGTGTGCTGGGGGTAGGGGTGGGGGGAGACAGCCTGGGTGTGCTGTGTGGGGAAGAGAGCCTGGGTGTGCTGGGGTGGGGGTGGGGGCAGACAGCCTGGGTGTGCTGGGGGTGGGGTGGGAGGGGGATACAGCCTGGATGTGCTGTGTGGGGCAGACAGCCTGGATGTGATGTGTGGGGGAAACAGCCTGAGTGTGCTGCTTGGGGCAGACAGCCGGGTGTCTGGGGTGGTGGGGGGGGGGGATACAGCCTGGGTGTGCTGTGTGGGGGAGACAGCCTGGATGTGATGTGTGGGGGAGACAGCCTGGGTGTGCTGTGTGGGGCAGACAGCCTGGGTGTGCTGGGGGGGGGGTACAGCCTGGGTGTGCTGTGTGGGGAGACAGCCTGGGTGTGCTGTGTGGGGAGACAGCCTGGGTGTGCTGTGTGGGGCAGACAGCCTGGATGTGATGTGTGGGGGAAACAGCCTGGGTGTGCTGTTTGGGGCAGACAGCCTGAGTGTGCTGTGGGGGGTGGGGGGTGGGGGAGACAGCCTGGGTGTGCTGTGTGGGGGAGACAGCCTTGATGTGATGTGTGGGAGAGACAGCCTGGATGTGCTGTGTGGAGGAGACAGCCTGGGTGTGCTGTGTGGAGGAGATAGCCTGGGTGTGCGTGTGGGGAAGACAGCCTGGGTGTGCTGTGTGGGGCAGACAGCCTGGGTGTGCTGTGTCGGGAAGACAGCCTGGATGTGCTGTGTGGGGCAGACAGCCTGGGTGTGCTGTGTGGGGGATACAGCCTGGGTGTGCTGTGTGGGGCAGACGGCCTGGGTGTGCTGTGTGGGGGATACAGCCTGGGTGCGCTGTGTGGGGAAGACAGCCTGGGTGTGCTGTGTGGGGATACAGCCTGGGTGTGCTGTGTGGGGGATACAGCCTGGGTGTGCTGTGTGCGAAGACAGCCTGGGTGTGCTGTGTGGGAGATACAGCCTGGGTGTGCTGTGTGGGGGAGACAGCCTGGGTGTGCTGTGTGGGGGATACAGCCTGGGTGTGCTGTGTGGAGGAGATAGCCTGGGTGTGCTGTGTGGGGAAGACAGCCTGGGTGTGCTGTGTGGGGGATACAGTCTGGGTGTGCTGTGTGTGGGAGATAGCCTGAATTTTTTGTGTGGCCGAGACAATGTATCGAAATGTAAAGCGAGAGACAGAAATATGAGGAATATTATTAGGAATTCTGTTGTCCTACCTCCTGCAAATCCGGCTACCATGTGAAAGCTGTATTAGCCAGGGCTGTTGTGTTTGCAGCACCGATTTTCGCGAGTGCAGTTTAACGGCGAGTAGCTAGAACTAGCTGTAAGGTCCCATCCAGATGCCCTATTCTGTGGATGCGGGTCTTTGGCCATTAGCCTAGCCTACCTGCCTTCGGCTGGAGTGGGCAGAGGTTGCAGACGCTTTCCCTTTTTCAAGGGAGAAAACTAACCTTGTGCTTTAGCAGTTGTGCATTGTCTAACCTGGCACTATGTCGATCCAGCCGGGAAAAGTGAAAGCCCAAACTGTTCTGTCTTCTTTCGCAACTTATGTGTGAGACCAGTAATTGACATGTGATCAACAGTGGGACATGATTAAGAGTAAGTCCTGCATTATCTTTGTATTGACGCTAGTCTAAAACTGAAGTGAGAGCGAAATGATTTGCGAGAACACTCCCTCTAGTTGTAATAATGCGCTTTGGTTTGATCTGCCTTCTTCCGTATGAGCGACCAACACCAGCATTTTGTTGACTACTGTCACTTCTGGGAGGAAGCACGCGCGCAAAAAAAAAAAAAAAAAAAAAAAAAAAAATCACAGGGGGGCACACAACCTCGAGAGGAATGGGAGCAGTGGCTTTGTGGGGCTCTGGAGAGTTCCAGTCTCTGATCTTCTTCTTCCTAAAATACTGGTTCACTCAAAAACGAGTAGGTCACCAGCGCGCATATTAAAAAGTAAAATAAAATAACATAAAATAGTGCGACTCAGTCTGTTGGCCTCTGGAGCAAATTTGGCAACAAGGGGTCGCACTCGATATTCAAGAAGTTAAAAGCAATGGCCAGATTGAGGCCCAGGTAACCATAAAATATCTGGGAAGTTAAAATAGAAAATCGTCAATATGCAGATCTCAAAACTGTCGTATCAATTTGCTTTTTAAATGAGACTGCATTTGTGGCAGTCTTGATGGCACCCGGCAGTGAGTTCCACAGCCGTACAGAACTAGGATAAAATGAATGTAAGTGGCTGTCAATATTTGATGCAGGTATGGTACATAATATTGACCGCCACTCCTGGTGCTACTTTTATTCAGTACTAGTTGTTCCATTGGAATGTCAATTAGTTTAGCTCTGCCGTTGAAGAAGATATTAAGTTTGATAAAAGCTCTTCTCTCTTCTAAGGGTTTCCATTCTAATTTCCTCATGTTCTTCTAGTATTCCCCTTTTCTCTGGTATGGTTCCCTGTTACGAACGGTGCTGCTCTCTTCTGAATCTTTTCGAGGTTATCAATGTCCTTTAGATGGTAAGGATCCCAGACTGAGCAACCATATTCCAGTACTGGTCTAACCAGTGTTTTGTAGCAGTCGTCTTTAACCTTTTGGGGCAGTCGTTGATATTCCTGTATAAGAAAGCTAAGATGTTATTTGCTTTCTTACATACTAAATTGTAATGTTCTTTCCATTTGAGACGACTATCTATAATCACGCCCAAATATTTTGCAGCATTGGTTTCTTTAAGAATAGTATTATGAATAGAATATTCTGATCTAGTTGGTGAGCGTTTATTACATATACGCAACACTTGGCACTTCTGGGGATGAAATTCCATTTTCCAAGTTCTTTCCCTCTCTTGTAAACCATTTAGATCTTCTTGTAGAATGCGTGTATCATTCTTGTTTCTGACTGTTCTATATACTAAGCTGTCGTCTGCAAAAAGCCTTATAGTAGTTCCAGGAGAGAGATTTCTACTTATGTCATTTATATAAATTAAGAAAAACAAGGGCCCCAGAACAGTTCCCTGTGGTACACCTGACAAGACTGGTTTACAATGGGATGACGACCCTTCCACAACAACTTTCTGCGTTCTCCCAACGAGGAATGATCTAGCCCATTTTAGCAAAGAACAGCCAATGCCGATGTGTTCTAATTTAAGCAGCAGGCCCTCATGGTCAACCTTATCAAAGGCTTTAGAAAAGTCTAATAAAATTGCATCTATTTGCTGTCTGTTGTTAAGACAGTTATTAAAATCATTGAGAGTTGTTATAACGTTGGGTCTCACAACTCCTTCACTGTCTGAAGCCATGCTGGGCGTTATTTAAGAAGTCATATTTGTCAAGATGATCCATTATGCTACTATATATTATGTGTTCTAGTAGTTTTGCAGATATGGATGTAAGAGATACAGGTCTATAGTTCTCTGCTTTTGTTTTGTCACCCTTTTTGAATAAAGGAACAATGCTCGCATCTCGCCACTCATCAGGTATTACTCCCTGGTCCAGTGAAGCTTGGTAAAGTAGTTGATATACCTCACTCAATTCATTGGCACATAATTTTAAGAGCTTGCCAGGAATGCCATCAGGACCAGTAGCTTTGTTTTCATTGATGTTGGTCAGTAACTTAAATACTGCTTTGTTTACTTTGATGTTTTGCATTTCAGGGAGTTTATCATCATCCTTTAGTCTAACGTTAATTAAAGGCTTGGGATTTGAGAAAACCGAACAAAACTGCTTGTTTAGTAAATTTGCTTTCCCTTCAGGTCCTGTATTAGGTTATTCTGGTTGTTTCTCAGGTCTGGAATCCCAATGTTGTCCTGTCTCTTACTCCTTATGTAAGACCATAATTTCTTGTTTTGATGATCACCTTCTGAAATCATTGAATTAACATGATTGGAGTGAGCAAGCCTGCATTCTCTCTGACACCTTCTTTTAATATGTTTATACCTAATCAGTAATCTTTCTGAATTAGGGTGTAGTTTCATTTTCTTAAAGAAACGATGTTTCCTTCTCAACAAACGTTTAGTTTTTGTATTAATCCATGGCTGATGGTTCGTGGGATGAAGGAATATTTCCTGTAGTCAGTTCTGCAGAAGATGTTGTGGTAGGCCAGGTTGTGACCTCGTAGTGCTCTGGTTTGGGGTATCATGTTGGGCTTTTTATGCTTGCTAGTCCATGGTGGATTTTGAAGAACATTACCAAGTGGGCAGTTCTGTGCCGTTACTCAAGGGTGGGCCAATTTAGATGGTTTAACATTTCACCTACACTGGGTGTGTTCCGGTAACGATTCAAGACGAATCTAGCTGCCCTCCTCTGTACTGCTTCCAATTGGTCAATTTGTTGTTGTTGGTGAGGGTCTCAGACAGAGCTGGCGTACTCCAGAAGAGGCCGCACGAGGGCCTTCGACTGCTGTTGCCTTGATGGTCTCCGATCCAATCCGGAGGTTGCCTCTCAGGAAACCTAGGGCTCTGTTGGCTTTAGCACAGGTGTTGTTGACATGGGTGTTCCACTTGCCGTCAGATTGAATTGTGACGCATAGGTATTTCGCAGAGGAGACTTTGTCTAATACATGTCCACGCTGGGTATAGTTGTGGTCCTTTTATTTTCTGCATTTTGAAATTGTGAGGACATTACATTTTTGGGGGTGGAAGGACATGTCCCATGCATTTTCCCATTTTTTGAGTTGGTGCAGGTCATCCTGGAGGGTTTCTTGGTCTTGTTTCTTAAGAGAATAACACAGCTGAGTATAAAATTAAAATCGGTCTGGTGGTTGGGCGAGGACCCTCCCCCCAACCATTCGATACAGATAGGCAGAAGTCATACACACACACACGCACGCACACACACACACACACACATAGAGTATGCACATCTGTCCAAAATGTACTAGAACCAGTTTTGACATTGTGAAGTGTCAAACTGCACTGCCAGTGACCATGTGAGTGACTTCTAAATGTCACAGGACAGCGACTTAAATACATACTCTTAATTAAACTTGTGTAAGTTTGGTGGTTGCGTCAATGCAGATCATGTTTGGAGCCCAACCACCAGAGAGGGCACATACATAGGGCTGTACAGTGACGTAAACGACAGTACCAGTGACATTCTTTGAATTACAGTATAATCAGAATCAACAATATATATGGACAATGCAGCTAACCATCAAACTTTTTAATAAAAAACCCGTTTTTAAATGATGATAGTTTAATGTAGAATGCCGTTGACTCTAATGAGCTCAGTGATTTTTTTAGGCCACACGCTGCATATCAAACCTGATCAATAAGTTTGTTTTTGTTTTTGTGAGTCATTTTGTTCCGTTTACTTTTCCCCTCTCTTTCAGACTCTTCCTTATGACTCCTCTTTACCTCTGTTGCAACAAGAGAAGATTATTATGGTTGTCACTTGATCAGAGTTTGCAAAAACAAAACAAAACAGTTTTTGAAAGAGTCAGTAGTTTTTAACTTTTAAGTTTTTGTGTTTGTTGGCACATTTTGTTCTATAGAATTATCATTCTATTAACAAGTGAAACTTTTCTTCTGATAGAACTGCTATATTCAGGAAGTACTTAGTGTTTCTGCAGATGAAGTGTCTAAAATTGCATTAATACATGAATGGCCAGAAATACCAGGGACATTCACGCTTGGAGTTCTTGACTTCTGAACTTAAGCTGCTTGAACTTTTACATCAATTGTCCAATATTCAATGCATAAAATGTTTTGACAAGTTGTAATGTTAGTGTCTAGACAGGTCTGTACATGTGTGCTGTCAAAGGCACTTCATACACGATTTGAAATAAAACAATCTGTGAACTTTTTGTACATTATTTACAGAAGTCTCTCCTTCCCTCCCCCCCCTCCCCCCCCCCCCCCTCTCTCTCTTTCTTCTCTCTCTCTGTCTTTAAGTGTCTTGTCTGTCCTTCGTATGGAGTGCTTTTGAGTATTTCTTTGAACATCACTCAGGATGCATGATAAAGTGAAGGTATTGCTTAATAAGAATCGGACACACTATCTTAGACTGTACAGAACTTCCTGTGGACTAACTGCCAGTAGAATAAACGATTGAAGTTACTTGTCCTTTGCAGTGCTCTCACATGAATTTCAGAGGAACTAACTGTCAGCAGTTAATATGAAACATATGAATGGGGTATTAATTAAACAAATTACTAAGAATTGTGTTTAAAGTAATCCAACAGCCCCCCTCCCTCCCCCCCCTGTTTTTTTTTTTTTTTTTTTTGACTCTGTATAAACTTTTTATCTTGCTGATAGAAATAACAACAATAACAGCAAATAAAGTCAGGATTAATTCCTTGACATCCAATTTTCATATTTACGAATATAAACCTTGGACTAGAGGGAGGTCATTTTCATGCAGTTTTTAGTACTTAGTTTTCCTTTATCAAATTGGAAAAACTGGCATCTTTTGCCATTAGACTAGACTGCTACATGCACACTGAGTAAAATTGCAAACAGGATGCATTTGACTAGTGGTAAAGGGGAAAAAATACCCATACACACTGACGAAGTGAACACTGAGCATCATGGAGTGTCAGATATCATGAGTGTCAGCTATTTGGAATGGTTTTTAAAAAGAAAGCTAACCACTTGAATTTTTTTTTTTTTTTTTGGGGGGGGGGGGGGGGGAGAGAAGCGGATGGGGTGGGGGTGGGCATTAAAAAAAACCCTTTCTTTTGCTTTATGAAATTAAATTGTAAATAGTCATAGCCAGACAGATTATTTAAGTGACATTGTTTCGCTATGCCTGGGCTGCTAGCCATTTGTTAAAAATGTGTTTTTGTCAGTGTGTGTGTGTAAGTGAGTGTGTATGCACTCACGTTTGCATATGCTCGTGTGTGTGTGTGTGTGTGTGTGTGTGTGTGTGTGTGTGTGTGTGTGTGTGTGTGTGTGTGTGCAGCAGGGAAAACGTGTCAAGTTTTTTTTCTCCATCCATTCATTCATTCATATCCATACTTCTTTATTGTGTGGGTTTTTTTTTTTGTTTTGTTTTCTCTAGGATTTTCATAGTGAATGTGGCACACTGTTGTGAATATATATGAATGTTAAATTTTGT
>CM065714.1:101248442-101250942 GCA_033310375.1 Conus canariensis | reverse complement strand
GTGCCTAGCCTGTGAGTGAGGGTTCAGCAAGTTGAAGTTTACCCATGTTCATCAGTGATTAGCCTTATCATGTGACGAAGGGGTGACACTGGTAGGCCAGCTGCCAACAGATGCTGTCTTTCGCCATGGGCAACACAATTCCCTGTGGGTTGTCTGACTTCGGGACTCTCAAAGCATTTCAGTGCACCAAAGGGGAGAAAATGGCAACACAATTCCCTGTGGGTTGTCTGACTTAGGGACTATCAAAACATTTCAGTTTTACTGACTTTCATAGTTTCAAGGCATTTTAGTTTTAGTGACTTTCTAGGCATCTCAGTTTTAGTGACTTTCAAGGCATTTCAGTTTTAGTGACTTTCAATGCATTTCAGTTTTAGTGATTTTCAAGGCATTTCAGTTTTAGTGATTCTCAAGGCTTTTCAGTTTTAGTGACTTTCATTGTTTCAAGGCATTTCAGTTTTAGTGACTTTCATTGTTTCAAGGCATTTCAGTTTTAGTGACTTTCAAGGCATTTCAGTTTTTGATTTTCAAGGCATTTCAGTTTTAGTGACTTTCAAGGCATTTCGGTTTTAGTGACTTTCATTGTTTCAAGGCATTTCAGTTTTAGTGATTTTCAAGGCATTTCAGTTTTAGTGACTTTCAAGGCATTTCAGTTTTAGTGACTTTCATGGTTTCAAGGCATTTTCAGTTTTAGTGATTTTCAAGGCATTTCAGTTTTAGTGACTTTCAAGGCATTTCGGTTTTAGTGACTTTCATGGTTTCAAAGCATTTCAATTTTAGTGACTTTCAAGGCAATTCGGTTTTAGTGACTTTCAAGGCATTTCAGTTTTAGTGACTTTCAAGGCATTTCAGTTTTAGTTACTTTCAAGGCATTTCAGGAAAGGGTATATCTAGTGGAACTCATCTCCATCCCACTGATCCTGATCAAGGTGGGTGTTCTCACATTGTGTAAGCCTTTGCTTCGCTTCCTGGGTGTCCTATGACACAGAGACACAATAGATTATGCATCAGGGTATGCCATGGGTTTGAGCTGGGTTTGACTGAAGTTCCAAGCACTGCTAGAGATTGGCAGAGAACTGACCTCTTTTGAGTGTCCTTCCAGGTGGAACAGTTCAAACAGTTTTTAAAAGACCCCGAATGTGAATCATGTCCAAAGTGACCAGGATGAAACGCAAAGTGTGACTTTGTTGTTGTTGTTGGTGGTGGTGGTGGTTTAAACATTTAAAAAAAAAATATATATATTATTTATTATTATTATTTTTTTTATTTATTTATTTATCTATTTTATTTTATTTATTTATTATTATTATTTTTTTTTTTTTTTTTGGGGGGGGGGGGGGGGGGGGGGGGTCAATACTTGCCCTGTCCTCTGTTCTATCTTTTTATTTTGTTGTTGATGTTTTAAGCACAGTGGAGAAATTGCATTTACAATAGTTAACATTTACAGCAAAGAGAATAAACTTAAATCCTTCTGTACAATGAGCATGATAGTTAACGTTTATAACGCAGAGAATAAACAAATATCCTTCTATACACTGAGCACAACGTTTCAGGATAATTCAATTACAGTGAGCACAAAAAAAGAAGAGAAATCATGCATAAGTCAAAACACTAGTATTGTTAACTCTCAAATACAGTTGACATATGGTGGCCATTTTCTGATATAAAGTCTGTGTACATCATGTTAAGTGAATAAATACATTCGTCAGATTTGAAGATTTTTTTTTTTTTTTTAAGTTCTCATAGAAAACGTTACATTCTTGGTTTAAACTTATTTATTCTTCATGAGAAGTATTTAGCATACAAAGTAACTTGGTTACAAAAAAGAAATCTTAAATGAGGTAGGTAATGGTAAGTAGTAAATAACGAACAAGTATGGTAGGTCTGTCTCTCCATGATGAAATGAAATACATATCCATAACTCAAAGTGAATGCTACTTACGACACCGAATCACCCAGCAGAAATGCCAATAAAGAGCACACACAACAAACAAGAGACATTCTCCCTTCTCTGCCCGTCCCCTCCCCCCCCCCCCCCCCCCCCCCCCAAAAAAAAAAAAAAAGTTCCAAGATTGCTCATATACCCTGCACCTGACACAAATGCACAGCAACAAAGGCTGGAAAAATGAACAAATACAAAGTAACATTGAATCAAGACTGGCACAACCTTTTCAATATTGAATATAGTCTAATAAATGCAGACATGAACAGTAACAAAATATTGGTAACATCGGTTTGATTGGTACAAAAGGAAATCTTAAACAAGTCAAGGAATAGTAAATAGTAAATAATGAACAAGTAGGATAACTCTTTCTCCCCTGATGAAATTAATTACATATCCATATCACCGAATGAATGTTGCTTACAACACCAAATCACCTAGTAGCAGTACACAGTGCTTATGCAAGATTCCAATCATTGAACTAGTGGACCTAAGTTTCCACAGAGATAAAAAGTCATTTTGACCTTGTATTAATTCATGGTCATTACGGGTGGAAATTAT